>JANZXP010000196.1:11689444-11718689 GCA_027576715.1 Erythroxylum flavicans | reverse complement strand
CATTTGATCCTTCTTTTTAGGCTTCCATAGATAGGAAACTTTGACAAAGCTTAATCAACTCTCCTTTTTCATTAAACCTCATAGTCTTGATGAACTCTAGGAGATCTTCTATACAGACCCTTTTATAACTAATCCTTTTTATATTGCCAATATTCCCATTAAGGCTAATTATTTTTCCTAGCAAGCTTACAATGTAACTAAGCTCCTTAAATGACCAATATTCTAGAGGCATTCTATGAATAATTTCCCATATTGGTATGGTTTTCAACCTAGTTCTGTCCAAGAAGATGCCTAGATACCATTTAATAACCAACACAGGTCTTCTATAAATGTGCCAAAGACCAAACTCCTGAATTTTTTTCACATTATCTACATATGCAAATTTAAAGATGAGAAGGGGCTACATAAGCTCTAGGATGAGAAGGAATGACATACCTCAACTGTCCAAGAGACTTCAAATCACCTACATGTTGCTCTAGGTGATTTTCTAGGAAGGAACCTTAATCACCTTATTCTTACTGACCACATCTATAACATGATTAAAAGTGGAGGAGGAGAATAAGTTATGTTCTTTAGTTGAAGGTACAAAGGAATCTGAAGATAGAAATGTGGTCGTAGTGGGATTACTCAAGGCAAGGAAGGGAGGAAAATCATAGACATAATTTAAGGTAGGGGGTAAGGTTTTGGGGAAAGGGTCAGTAGACGTAGGGGGAATGGTGGACGAGTTGAGATTAGACTTACCCTTAACGGTAAAAAATGGCTTTAAAAAATAGGTGTGAGGAAGATGAGCTTTAGGTAAGTTACTAGAAAAGGCAATCAAATTCTTTAAACCGAGTTTAAATAGGCTGGAAAATTAAGTATCTAACAGGGAGATGAGAGCTCTTCTCTCTAACCTATGGTTTTTAGGTTAGAACATGTATTCCTTTTCCATAAATGACAAATTGAATACCATTACTCTATTGTCACATAAGCAAGTTTATAAAGATCAACCATAGATTTATAAGAGTAAGTAGGAGATTTCAAAGGGAAAGAAATGAGAGTAGACACTTGAGAAAGAAAGTAAAAATAAGAGATGCCTAGTTAATTAAGCATTAAGTGATATCAGATTGTGTACATAAAGGTGCTAATTTAAGGAAATTTTCATTTTAAAGAGAGGAGAAATAATGGAAATTCAATATTGATTCGAGCTACTTGGGTTTCTATGTAAGGGACGCATAAAAAGAAGGTTAGCCCACTTATTAGAGGTTTAAGCCAAGTGTCAAAAAGGAGATGAAGATTTTAGGTACATAACATAATCTACATTGGATACAAAAGCAAAACATTGCCAGTCTTTCATCGGATTTTGTAAATTAAAGAAATAGAAACAAACTGACATTAAAGTTTAATATATAACTAGTGTGCCAGACTGGTCTTTATTTTACACATTGAATGTTTAAGAACAAACCTAATATCATCATTGGCCAAGACAAGCATTGACTCATATTTTAAGTATTTAGGATCTTGTTATTTCAAGTTATCATTTTCTTTTAGAATTCTAGTTTTAAAGGTTTTATACTTATAAAAGGCTTTCTTATGTTTGTAATTGACTACTTACATTATTATTGATCAATCAAAACTGTTCAAGGGGTTTTCTTCCATCTTTTAAAGTATTCTTGCTTAAAGCTCTTTAAAAACTTTGATCTTGCCTAGTTTGTTAGTGGCGATCAAACACTAGGATCATATTATTCCTAATTCCTTCTTTTTTATAATGTGAAATTTATATCTTTTTCAGTGTAGTTTTATATTTGTATTCTGGAATTAACTTATTGCGTTAGAACAGTCTTTGATTATGTCTTATTGATATTGAATCTCATCAGTGTTATTGGTAGGATTAGGTGATGATTTGTCTTCCTACGGATGGTAAAAGCTTTTATGCATTATAAAAGACATATGTGTTTCACAAGAAATATTCTAAAGGGTGGTTCTTGTTTAGTCATCAATATGTCTTGTGTAGGCTTGAGTTATGAATAAGATGGATGCTTGAAGGTTGATGTTTCTTTTAAAAGTAGGTAGACAACGAATGCATAAGTGGTTTCTCTATCAAGAATACTGGTATATATACAAAAGGCATAGGTGGTTCTCTCTCAACAACTTTTAGAGTATAATAAAAGTGAGTCTTCTTCTACATAGTAAACCTTTTATACAGGGAAGAATAGTTGAGATTGACTTAGATAAATTATTAAGATTAAGTGATGATTTATCTCTCTAAAGTAGTGGAAACGTCTCTGCATTATGAGAGATAGTTATGTTTTATATGAATATTCATAGAGAATCCTTCAAAGGAAGATTCTTGTCAAACTATGTAAATATAAGATGAATGTTTGAAAGTTGATGTTTCTATGATACTTACTCTAATATGCTTGTATTAATTTGTTAACTATCATTTAAAAAATGATTTTGGAGTAACTTGTCCTTACTATTGCAAACTTATGATGAAATGGCTAAGAGATGATCTCACCCTTATTGAAGGTTATCCTATTTAAGAGAAAATCCCTACAACCCCAAGGCACTAAAAATTTCATTTTTGATTTAGGATTCAAGAAAAAACTCTAAGGCTAATAATGGACCATTAATGAGTGTACAGATTGCATCTAATTTATTTAGCACGATTCATCACCCTTCTTTAGCATTTGTGAGCTTAAGCCCTACATAAGAGAGTTTCTTGTCAAAAAATAGAAAGTTCAATCAAGATATGATTTAATTATATTAGGAATTAGACTACTAATCAAAGACCAACTAAATTTTCTATTAAAAGTTAGATTAAAGTCCAGTTTTATATTTTAAGCAATTGCTTATGAAAAGGAGCCACCCCAAGCAATTCTCATATTATTATTAAACTTTATTAGCCATTTCTCTACTTATTCAGTATCTTCAACTCTCACTAAATTGAGCATCAAAGTGTCTTTGTTAGGAACACCTGGAATACTTTGACTAGTTATTATATATGCCTGCAAACTTGAGAGCAATCCAATATATATATTCTTAGTTATGTCTATGTCAATATTCTTCATTATAAATAACACATTAAAAATAGGATAAATTATATTTAAAATCTTAAACTTTTTTTAATTTCATTAATACAAGACAAAACTATCAAAAGTTACAATAAAATAATCAAACTTTTAATTTTTTAAAATTTTAATTTTCTTTAACCCTGTAGTTACCATATCAATAGAATCAATTAACAAGTAGAACAAACATTTATACATCATAAAATTTATTTAAAATAATTTAAAACCTAAATTTTTACTCAAAATCATCTCCTCTTCTTCTTATAATCTAACTAAAGAAATCTCCTCTTCTTTCTTTGTATTTAAATGATCAGCATGTACAACTCACATTCAAAGCTTCTATATTCCAAGATATTAAAAAAATATTAATGTTCCTTAAAATCCTCCACCTAAAATGTAAGGGCCTCCTCATCTTCACTTTCCTTTCATATGTGATATAAAACAACTTCTAATACTTTAACTTAAAGCTTTTTGAAAACTACATTTTTATAAATTATTGACAGTTGTTTCTTAACAGACGAAAAATGATCTTACAAAAAAATTGCTTATTTTGAGTTTCAACATCTACTTTAGCTTCTTTTTCAAACTATCTTACATAAACATATCATAATATTTCATAAACTTTTTGAATGTAGATCATGTATAGATGTACTTTTCATATTAAGGGAATAATCCTAACTCACTCAGTAAGGAAGAGGAGATAGTTTGGCTAAAAATTTAGGATTCTTTTTAGAAAATTATAAAAGTCATTGTAAGGCAAAGCCATAAGTCTTTACAGATTTAGCATCAATATAAACATTAAAGAGATCATTAGAAGAACAACCTAAGTCTATAGGCTACAATGAACCATTTAAATTTGTAAGATTAGCTAAATATATTTCCTTTCTAATTATATAAATCTAATAATCAGAATTAGATAGAGACTAAATATTCCAATGAAACCTCAATCCTTAAGAAAGAGAGTAAACCCTACTCCTCTAGCTAGAATAATCTACCTTATCTAATTGACATTCTTTAAGCAAACTAATTTAGGAAGGAAGGATTGTCCTTTAAATATTTATAGGTTCCTCTCCTTCTACAAGCTATAGACATTGCAACTAAAAGCTAGATGACATAAGTTTAGGTCACCTTTACTTAAATAACATAAGCCAAATATCCATTAAATAATCATTCTCAATTCAAAAGCTTGACATATTAAATTAAATCTAGTTAGAGTGCCATTCTATAACTGTTTAGAGTAGGACTATTCAAAGAATAAATGGCTAATAGATTTAGCTGAAACCATATGGAGTTTACATAAGGGGGAGGGACTGGAGCCATCCTTGATCCTGTCTATAGTAGATAATCTCTCTTTAACTACAAACCACAAAACAAATGAAACTTTTAGAGTTAGAAGCTTATTCCAAACTGTGGAGTGTCGAAGAGACTTTAGAATTGATTCTTTAAGGGCATTTATACAAGACTTGTTAAAGAAACCTCCTAAGGGTTACAACTTTGAAAGAATTCATTGTATCTATTATTGCAACTCTATCTATCTCTATAAATCAGCACCATAACTCTAGCATTAGGAAGATACAGTAACTTGATATTTAAGTAGGTTAGTAATTGATTAAAAGGGCCAATTAGGCTCCAATTATTAGTCCATAACCATATGCTACCCTTGTTTCCTATCTTATACTAAATTAAAGGCTATAAACTCCTTCTAAGTTTCAAGATTTACAATATATTTCAAGAAGTGTCCTTTTTAGGTTTTACTATATATATGCTTGTGTTCCCTAGATAATGTTCATTCACCTATTTTGTCCATAAGAATTCTTTGTTAGTGATGATTCTTCGAAGCTTTTTTTCCATTAAAAGTTTTTAACATATTGTATAGATCTTACTCCTAAGCCCCTTCATCCTTAGGCAAACAGATGTCCTTCCATTTGACATTAGCAAATGGCCTGAAACTCATATCCTTTATTGATAAGAAGTTCCTCAAGAGCTTCTCAATGTCTTTACATGAATACATTTTATGTTTTTTAATTAATTTAATAAATTTGTTTATCTGTAAATTTTTGGCCACATAAATGCTTATTTAGTAATATAGGTCTTACTGTGTGTCACGTCAACTTCATTAATTAAAGAGCTAATGATAGGCTAATTTTGCAACAAATTAAAATTTGAAGATTTTGTTACTACTTTTAGTAGTTTTGTATAGTATTACAAAATTAAATAAATTTTAAATATAATTTATCCCTAAAAATATTTAAAATTTTTAAAATATTTTAGAGCGGGAACATATAATTTATTTTTCACACTAAAAATCATCATCATACTACACATACTGTTGAACAAGTTTAAACTTAAATACAAACTTAAGACATAATGCAATAATAATAACAATTTAATTTCTATGGAGTTTTTAACAGTCTTAATATATTTTTCCACTGGTGTACATGAAAAGCATTATAAAGAGGAAATAAATATTAAATTTAATTTTACAATTTTGCTCATTTAATTATTTAAATGCCACTTACAAGCCTGCAACCTTTCTTGGATCCAGTTATTTGACAAGCATGTTTATCGTTTCCTTAATCAAGTGGCATACTTCGGCTTGGAGTTTTGTTCTTTCGGTCGTACTCAAAGTTTACATGATCTCTTCCTCACCTCCTTAAACAACTTCGCTCTTCTTGGTGAAGACAAGTAAAATCCAAATCGAGCTCTTTTTCTTTTCTTCTCTTTTCTATATCAGCCTGCCTTTTGTGCTAAATGTCTTTACTTAGGATCAGTTGAATCTTGATAGCGAAGGGAAGAGAGAACGTAGAAGCCATAGCGCCACTATTTACAAGAAACCCGGCACCCTCTTTGGCTTTTTCATACTGGATTTGGCTAAAGCAACTGCTTTTTATATTGCATCAGACCATGTTAAAATGAAAGCATCAACAATCTCTACTTATCTGGCATCTAATGTAACCAATAAATTACATTTTGATCCCCCCCCCAAAAAAAAATAGAGACATTAACCGAAAGGTGTTGCAAACTCACATTTGCTACTGCTGCTAACTCTCCATTAATTATATGAAAGAAACAGCAGAGAGGTGGGGAAATGTTGGTCTTGATTGCGACCTATGTTAAAGAATGGTCCATCCGATATCAAGAAACTTACCTATCATGACCTAAATAAACAGAAAAAGTACATACGAATGCCAAATAAATGTGGCCCCTCCCATAATGTGACGGCATAACTACCCCATTATTAAGAAATAATCATCCATCTCTTGTCCGTGAGTTCTGTGTGCTTGTTTGAATAGATGTGAACTCATAATCAAACAACTTGCAACATGAGATATGTCCTGTTAATAATCTTCTTGGTAGTGGAAGAAACACCGCAAATTTTGCTTCTTTATTATAGCACTATGCAACCTTAAAGATCTTCGCAATTGTATTTTTTGACGTTGTAAGTGCAGTCCCATAACAAATGAACTAGCTCCTGAATTCAAAATTTATCCAGAAACTACAACTATACTCAAAGAAAAGAAAAGGAAACATAACTGAGTAAACTGAAAACTTGCTTAGACTAAAACGGGCTCCAGCATGCCAAAATGATAACATGATCCGAATTCATCATAGAAGTGTAAGACATTTTTGCCCCTCTGGGCAATTTTTTCAATTTTTCGTACAATGGACAGTTATTAATTGTAATTTGGTTTTTAAATAAATTATCGATTAAGTTACATAATTTGATCCGATAAAGATAATAAAGTGACCCAATAAATGATCTAAATCAATATATAGAAGTCCGGCTAAAAAATAGATCCATTTTAGTATGGACCTGGTCCATATCGGTCTTGTGATGTAAAAGCCTGATATAGAAGTTATATAAATAGATTAAGGTCTCCTGCAGTTGCTCATGTCAATCATAAGCATAAAGAATCTCTGACTTATTAAGAGAGCTTACGTATTGAGAAAATTGTAGAAAGACCTAGCCCGTATCCCAGTGATGCATTCATGTGAAGACTGCAATGGATTCGGGATTGTTTCGGCTTCGGAAAGCTCGTTTAAAATTTCAAAACTGAAATCAGGTACTTTTCGCATTTATCTGTTTTTTTCCGTTTCACGTTCGATTCGGGGTACGTAACTAAAGTATCGTTACGTATTACATGTGGTATCAGAGCAGTGTTATGATTGGGTGGTTAAAAATGGAAATTTTTCAATTTTTCTCTCTATAATGTTTTCGAAGAGTTAACTTCTATTTCTCGGTTTTTTCTTGCCTTTTATTGCATAAAAGTAGTATACATATGTTTAGTCTTAAGAAGCGGGTCAAAAACGAGCCCGAGAAGTTCGAAAAAGGACCCGAAACTCACTAAAAATTGCCTTTTTCAGCGAGGTACATGTCATCTTCAGGCGTGTGTGCACCGCGTGCCCAACGGTGAATAGTACCATCAGGGAGTAGACGTGTATGGCGCGTGCATTGCACGGTTGATACGTGGCACGATTTCAGCCAGATGCATGTCTAGAGCATGCGATGCACGTGCCAGCGTTGGTGGGCCCGTCTGCTCATGGCGAGCGCTTACGCGTCACGCACCAGACGCGTCGCCCGCGCATCCACATTGGTGCATGTTCGACACGATGCGGTGACGACGTCAGCATTTTGACATCAGCTTATACGAACAAGTGTATAGTACCCAAAAAAACAGAAAACGCAAAAATTTCAGATTTTTCGTAAGGATGCCCCGGGGTGTTTTGGGTCCATTTTTGGGTTCGGGAAATTTATAAAGTGAATTTTTCCATTTTTCTGGATTTATTACATTAGTAATACATTAAATTTTAACTCTAGAAAAAGGAATTAAGGTATTCTGAATCTAATTTCGAATGAATTTTCATGATTCGGACATCACATAAGGGAGATACTTCAATTTTTTGTATCTTGGGTCTCATATTTAGTGTTCGGGATCGCATGATGGTTAATCGAAAAAAGGAATTAAGATATTTTGAAGCCATTTTTGAGTGAATTTTCATGCAACGAACTTGCCATAAGGGAGATACATGAGATTCTTGTATCTCAGGCAGTCGGTTAGGTATCAAGTAATGCACGATAGTCACTATACTGAGATTTTTCTTTTACAAAAATCTCAAATGAAGTTTTCAGAGAATGCCTTTAGCACGGGTGTGTGACAATGATATTGTGCATTCGGTTTTTGCATTTATTGAAGGTACTTTGTCACAAACCATATGCCCATAAAGAATGTGAGGATAACATAAAGTTGTATCCCTTGTGTTAGTGGACTTTCTAGGATACTGATGAGAATGTAGTCACCAAAGTGGCCTTTCAAGTCAGTGTTTTGGATTGTTCTATTTACATGTTGGGCGACGTCTTTGGCTTTAAGTTTGGTTATTCTGCCCAAAGGTATTGGCCTTACATAACATTTTGAGATGACAATAAAGGCATTAGATGGAGGAAAGTCATTGCTTAAACAATCTATTCACCCAAAGGTGGTAGTGTCGTGAGAGTTGATGATTTGTACCCTGATCGCTTTTATGTGGAAGTCTAATTATATATATTATGTATTCAGTCCAAAGGTATTTCATAATACGTGTGATCGGATTTTCAGGAAAGATATTATTTAATGGCTTTCAGTATTGTTGTTATCCTACATTTGTACTGATCTAATCAAAGTTACTATAGAGTCACCTTTTCGGTCAATGAAATCAATGTCACTATTGAAACCCTAACCGGTTTCAATACAAAGAATTAGACTGAGGATGTATTGAATGCTATAGAGATAGCTGAGGTTGATATGACCATACAGATACATAGGCCATCTTCACCTACATCCATGAGCTCAAAAGCTTAGCTTTCAGTATCATTGTTATCCTACATTTATGCTGATCTAATCAAAGTTACTATAGAGTCACCTTTTTGGTCAATAAAATCAGTGTTACTATTGAAACCCTGACTGGATTCAATATAAAGAAGTAGACTGAGAATGTATTGAATGCTATTAGTTGAGGTTAATATGGCCATACAGATACATAGGCCATCTTCACCTACATTCATGAGCTTGAAAGCTCATAAAGCAGCTTATGAAGCCCAGGATTGATCTGACAGATTATGCCTTATGACCATTAAGAGATTCATACCTAACCATCTGCTTAGTGGACTTACGAACACAAACATAGCGAAGTAATTTCTTGGAAATGTCTCCTATAGGTACACAATCTCATATAGTTTTGAGACAAGTGCCTTAAATAAAGAATTATTCTCCATAAAGTATACGGGAGAAAAGGGGGAGTAAAGGAGGACATGTCAAGAATAATCCATCTTCACAGTAGACTGAAGATGTTGCAAATTCATCTTCCTGATGTCTTCGTAGTTCAACAGACTCTGAATACACTTCCTTCAGAGTTAATTAATCTGGTGAGGACATTTTAATCACAGGATGAGGAATGGGACTTTAATGCTTTGATTGTACATTATGTTGCTGAAGAGGAGAAACTCAAGCTTGTTACTCTTACATCCCTTTACTCTTACAACCCTCGATGCAACTAAAGAAAAGGCAAAGATAAAGCACACTAAGATCAAAGATAGAAAGACTAAATCTTCTCCATATACTAATGTTGGTCAATCCAGTACTGGTAAAGGTCCTAGGGACATAAGGAAGCCAACGGTGTAAGGCCTAAAAAAAAAGACTATGACAATCAGGTAACTCCTTGACTTATTAATTTATGAATTTGATTTGCGATAGTCGCATTACGTACTTGGTGACTATTTAGTGGAGTATCTGATCAAGGTGCTTCCACAATGTAAGGGTTCATATCCAAGATAAAGCAAAATAAAGAGAAGGAGTAACCGATGGCTGACAGCAATGAAGAAGTGAAACTAATATCTATAAGGGATGTATATACTGATCTTGTAGCAAGATCCATTTAGGATTTTACACGACACATTTTATATATGATCTTTTGATCAATTTTGGACAAAGAAGGTTGATGTTTTGTATTTAATGCTTCTATTGTACAGTTGTGCTTAATGCAAAATATAATAGTATAACTTTCTTATCATATGATTTGTATAGAATGTGTCTTACCCCAAATTAGATATATGCTTCTTCGAATCTTGCTAAACAAGTCATCAAATGAAAGACCCTGATGAATGAAAAGTTATACATATTGTGGCATAAAAGTTTAAGCCACATTTCCTGAGCTAGGGTTGAGAGATTGATAAAGGAAAATATTCTCTCAATTCTAGATTATGATGATCTGGGAACATATGTTGACTATTGCAGGAATAAGTTGACTAATAAGGATATTAAAGTCAACTCATGCTTCTGACTTGTTGAGTCCGATATAGAAAGATATTAGAAGACCTTATATAGTTACATTGTGTAATTTCAAAAGTATTCTGACACTTGTTAATGATTATTCCTATTACAGTTATGTGTTCTTGCTTAAAGACTGAAGGTTGAGAACCAATTGGAAAAATTCATTCATAATGTCAGATCTGACCGTGGAGGACAATATGATGACAAACTTGGTGTTTTAGGACTTGAAAAGGTCCATTTTCCAGATATATAGAATCGGTTGGGATAGTGACTTAATTCACTATACCGAGTAGTCTTGAGTAAAATGGTGTGTTGTCGAAAGGCATAAAAGCACCCTAAAGGACTTGAAAAAGTCAATGTAGAACATGACTAATCTACCTGATTATCTAGAAGTGTGAAAACTCAGTCTTACACACATTTGTGTATAGGGTTTCCCTATTGAGGTAGTATAATCTTATAAAAAAAACTTGCATACTCATTCCATTTATTGCTATTTAGTAAGATATTCTAACCACTCTAGAGCCTACAAATTTTACTGTAGAGAAGGAAGGAACAGAATAGTGCAATCACTAACAACTATTTTTGGAATACGATGTCTGAAATGATGATGAGCCCCTTGACCCTTAGGATGATAACATGATAGATACTACAGTTATTATGTATCCGCTACTCATACAGTTAGATCCGGTGGATTTAGGTCTTTGTACCGTGCCTGTACAAGAACAGGAACCCATACTTGCACATACAGAGGTTCCTGGGGTACAAGATCTAATGCAGTTATGAAAATCCACCAGAGAGAGATGACCTGTTATCTCATCTGACTACATAGTCTATTAGGTGTACAGGAGTATGATATTAGACATGTTACGAATCTAGCTACTTTTACAGAAGCTGTTTTTATACCCGTAGCGCAATTGTGGTGGGTTGCAACGATTGATGAGACGCAAGCTATGAAACATAGTAAGGTCTGGGAGCTAGTTGATTTTATTGTAGAACTGCAAAATCATCAGTTGTAAAAGAAGTTTAAGACCTAAATGATTTCAGGATAAAGTTCATTAGTTTATGGATTAGCTCAATTGCCTGATGGTCCACTTAGGAGAAATATTGATTTTCTCTCGTATCCTCGTAGGATACATTTTGAGTGATTATGGCAATTGTAGCTTGTGATGATAAGAGTTACATTAGATAGTTATCAAAACTGCTTTCCTGAATAAAAACCCTTATAAAGTGGTTTATATGGTATAAACTGAAGGATTTCAAGATCCAAATGGAACTAACATGGTTTGCGTGTTATGCATATCAATATGTGATTTACATCAAACCTCCCGAAAGTGAAACCTTACAGTTAATGAGAATGTGACCTCTTTCAGCTTCATGGAAAATAAGGTTAAAAAGATGCTTGTACTATGATATCAGAGGGAGCAAAATTATCTTCCTATTATTACATGAGGATGACATATTACTCACGTCAAAGTACTTGACCAGGTTGTATAAGGTTAAGTAATGTTTGGTCAAGAACTTTGACATAAAGGACCTTGGTGTCCTAGGTATTCAAATTCACCGGGACATATCTTAACTCTCATCATACCTCTCAAAGAGTGCATGCATTAAGTATATGTTACAAAAGTTTAATACGGTTAACAGTAAACCTGTCGTAATACCTATCTCTCATAGTGAGAGATAGTCTTTGGCATAATATCCAAAGAATAAAGTAAAGAGAGAGGTTATGAGGAATGTTCTATATTCTAGTACGATTAATTGCCTGATGTATGCTTAGCTATGTACTAGGCAGACATTGCATTTACTGTTGGACTGTTTGGTCAGTATCTGGTTAACCTAGATGTAGACTATTGAAATCCAGTCAAGCGAGTGTTAAGATAATTAAAGGGAATCAAGGATTATGTGTTGACATATAGAAAAGTCAACAAGTTAAACCTCGTAAGCAATTCAGATTCAAATTAGCTATATGCCTGGATGATCGAAAGTTCACTTAAGGTTGCAGATGGTACAATGTTGTGGAAGTGTGTTAAATAGACATAGGTAATTTCCTTAACCATGTATGCAAAGTGCATGCTATGGGACTGCTTCGCAGACGGTTTAGCTCAAAATTTTGATTTCTAAATTGTCTGTGGTTGACTCAGTAGCTAAACTCATTCAGTTGTAATGTGATAGTCAAGCTTCTGTGTTATTTAATAACAACATTAAATATTACAGGGTCTTAGCATTTGAGATCAAATTCTTGATCATGAAGTAGTTGATATGAAAAAGTGACATTAAGGTTTGAAGCATTTAAAGACTGAGAAACTAAAAGTCAATTCTTTAAGTAAAGGACTTTGCCCACTTGTGTTTGGAAGACAAGTATACAGTATGGGTGCTTTGAAGTCCTTATACACTGTTAGTTGAAAGATCGTTATGTTTGCTCTATGTACATTTGTACATTTTGATATATTATGATGATATGATGGTTCATCAATAAAAATGATCATTGTTTATCCTCAGTAATACATGTTATCATATATTGTCATAATACGTATAAAAGTCTTAAGATTTGTATTGGTCTTAAGCATTTTAAAGGTCATTGGGCATATATAAAGATTGACCTTGAGCCTGTGTCATTAGACACATACAGTTTTATACAGATATATCCTTAAAGTTTAACATGGCATAGAGGGATATAAGTTTTTAATCTCATAAAGGTTCTCTAATGCAGTTTAGCATTCAGTTAAAGAAAATAAAGGTTATCTCTAATGCTGTTTAGCATTTAGTGAGAGATAACAGGATTTCTCTGATGCAGTTTAGCGATGCGGTTTAACATAAAGTTGGAGAAATCGAGACCTACAGACGAAGATGATACATATTAGATCATAAAGGTACCATCGTAAATTGCCACACTCTATTTTCCCATTCATGTTAGTGAGGCATTAGATATTCGCGATTGTATTGGATCTGTGTCGCACATGACACATGCATCTGATACTTTTCGATATCGAAAGCCTTGTAGGACGGAATGTTAGACTTTCGTTATCTTTGGATCAAATGTTTTGTTTTTAAACTTAGTCGACTAATACAGCAGCATAGTTTAACATAATTTGTTAAACTATTTTTTAAAGTTGAGTCAAAACTGTAATTAATAATTGTCCAAAGGGAAAATTGTAAGACATTTTTGCCCCTAAAGACAATTTTGTCAATTTCTCATACAGTGGATAGCTATTAATTGTAATTTGGTTTTTAAATAAATTATCGGTTAAGTTACGTAATTTAATCTAGATAAAGATAATTAAGTAGCCCAATAAATGATATAAATTAATGGGTCGAAGTCCAGGTAGAAGATGGATCCCTTTTAGTATAGACCTGGTCCATATCGGCATTGTGATGAGGAAGCTCGATATGGAAGCTATATAAATAGGTTAAGGTCTCCTGCAGATGATCATGTCAATCGTAAGCATAAGGAATCTCTGACCCATTAAGAGAGTTTACGTATTGAGAAAACTGTAGAAAGACCTAACCCGCATCTCGTGATGGATTCTCGTGAAGACGGCTGTAGATTTGGGATCGTTTCGATTTCGAAAAGCTCGTTTGAAATTTTAGAACCGAAATCAAGTACTTTCCGCATTTTTCCGTTTTTTGCCCTTTCATGTTCGATCTGGGATACGTAACTAAAGTACCGTTACGTATTACAAGAAGACCATACAATATACTTTCCTAGGAGATAATTAAGGGTTAAGAATCTGATGTACTCGAAATATTAGATAAATGAGAATTTCCAAATGTATATCAAACTCTTGTCTGCTTAACGCCTTCACTTGTGCACGTATAATAAGGTAACTTTAATACACACACGGATAGTCTGCAATTAAGTACTGCCTCACTATGCTTAACTCTTTGTGGTAGCCATCCCTTACAAGCTAATTACCTAATGTTTGTCACTGAAGCTACCTCAGTAACTGTTCAGGCTTTTCTCTCCACACTCTATGCAAGATCTTTATGACCAGATAGCACAGTGGGTCAGACAAGTTTCAAAAGAATGACCAAAATTTGAAGAATTAAAAAAAGTCGATTACAGGAAAGGTGCAACATTAGCTATGGGATGGCTCCGGAGGATGTGTATCATAAATAAAGAATATTGCTATCAGATAAAATCAGTTCAGGTCATAGAACTTCATTTCTCAATCAGCAGGATTTGCAGCACATGTTTAAGAGGCCTTTACATGAATATGAGCTTAAAAACTACGATACATGTATTTTGTAATGAAAAACAAATCCAAATATATGCACTGTTTGCCAGCTAAATGGATTCTTTTTCAATCAATGAAGGAGTAGGTGCTATCAAGATTTCACCATTACCTCCTGTAAAAGAATTGTTTTTCACATCATAAGGCTGCCAATCTGGGTTAGCAGCCCCCATTGAATCAGTGGTAGGACTCGGAGAGCAGCCCACCTCAATATCGGAGGGGCTAAAGTTGCTGCCAAGTGGAGAATTCGAATCACTTAAGACTTTACTTCTATGATCCCTTTGTTTCCTGCAAAATTTTTCTTCAACAATATCATAGGAATTACCAGTTCTGACTTCTTGAGCAAGGGAGCAACAAGAACAACATAACCAAAGTGTACAATCTGAAGCTGATGGTTGACCAAAACAAAAAGTGTAAGTTGGGAGATTATATCTCTTTCTCATTTGAATCCTCCAGAAGCCTCCATAAAGTAAACCAAATACGCAAAGAATAATTCCAGTAAGTCCAAAAGCTTCCCTCGCTGTTTCATTGTCAATATTAATGGCAGCCAATTTGAAAATCCAGAATGGAGCCATACAAAAAAGGAGAAATGTTGCAATATGAACGTACATGTTCCCAAATCCAATCCTCTCCATATTCCACCCAAAAACACAAAAACCGCAGAAAAGTGATAGGTATGCAAGTGAAATGTCATCAAAAAAATCTAATGTTCCTCCACTCCACTGTGGTCTAGCTTCAACAATGTTTTGATCATCTCTGGTTGCAAAAGAATATTTCTTTTCTAGTGATAGTACCCTTAACTGCTCTGGCCTCTTGCTCGCACCAGCGATGGTCTGCGTGGGAGCTTCCTCATCTACTTCAGAATCATAATCCTTACCAAGTGGACTAACAATGCTGTATACTCCGGCCACAGCAGCAGCAGCAATTGCAAACGACATACATATTCCAACTCCTATTGCAGATCGCTGTGATCTCTTGTATCCAAGGTTTAGACCACAAAGTGCATATTGAGCAAAACAATTGATGTGCAGGAGAACAACAACAACCATCATGTGGGCCCATTCGTGGTTTTTATACGTTCCGTTCCTGCAGTAAATCATTCTGAGTTTAGATACGTCTTCTGGCTTCCATCTACAAAGAAGCACAAGGTGATAAAAACGTTTTGGGTGCTGATACAGACACATAAGAGTAAACAGGGCATTGAGAATTTGGTTATTGGCTTCGAACCAAGCATTTCTCTGGGACTTCTTTGGTAGTACCTTGTTTAACATTCCCGTCATGACAAGAAACAGAATTCCACCTGAGATAGCAACACACATGATCCACACAAAGAGGGCCATATTCATTGGGTTTCTTAGCCATTCTTTGCTCATTTTTACGAGCAAAGTCCAATCCATCTTCAGACAGAGCACGTCACTGATGCGATCTCGAAAGCCATGGTCCGAAGATACCACTGAAGGTGAAATCTCATCTCTCCCTTGAGCCAACTCCTTCAATCTGGTAGCGGCAGAATCAAGTTTTATGAATTTCATTCTGTTGGGAAGGGCACTTAAACTTTTCCAGAATTTGTGATAAGGAACTCCATTGCTCACTAGTGTCCTTGATGTTGAAATTTCAAGAAGAATTTGACTATTATTTTCTACCCCAATGGATTTCCCATTGTCAACTTTTTGATCACCATTAGCATTGGCATCCATTCTCCCACTAAAGGTTGAGCTTTTGAATGTGTATTTATCTGTATTACATAACCGACATCATAAGTGATATGGTCAAAAATAGCCAGAAGAAGTTCAATATCGTAAACTTATGATCTATCTCATGTGATAACCTTAACAGTAAAAACAGGTATATAAGTTTCTCGGTAAAAAGAGAAGGTCTCGACTGAATAGAGGCAAGAATATCTGTCAACATAACAACATACCCAAACTAAGACCAGAGCATGGCAACAAAAGCTCATTCACTCGTTCCAGATGGCCATAAAGATAAAAACCCAAATCCATAATCTACCAAATTATAGAATTAAGAGACAAAAATTTAGCCTTCTTCAAAAAAAAAAAAAACTGGTCTGAGAAAGCAATCCCTTTTGTCAACAGAACTGTAGCAACTATTAATGAAACCGCCAGGACGTTTCAGAGAGAAAAATTACCAACGAAACGCGCATCCATCAATGGGAAGAGAGAAGCATGCGAATATGCGATGCGAGGCTCTTCCATTAGTTAGTGCCTTATAATGTGAAGAGCCAGCCTCATTTGATTCAAGAACTTCAGTTTTTCTTATGTTCAGACTAGAGCTTTGAGATAGATGGTGGAAGTTCAAACTACATAGGTGCTTCAATTTGGCAATGCCTGCGCTGCGTCATTAAAAGTTGAATACGACGATAACTTGTTTATCGGTTGAGATACCTTCCCATGTTATGTTTCTTTGAGAGATGACCAAGTAAGTCCGACACATCATTATTCATTCCACCTGGTATGGTAAGTATCTTGTAACGAAACGAAACCAACATATTCTATGAAAAAAATTGCAGCGCAAACTTTTCTTGTCTCCCTTTATAATAATTATAATAAGATCGACAGCACTAAGCAACGTGGTTTAAATGGCATAACTAATGATGTGCCTGCCATTACCATTTACCAAATCGCCCTAACCCTATAGTGTTGACGGGGAACAACCATAATAACGTGTACGATTTGACATGGGTTGGATCACTAATTTTATAGAGTAAATAAAATAGGTACGATTGGCAGATAAAGAGTCTGCTCGAATTTGATTTTGCTCGTACTAGACCATTTAATTTCAGTTTGGAGCTTGGAGCTTCTGAAGCTCAATCCTACCAAATCATACAAACGCGAGAAGGAAGAGAGAGGCACTCGGTGTTTTGCCAGACTAATATTGACGCGTAAATAGTTCCACGACTCCACAAAACGTACAGTCACTACGATACAACAACCAAGGGGGTGATGAGAGGCGGGAACCAAGAAAGCCAGGAATAGCGGTTGAGAACAATTTATGCAAACTACTGCGCTGAGCCTTAGGTCCAAATACGACTTCATTTCATCCTCCACTATACCAATCCTCATAAAACACTATATCCCAATGACAAAATCACATCCACAATTGCAAAACATACATACTGAAGTTAAGTGTTAGCCCATTCGTATAGTTAACAGAAACCATTGTAATGGAAGCGTAACTGGACACCAACATATAATACAATCCAATCATTGGTTGATAGCAAAAATATTTCTAAAAATGAAAAGAACGTATTTATATTAGGTGAGGTCGTCCTCTTCCATCTCTTTGGCTTTGATCTTTTCTTTCACCCTCAAAAGAAGTGTAGTCTTCCAGGAATCCTGTTATAACAGTCCAGGCAAACATCATCAGAAAATTGTGATACAATCAACTTCACCAAAGAAGTTTCAATCATAACTAGTGCATGATAAAAATATATTAAAATGTACCCGATTACAATTTCACTTCTCAGCAAATGTTAATGAAGCAACCAAAATATAAAATACGAGGACATGAAGGTACAGGGAAAATACCATACTTCTTTATTGTCTTATTTCTTGTTGATATAGCAAAACATCATGTCGTAGCCCAGTTTACATATAAAAAGTTTCACTCAGAAAAGATACAATAAGATACCAGCGGAGTCATGCTATCAAATTCCTTGACAACATCAGTAAATTTTGCAACATCTTCCTCATCAACTGCAGCCGCAATATCCTGCCACAAGTATGATTGTTATCGAAGCCATTGTATTGTTTAATAGACCAAAAAGGGATCTTCTATTCAGTTAGGGTAGGGATTCGAAGAAGATAAAAGAGATTATTAGGGTTTACAAAAATAAACAACAGAGGAAGCTTTGATCTTAACAAAATGTAAACTCAGTAATGTGAGATCAATGAATGGAATCAATATTTTCAGAGAAAATTTTTGCATAAATGTTCAAATGTTTCCAAATTGTATAAACAGCACACCTCTAGTAGCTTGCATTCACGACTTCTAGAAAACGTGGGATCCATCTCCTGCAAGAGGAATTTCACATTTTTCATTTTGATGAACCACACGGGGAAAGGCAAGTGAATGAAAATCGCAACCCAAACAAAGAACCTGATATTGCTCCAATGCATTGGTAATGGCAACAACATCGCCTTTGCAGAGATGACAAATGCCAGCATTGAGAAGATGCCCTTTGACTCCATACTTAAGCAAATTGTTACCAAGGCAGTGTTTCGCTATCTCTTCATAAATCTCAATTGCCTCTTTGTATCTAGAAAAACATCACATAAGAACTATGTTTTTCATTTATTGGATGAAAACGGAGAAACTGTTTACTTGCCGCATAACTAAACAACAAATCAAAACATCAGTGAATCATCACCATAAAAATGCCATAATTCCAAACTCAAGGACCTATAAGCAAAATAACTGTTCAACCAATTGACAGATAGTTCTACAATATGCTAGTTTTACAATTAATGAAACAGCCAACAAACTGAGGGCCATGGTACTTAACAACAAATGCAGCAAGATATGAACAACTTAAGAGAAGGTCTTCTGCTGGAACATTTGAGTATTTATATTATTGTTTATGTCCTCCAAAGAGCACCAACAAAAACACAAATGCTATAGCATAGAAACTAGCATTGATGAACTGTAGATGGGTTAAGAAAATCACATTGATCCCCGAATTAAAAATATAACGTCAAACCAAACAATCCCTAGGCATGTAAACCCCTGTTGATATTAAGGATAAAAGCTGTATTAAAGAATGTGATAGTTGCCATAGTAGAAAACAAGAATGCAAATACATTAACAAGCTTACTGCTCTAATTGCGCAGCAAATTGAGCTACTTTCTGCTTGCATTGGTTGGCACTTGTTGTCACTTCCTCACTTTGGAAAAAATCAGCTGCCTTCTTGTAGAACTCCATAGATTTCTCAACATTTGCTTCTGACTCATACAACTCAGCAATTTCCTACACAAGCACAATGCCAGGTTGTTGAACGCATAAACCCACTTTGTATGCCTTAAATTAGTGTTAAATACATGCCTAAAGGATACATTATAATCATAGGAAGTGTTGATTATTAATTTTGCAAAGAACCATATCATCAAAATGATGTAAGTTGTGTATGGCAACTCTATTCGAAATAGTTCCCAACATGAAAAATTGCTTAACGACAATTGTCTAAGTGCCTAGGATACCTTATAATATCTTGCAGCCATATTGATCCTTCCAATATCACAGAACATATCTACTGCCTGGGCCAAGCAAGATATTGCCTCTGCATAAGAAGAAACAATTGAGTCATATATATAGGAATGAAGGGATATAGGCACACTATTGCATTGAAACTCCGCTCACTTTTGTAAATATAAGAGATACTAGAGTACACAGATAACCAACTTTTGAAGTTTTGAAAAGCCTGCTGTCAAAGATACAAAGGCAGAATGTCTGGATTTTATTTTACAACTTTCAAATGCAAAGTATGAAGAACTGAAAATTCAAATGAAGAACTCTTATATTTCACATGTGAATAAAATGCAACAAGCTAGTTTGGTAATCCCCAAATGTTTTTTTTTCCATGAAATAAAAAGACAATGGGGCTAAGCACCACCGTACCACTTGTGGATGTTTTCTTATAACAGTGAGCAGCATCAACATAAGCTTGGGCAGCCTCATGCTTGCTATCCAACTAAAAGGAAATGAAACTGAATCATATAGATACACAAGACAGCAAAAAATAAACGAATTAAAGATGGAAAACTTCTACTGCTAATTCAAAGAAGAAAAATAGTACCTTCAAATGACAATTTGCCAACTTGATATAAGTAGCTCCAGCCTTATCCCCTGAAATACCGTGACAACGATATTAAGAAGCCTGTGATGCTAAAAAAATCTCTCTCAGCTCAGGGTACTGACTTTTTATCCAGTTAAAACCAATTAACTTCAAAGGAGAGATATAAAGTGATGGTAAGCACATGCTTATAATATTCTAAAACACAAGCTTCACAATGTGTGGCACAAGACCGCGATTGAGCAATGAAGGAAATGAATAAACATGACATATTTCAACTCAATCAACACAAACAAACATTAAAAAAAAAAAAACTCGATCAATCGAGATCCACGAACTAAATATCCACTATTTCCGATGATGTCACTAAACCCTAAAATTTCCAATAAAATATCTTGCACCATTTGTCTTCCAACTGATCAAAGTTCGAAGAACAAATTAAAATGAGAGAGAAAGGGAGAAAGAATAATCAAAGATACAGGATTTGGCAAGCTTGAAGGAATTGGCGGCTTTATCAAAGAGATCGGCGGCGTCTTCATACTTGGAACCAAACAATCCCCAACCGCTTAGCTTCTTCTCTGCTTTCTTCTCGAATTCCTCCGCTCGACCCAACTGATCTCCCATTTCTCTCTCTCTCCCAGTTGTTTCTGGAATTATCGGTGGATTTGGATATGCAACAATGGAGACTTTCTCTATCTAAGGTGTAAGCTAGCAATAATCAGAAGTAACACTAAGATCACAAGATACATAAGGGACAAGAGTATGAACTATCATTTGATTAAAATGAAGAAATGGTCTTCGCTTTTAGTTTACTTTTCTTTTTCACCAAATAAATAAATAACCAAATGATTATGGCCCCCAACATATGGCTGGGCTTATTTCTCTCCGTGTCTTTAATCAACTTAGGTCCTAGTTGGTTGGATCAAGGCCTAGCTACGACTACAACGTATATTATATTTCACTTTAAGATGTCTCTATGAATTTAGTCTGTATATTTGTGTGAAAATAATTATATGTATTTCAAAGATTGCACAAGATTTTTTTTTTCAGAAAAAAAGGAGAAGATCGTTGTGGAGATAAAAGAAGATTACGGATAATGCCTGGTGATAGAATAAACAAATATCCGACATTGTTGTATCATTTCTTTGATTATTAAATGGGAACCTGACAATCTAATAATTTTTTTTATGGGTATATTGTAAACCAAATACGACCACCATTGTTTTGATCTTCAGTAAGTTAGTTAGAGATGACGAATCAGGCTAAGGAAGAAGACGGCGGCGTGGCGGCGTCGCTCTTGACAACCGAGCGGTCTCTGGAGAGTCAAATAACAAGAAATGGCGGTGCGTCAATTTCTGGGGCGGTTATCAATATATCAACCACCATGATAGGGGCTGGGATTATGTCAGTTCCGGCAACTATGAAGGTCTTAGGAATAATTCCGGGGTTTGTAATAATCGTGTTTGTTGCAATTCTGGTCGATGTGACGGCGGAGTTTATGCTGAGGTACACAAAATCAGGGAAGTCCACTACCTATGCTGGCCTTCTAAGAGAATCATTTGGTTCTTCAGGATCTGTAGCTGTGCAAGTATGTGTTGTGATCACTAACCTTGGTTGTCTTGTCATTTACCTCATCATTATTGGTAAGTCCTGTTCTTTTTGGCAACTTATCTCATGACACAGGATACTAGTCATAGTACTATTAGTTGCTCTTGTTTAACAGTGCATACAGAAATTGTCCCTCCTGGTAAAAGTGTTTTAAAGACTTTTCTTCCAGGGGATGTTTTATGTGGGACTCAATTTGGAGAAACCCTGCACTTGGGCATTTTGCAAGAATGGTTTGGCATACACTGGTGGAACTCTCGAGCTTATGCTCTTCTTTTTCTAGTATGCTTTGTTATGCTTCCTCTGGTCTTTTTACGCCGTGTAGGTAGGTTCTTTGACATGTTTCATACAAGTATTTAGTTATGTTGGTGCTATTTTTTAATCCACTCTCTGATTTTTTTCCAATTCCAATAGATTCCTTAAGGTATTCTTCAGCAATCTCCATTCTCCTTGCGGTATTGTTTATTGCCATTAGTTCTGGTATGGCAATTTATGCAATGTGGAGAAGAAAGACTCAAAAATTGAGGCTCTTCCCAGATTTTAACAATCAATCCTCCGTGTGGGATCTTTTCACAACAATTCCTGTCTTTGTCACAGCTCTGGGATTCCATGTCAATGGTAATTGCTATGGTCCTCAAATGTGTACGGATTACTCATACAGTGACCAATTTACTTCATCATCTTCAGGGCGTGTTTGATTACTTTACTACTGAACTATTTTTATCGTTCTGTTATAGTTTTATAAAGTTGAATCTGCAAGAAAAGGTGATGAAATTTGTTTTAACCAATGCAGTTCATCCAATAAGAGCTGAACTTGTCAAACCTTCGGATATGAGCTTAGCTATCAGGATTTCTCTGATTATATCAGTTGCAATTTATTTTTCCGTTGGCTTTTTTGGGTATCTACTGTTTGGTGACTCAATCATGGGTGACATCTTAGTGAACTTCGATCAATGGTCTGATTCTCCAGTTGCTCAAGCACTCAACACTGTAGTGCGGTTAAGCTATGCGTTGCACTTGGCTCTTGTATTTCCTATCATGAACTTCTCTTTGAGGGTTAACATAGATGAACTACTCTTCCCCAATTGGCCTATGTTAACGGATGATACCAAAAGATTTGTGTCCCTCACTTGTGTGCTATTAGCTCTTGTTTACACAATTGCAATAGCTCTTCCCAATATATGGTACTTCTTTCAGATCATGGGATCATCCACCATTGTTTGCCTCTCCTTCATTTTTCCAGGCGCTATCATTCTCAGGTACCCATTTTACTCTAGCTCCATTCCAGCTTCAACAGTTGTTAGATCATCTTTTTTTTTTTTTCCTTTTATTGTTTCACAGGGATTTGCATGGCATTTCAACCACATGGGATAAGATCATGGCCGTATTAGTCATAGTTCTGGCTATATTCACCAGTTCAATTGCAATCTATGCCAACTTGCACAGCTCGTGATTCTCATTTGTTTTTCCCGAGGTTGCCTGTGTATTGTGTATAATTTAGTTTATTTCATAATGGGCAACAAAGTGAACCGGAGCCCCTAATTTTGTGTGCCTGAACTGTATCAAATCAAATGAACAACGTCAAATATGGAGAAGGAAGACTATATTTATTGACGTGGTATGTAGTTCATAAATATGCCAACTCATCTTGACTCCATTGATTCTTCAGGATTTGGTTCAAAGTTCAAACATAAAATCAACAGCCCCACCTGCCGCTGAATCATATGCTCTTATCTTTATTTTCGTAATACTTGCTTTGAATGTCTGTTTATATCTTATTTCGTCAAGACTTAAGACGCAAACAGTATTGGTCTCCGTTCAGCGTGTAGAATATTAGATCGTGCATCACGTGGCGTATCAATCAGTTCACTTGGAAACTCTGTAGCCTTTGCAAACACAAATGGAAGTTCAAAAGGAAGTGTAAAACATCCATTGATCAGATAGAGGTGACCCATCTGGTCCCAGCAGACATAAGACATCCTGTCGTATCAATGTACGAAAGCAGCTTTTAAGTCCACATTCAGCCCCCCTTTGTTATACAAAATATCTTCATTGCTGGCCTTATGTTAATTAATGCAAAATCCCAACAAACTTCCTCTTAGGTTCTTCCAAATTTACCCTGCTCCATAGACATTATATGATTTATTGTACCACACCATGATTAAGTGCATTTTGGTCATTGCATTTCTTTATATACGCACGTTCATGCTAATTAATGTACAACAAGACAACCTTACCTAGTACCTCCTTCTAAACCGGAATGTCGCCAGCCGCCGGAATAAATGCTCCGTTTCTGCCAGAGAAAAAGCCGACGGAGAAAAGTGCATCGGTGTCGGGAGCGGTATTCAATGTGTCAACTAGTATAGTAGGTGCAGGGATTATGTCAATACCTGCCACCCTCAGAGTGCTTGGTGTAGTCCCTGCTTTTGTGCTAATTGTGGTAATAGCGTGGCTGGCTGATGTTTCTGTGGAATTCTTGCTCAAGTATACGCAATCAGGACATAGTACGACATACGCTGGTGTCATGAAGGAGGCGTTTGGTTGGGTGGGTTCTTTGGCAGTGCAAATTTGTGTCCTGATCACTAATCTTGGCTGCTTGATTGTTTATTTGATTATCATTGGTAAGAATACGTTTCTAACTTTGGTTCTTTAACTGTAAGATTACTTGCTGCTTGGATTTCTTTCAAGTATAGCCGAGCTCTCTTTCTAACACTGGAAGCTAAAAGACGACTTTTATTGGATTCTAGCTGTTAAAGCAACATATGAAATTGAGAGTCACCCATTACTCCTCTCACAAAATAAGCTCGGGAGGTTCAAAGGCGTTTATGAATTTTCTTTCATATCTGAAATTGTTTGATTGGCTATATCATTTTCATGTGAAAACGCTGCTAAGTAGTTCTGAACCCAAAAGAGTAGGATCTGTAGTTTTTTCTTTCTTTTTCTCTGTTCTTTTGTTCCTATTAATTAACATTCTTGATCTACTTGTATTTTGAAACCCTCGGAAATCGGACCTGTTTTGTTTCCGAACACATAAATTCTAATTGAAAATTTGTCAATTTTCAGGGGATGTTCTGTCAGGGAATAAGCAGGAAGGATCAGTGCACTTAGGTGTCCTGCAAGAATGGTTTGGCGTTCACTGGTGGAATTCACGAGCTTTTGCAGTCCTCTTTGTTGTCGTCTTTGTGATGCTTCCACTGGTATTATTCAGGCGTCTAGGTTAGAGCTGCATTTAACTAATGTCTTTCTTCCTTTTCAGCTTTGTATTTACCAAATGAATCATTTGACGTCCGTTGATAAAACTCAAGAAAGAAGTTTTTAATCTTATAAGTAGAAATTATAGGGTCCTTATACCTGCAATAATTGACTTGGCACAAACAGTTGCTAACTAGCATAATTTCAGACCCTTATCTCTTAACAGGGTCATTCTTGATTGGCAGCTTTTTTTTTTTTTATAGTAATTATCAAATTCTAGAAGTCATGGATGAAGATTACTAAGGTCGTCAGCTTATTGTGTTCCCAGAATCACTGAGGTTCAGTTCAGCTATATCGGTTCTCCTGGCAGTAGTGTTTGTTGGCATCAGTGCAGTGATGGCGATATCTGCACTGATAGAAGGCAAGGCCAGCAACCCCAGACTGCTACCTCATCTGGACAATGAAGTTTCATTCCTTGATCTTTTTACCGCAGTTCCAGTAATGGTCACAGCTTTCACGTTTCATTTTAATGGTGAGTTAAAATCTTTAGATATTTAAGCAATGAAATTGTTGAATCATGAATGCTTTGTTATTGGCCTACTAAAAACTTTCTTTATGTGCAGTTCATCCTATTAGTTTGGAGCTTCGTGAACCTTCGGAGATGACTTTAGCAGTCAGAATTTCGCTTGTACTTTGCGCTGTTCTTTACTTCACCACAGGAGTATTTGGGTATCTCTTGTTTGGAGAATCAATAATGGCTGATATATTGGTTAATTTTGATAGAAGTTCTGGCACAGCGACTGGAGCTTTACTTAATGACATAGTAAGACTGAGTTACGCTATGCATCTGATGTTGGTGTTTCCTCTGTTGAACTTCTCCTTGAGGGCAAACATTGATGAACTTCTTTTCCCTACAAAGCCACTTCTGGCAAAAGACAACACCAGATTTCTGTCCATCACTGTATTCTTACTAGTCTTCAGTTACCTGGCAGCAGTTACTTTTCCAGACATATGGTATATTTTTCAGTTTATGGGATCTACCTCTGCTGTCTCTCTTGCCTTTATCTTTCCAGGTTCTATTGTGTTGAGGTATAACCTTCGTCCTACATAAATGGATTCCCGTTTTATGTTCTGTCTTGAAAAGTTTCACCATCTTATGTTTCTTTTCATTCCATGACACTGACAGAGATGTTCACAGTATCTCAACAACGAGGGGCAGGATAATCGCAGCAACAATGATATTTCTGGCCGTGGTTACAAGCACATTGGCTATATCAACCAACATATATAATCTTACACGGCATAAGTCATAATATCTTTTGTATTAGTGATTCTGGTGGTGCTCGAGTCTGTCTTATTGTGTGCTGTTCATGTTTCAAATGACCCAAGGCAGAGTAGGATTATTCAAGTTGAGTGTGTAATATTCTATTTTGAACAACTTCAGTGTCATGGCAAAACAAACTACTGAAAACATAAATAAATATTCAAGATCAAAAGAGATCAAGAATTGCTGAAACACACCAATGCGCCAAGCTATATCTACCAATCATAACACCCTCTGTTAGCTCGCAGAGTATTGATTTATTTCGTGAACTCCACGTTTGTTATGTTAGGGATCTCTATACACATACAATTTAATTGTCAGTTTTTCTTCTAATTAGCTTTTTTGTTAGGTTCTTTCTTACATGCGGTATTCAGATGTTTAAAAAAATACTTTGGAGCACAATAAAAACAGAATATTGGTACTTTCATTTCTTATATCCTTGTTTTTCATGGTTCTGTGAGAGGCTTATCTTCTTCAGAGAAATGGAACTTACAGCTGTAACAGCAAAAATCACCTTTGTAGACTTTCAGTACGCACAAGTTTAAATTGCAGCAATCAAGAAGTTGACAATCAATTATCATCATTAATACCCTTTGCCAAGTAGGGCTCTAGCCTTTTTTACATCAAGTTCTCATGTTCCAAAACGAACCAAAGAAGCTTAATATTCAATGTAGTTCAACGACTTCTCTGATTTATTACTGGCAGAATACAGTGCATCTTGCACGTTCGAATGAAAGTAAAGAAATTTGCTTGTAAGAAACAAAGTCATCACGAGAGGAAATTAACATAGTTCTTTCTACTCCATCGGACAAAAAGACCTTGATCATCCTCGTACATAGAGATTCTTTTGAAACGTAAACACTGTTTCTGGCAGCAAGCCCCAAAGTTGGAAGGGCACACCTCACCATATCTCAAGATGAAGCTTCATATCTTAGATCTTGAAATCTTTTTAGCAAGGTTGATTTGTATGTATCAATTTCTGCTTCCTCCAAGGAATCTGGGGTAGATTTAATAACAGAGATTGCCCCAACAAGATGTAAAGCACCGACAGCTTCATCTGCAGATTCATCATGTTCACTAAATAATCAAGCTGAGCATTTGAATTATGATAAAGTCCGCTTTCATTTAATTATTTTTTAAGGGCAGAAGCTCTTGAGATGAATGTGCAAATGAAAATATGACGATGAGCCTAAAGATTCATACATCTCAACATATAGTATGTGGTTGCACAACCCTGGTACATATCAGCAGCTAACAAGCTATTAAGAGTGATATAAGAGTAAATCATCCTCGTGTTCGTTCAACAAAAATCGATGCCAGATGAATAAATACTGAACCACAAAATTTTGATCGAACAGAATAAACTGCAAAGTAACAAATGATGATTGAAAGAAATAAATGTTTTTACCTGACTGTGAAAGGGCAGCAAGAGCCTTGAGGGCTGCTTTCCGAGTACGGTCATCTTTAGCAGCCTCCAGCATATTTATCAACCTTTGAGCTCCACCCATATCTACTATTTTCATTCTTCTTTCATCTAGTAGTCAAGGAACCATGATTAGTAACTGAGATTACGACAATAAAACTATCCTCAAAAAACATCCTTATACCTGGAAAATGTTACTTCAACCAAAAAAGAAGCCTCACCGTCTATTGCAAATCGAGCTAATCTAGAAGCTCCCATTCTTTTGAAGAAAGGATCCTCCACACGTAAAAGTGCAACAGACTGTTGCACTAAGTTATCTCCTGTACGCATAAACGAATTATATGTTGTTTAAACCCAACAGACAAAAATACAAAGCCACTCATATTTGCAAACAGAAGTAAAGCAAACTTACCCATGTAGGGAAAAACTTGGTAACCGATAAAAGTAGCAGTCCCAGCAAAGAAGAATTTTAATAACCATCCTATTTTCCTCTCAGCGTCCTCTTCGATGGACAGTTCATCTGCCATTCAATTCAATTACACAGGCCAATGGCTTATTACTACCCAAAGCTCAACTGCCCGACAATAAATATCATATTCTATGATTATCAACATGGATCAAAATCATAAAGTCTCATCCTTTTTTTTTTTTCTCTGGGCAACATCTTGAAATTTAGAATGAAAACACAAAAAGACAAACCTCTACCATTGGACATGGAAGATGACAGATTGCGAGATTGCACATGGTGAGGTTTGCTGCGGCACAAATACTGAAAAATAAAATCTACGATTATATAGTAGTAAAACCCCCCTTTTACACATTGGAATTGGATGATATGTGAAAGAAGGAAAAGTAGGGCACAATTACTGTGTCGAACTGAGCTGCTAACTTGCGCATCATCTCCGTTAAATAACTTGAGGGTGGAGAAATATGAACGTCTTCCTCACTCCGTCTCCTATGTGGTCCACGGCCGCTCAACGGCTTGCCGCTACCGTGATCGACGACCAGTTAGAAGGATCTATGAACATGAATAGACAGGTAGGTTCGAGGCGCCTGTCCTCGAACAACTTTGGGCTAAGACGATATTGACATCAGTGCAGGCCTGGAAAGTGTCAGCTAAAGGGAAGTGGGCTGCTATCTGTTTCCACAAAGATGAAGGAGTATTAAATATAACTCCAATCAAAATCAAGAGACTATTCCTACAGAAATGAGCTACAAATATAACTCCAATCAAAATGAGCTACAAAACCTTGCTGTGCAATTTTTTAGTAACCTTTTCTCTGAGGAGGGGGGTTCATCTCAACTGGAC
>JANZXP010000196.1:11653922-11674232 GCA_027576715.1 Erythroxylum flavicans | reverse complement strand
GAGTATAATCCGCTTAACACCCTGCGTGAGTAAGAGTGAAAAAATCGCTTATATGAATAACGTCTATATTTCAACAAAATGCATGGATTCGGGTGGGATTGCATTATTCCTAAGCAAAATTTCTCAACATCTCCTACTTTCTTGGAATGTCCTATGGCTCGACCTTGAAAAGTGCAGTATTTATTTGTTTCTTCACATGATCAAAGTACGTGTTAATTGTGAGAATTAAGGGTTGGTTAATTTCAGTTGTAGGTTATTATTAATTTCTTGTAGGTGCTTCCATTTCTACCCGTTAGGTTGCGTATTATCATTCTTAGAATGGGAATTGAGAATTTCAATTACAATTCTATTACCCCTTTATCACAAACTTGGTATTTACTTATTAAATTAAAAATTTCAAAACTAATTCTAGTTCTAGTTCTCCAAGCCTAACAAAACTTTCGAAAATAAGGTGCTTCTCTACTACTTGGAACTTCGACCATGTAGAAAATTCATGCAGACAAATCACTGCGCATCCATCTGCTTATAGGTATATAACACGAAGCATTTCCATGTCAATTTAACGAAAATTGGAGTTCAGTTTCCTTGTATCAAATTAGCTCTATTATTATTACTTCGTTTAGCGTGGTGGTCGAGTAATAGTGTAATGCCTAAACTAATCTGCTGCAACCTCTATTATTGACTAGACAATAAGTTAACAAAATCCAGATAATGTACCTTGATCACGACACGGACGAAACAGAAATGAACGTACCAATTATATTGTGTAAATGAATCACTACTTGTCGCTAGGTTTTGGAAGCATCAAGACAAATAATTGCTTATCTGGTTAGATTGTAGTTTTCTCCATTTTCGCTGCACGATCATTACCTTAATTAAACATCCAGTCATACCCACTTTGACAAATTGTTGAAGTTCGGCTTTATCGAAATCTGATTCATCTTGCAAGTGGTTCATTTCTCTCATTCAACTATGAATGAACTAAAATTAATCTTTTCTTAAAAAGAAAACTTCATCGAAATATATGACGACACAAGTGTTTTAATTAGAAAACTTCATCGAAATATATGACGACACAAGTGTTTTAATTAGATAGCTATGCACATGTTAGAATCACAGATCGAGTGGCTGGCTGCAGGTGGAGTATACTATGGGGTACAGATCAGTAACAAATATACACAAATAGCGTCCTATGTGATATTTAACCTGTAATTAAGATTTAAAAGTAGGGAAAGCAGCAAATAGTCCATTTACCCTGAACTGGAACGTCCTTATGCGATAACTATAGCATAAATAGTAAGCAACCTAATTATATACACGGTGAATTTTGTGCATATAGGAATCAGAGCAAATGCTAGCTACAGGCTCACCTCTGGAATCTACCAAAGTGTAGGAAGAGCAACGTGATATGAGGAAGGCAAGAGACAAGGTTTGAGCAGAGGGTTGCGTATGGAGGGTATTGTTTTGTTGTAATGATTAATGGGCACACATGTGAATAGGTGGGTACATGATTTGTCCCTGCACAAACTAGACAATCTTGGAAGCAAGGTCCTCGAGAGCTAACTATCCAAAACTTGCATCAACTTTTATTGATAAATACATGTTCATATATAGATACCATCTCGTGACACTATCATGGGAGAATGCGTGTGGCTTTAATTTGTATTATATCTGAAATACATCTACTTATTTCGATGGTCATTTTAACTTTTCTTCTTGCCTATCTCCTATTTATAAAGCCTCCGAGAGCTCTTAGAGTTCGTAGAATAATTAGAGAGGGAAAAGGAGATAAACGAGAGACAGCTTAAACGTAGAAACAAAGAAGAATTGGCTATGGTTTCTAGGGAGAAAAAGAGAGCAGCACTGCATGAGAAACTGCAACTTCTTCGTTCCATTACCAACTCTCATGCTGTAATTCCCTTAATCTCTGAACTTTTGCTTTCATTGGCTTCCTCTTTCCCAGTTCGGGAAGAAAGTTAAACGCTTCCTTCGCATGGAATTGTGTATTTGAGCAAGACTATTCACATATCGCTCCTTTGTTTCAGTTTCATTTCTGCCTTCTGTTCATTTCCTCTCTCTCCTTTGATGTTACTCTTTTAAATTTGATTTAGTTGGGTGCTTCCTTTACTCATCTGTAATGTTCTTCATTTGACGCCTTCAGATTTTCATCTTCTCTTTATTCAGTATTTTAGTTTATATGTAAAGCATCAATCATATCTGCCTATCAGCAGATCTTAAGTTCGCGCTTGATTCCTCATCACATTCTGCTACTGAATGTATAACTACAAATCTGAAGGGAAACAAACACACAACAGCAGTCTTCTCCTATTAATTAGTTCTAGCATAGAAACTTTGTGAACTCTATCATATATAGTCACAGCCCTGTAAATTCAACTAGCCCGATAACAAGTTCTAGTCAAGACTTAACAGATACATTTGAAGTTGATTCGCCTATAGCAGACCTGTATCCTAATAATGATCGAAATAAATCTGGATCTGCAGATTCTATATGGTTATAAATTTAGTTCATATAGATAAACGGACGATGAGACGCATAGAAGACAATGGTAGATTTACATATAATTTTGCATGTTGCAGCTCAACAAAACCTCAATTATAGTGGACGCATCCAAGTACATTGAAGAGCTGAAACAAAAGTTAGATAAACTTAATCAAAATATAGCAGCTGACCAGACTTCAACCAGCACAAATGGATTGCCTATGGTACCACCAACTACCAACATGTCATTAAGTTCTACTCCTTTCCTTTAATTTGTTTCTTTATTGCACATCAGATATTTCATTGTTTCTCCTTTCCTTACAGGTGACAGTAGAAACCCTAGAAAAGGGTTTTATGATAGATGTTTTTTCGGATAGAAGTTGTCCGGGATTGCTGGTTCCCATATTGGAAGCCTTTGAAGAACTGGGCCTTAATGTGCTGGAAGCTAGGGTTTCTTGTACAGACTCTTTTCGTCTACAAGCAGTTGGTGGAGAGGTGAGATTCAATAAAGTTATGAAAAAATCTCGTCTTATGAGTTTGACGGTTTGAAAACCTATCCCCATATGATTTCTTGTGACTGACTACCAGTCACGTGTCCTTGATTACAGGCTATGTGGCTACAAGCTAATAGGTCATCCACCATTTATACATTTTCATAATCGGTTTTTATCTGCCTATAGGAAATTTATCAACCATTCTCCGCCGTCATGTTTTGAATATCGTTCTTTCCTTCTTTTTTATTTGCCTCAATATGAAGTTAAGAACTTTTAAATCATTTTGTTAGTCTTGTTATGTTGTTGCTTGATTTAGCTCTGTAGAGAGTCACGTATTGTCCTTATAGCAGGTCAGGCCACCAGCTGCCTATTGACTTACTTGAGGAAATACTTGAAAGTAAAAAAGAAATAGCAAAGAGGTAAGTTTTGATAAAAAGTTAATAGCGATGAGGTTGTTGACTTTGCAGAACGCAACACAAAATGAAAGCTTTGATGCTCCGCTTGTTAAACAGGCGGTGTTGCAAGCCATTGATAAATGGAGCGAAAGTACTAATCAGCAAGAGTAATCAGAGCACCGTTTCCATTATGTATATCATACGTATAAAATTTTCTACTGTATTTCCTTTTTCTCTCCTCTTGTTGCCGTATAAGGTCTCGTATTCTTGAATTTGGTTATAGTGCTCCAGCTGCTAACGAAATTTCGGTGCTTCATTTTCCTTGATTTTAAATTCCTAAACAATTTCTTAACTTTCTGTCTTAAGGGGTTCCGTAAAACATTGTACATTTATGAGCATTTGCATCTTCCTCAACCTTACATGTCATAAATTTAAATGGTGAAAGCTGGTAGGAATCGTGCGCATCTAATGCACAAGAGCACTTCGTGGAATTTTTGGATCTTTGAAGGAACCTTAAATGTCAAGGAAAGTTGCACATTTACTCACACTAGCACTTTGAAGAAACTCCAAGCATGCGTACCATATATACATCCAAATGAGAGAAGATAAATTTTGTTTTTGATCTAAAAGTGAAAAAACCTAAATAATAAAAGTTATGGAAGTCATTTGGTCATGGGAACTATTTGAGAAGTACAGACAATTGATACATAATTGACATGTGCTTTAAAAATAATAATATATGGAGCCAATTAATTAGGACATGGTCAAACTAAAAGGTAGGTTAAAAGGTGAGCAGCAACAACAAAATTGTTCGAAGGCACGAGAGAATAGTGGTAGGCAATTAATTAGAATGTGACAAATGGGCTAATAGTTGAGTCATTACAATAAAACTACTTGAGGTAGTTATTGATGAGAGAACCATACAAATTCACTAGCATTACAACATAAGGATAATCATATAACGCAACCTCAAATACATATAGAAAAACAATCACACTACTCTAAAAAAACCTTATTATTATTTTTCAATTTTCTTTACACTTTGTATTCATTCTCTCAAATTCCCTTTAAAGGTTGTACTTTCCTTTTACTTAAATCAAATAGTTTCTTTAGTCCAAACCTCATTTAAAGATATTAAAGCATTTTAGTAGCTTAGAATTTCATGTTCTACATATTCTGAAGCCCACCTATATTATCGATAAAAAGTCATGTACAAGTTATGGGAGAATTCCTCCTTGGCATGCCCGCATTCTAGAATGATCATTTAAGTGACCAACAATCTAGCATATCCAGTAGGATATGCGATCGCGGTTTTCCGATATGTGTAAGTTTTAATATTTAACTTCGATAATCTGCAAGCAACAGGTCATTCGTGTAGTACTTAAGGTGTCGATCCCACAAGGAGGGTTAATCTAATCCTAAAATCTAAGGCCAAAACAATGCGCAATATTTAAAATGTAACAAAATTAAAACAGGAATGCAATTCAATCAATTAATTTAATTCAAGAACCAATTACAAAATATTAACAAATTAGCAATTGTAATGCACATATTCAAGAATCGACCTAAAGAACTACATTGAGAGAAAGGGAAGTTTTTACCTATCTTTAACACTAACCTAATTGATTATGAATTATTAGATCGTTGATCCTAGGGTTGATTAGTCTCTCTCAAGTTATAATCATTAACCCTAAATTATAAAACCCAATCAAATTATGGAAAATTGCAATTTCTTTATTAACAATCCATCCAAACCCTAATTAGATCTAAAGTTTTCCAATAAACTACTGGGAACTTATATGAGATCTCTCTTCACACAATTACTGATTTGATTAATTTCTTATTCTTATTAAATCATCTAACTCTTATTAGCCCAATTTAATTAGTTTTCATTTGATTCACCTTCTTAGTCTATTACCAAATTATGCAATCTCAAAAATCAATCACAATGAATCCAAATAACATAAAACAATCAGTTTTTTCTTAAATCAAAGATAAAAACAACCTGAAGGTGAGTTTAGACATCCTCAACATTCACACAATCCTATCATCAACGGTTATTCCAATTCTACACATTAATAAAATTGAAAATACACTGGTAACAAGATCTGAATAGATGATTGAGGCAGCAATGTCAAGAAACCTCCTGTTTCGGAAAGTACTTTGCGTCGGCTTCTTCTCCACATCTCTCTTCCTTCTTCTTTTTCTCAATCTCTCTATGAACTCTCTCTAGGGTTTCTTTGAAAGTGGCTAATGCAAAAGCTTCTTCACCTCCTTTGTCTTATTCTTTACATATCTTTTGTGTTCTGGGCAGCCCTAGATTTTTTGCGGTTCGAAAGGTCTAAAAACTCCCTCGAAACTTGACCTTTTTGAGTGTTTGTGCGTTTGCCCTATACAGGCCATGATTGTGGCCTTGTAAGCCACGATCGTGGGCAACATCTGAGCCTTCTGTCACTATCGTGGCAATTAGGTCACGATCGTGGGCCGTGTCCTGGGCTTTTGTCATGATCGTGGCATATGGGTCACGATCATGGGCTGACCAGTGGCCGTTGTTTCAGCTTTAGTGTCTCTGAAACTTCTCCATTCTTCGATGTTGACCCTAAAATATTAACAAAAATATCAAGATACCTCAAAGACATAATAATTAAGCTCAAAGACGACTAACCCATAAAAACACTTAAACATAATTAATTAACAAACTAACATAATTTTAACCTAAACACATACTAATTAAACAATTAAGTTATCACTTAAATGCATATCAAACTAAGCCCTAAAATATGATGTAATTTACACTTATTAACATCCCCACACTTAAACGGTTGCTTGTCCTTAAGTAAACAAAACAACAAACACAAAGAAATTCACACAGCACACATTGCAGTAATGAGACAATGGCTTCAACTTCATGAAATCAACTTAATTTTAAACACAATCATTTGAGTTATTTCAATCATTAACATGCCAAATACGCGTCTTGGGCCTTTGAACTACATATACATATTAATCCAGGCTCAAGTGTTAAATTGTTTACCTTTTTCAATTGCACACATCCATTAATAATTCTTTGGTCAATCAGACTCTGTAACTACTCCTAAGTATGTTATCATGAAAAGTTAACTATTACAAGCTCGGTAGGTTTTTATTCGAAAATACATTTTTTTAATTTACTTTTTGTGAACATGGATTTAGTCTTTTTATGCGGAGGCAAATATTGAAATGAATGTCGATCCATTTACTCGACGAAGTTATGTTTTTTTATTAAGCTGCTTGGTTGGAACGTCATTATAACCTTTTTACTCGAAGGTACACATTTGTGATGTGTATCGATCCGGTTACTCAACTATATCACGTTCTCAACTGACTACTATATCACGTACTCAACTGACTACTATATCACATTCTCAACTGACTACTAGCTCTATTCATAATTCGAAGGCCAGTGGAATAGTTATTTATTTAGCAAAGATGATTTTTTTGATTGCCTACCTTGTTGCTTTAGCTACTCGTTTTTATGAAAAATACTAGTAAAGCTACTTAAGTCGAAAGGCCTCAAATTATAAATGAATGTGACAATTTAGAGAGTGATAAACTCACACTAAATCCTAATTAGGCTGTATATTTAGCCAAAGACCCCTTCACAACCTAATAAACTATGCTCAAAATTAAATCAATTCCAATTCATCTAAGCTATTAACACATTCACACAATTCACAAAATACAACCTAAGAACTATCATATAATAAGCAAAATCACACCCAAAGCAAAACACATAACCTTCCCCACACTTAAACAACACATTGTCCTCAATGTACGAAGGGAATAAACAAACACATAAGGAAAGAAGAAACATAAATTAAAGTAAAACAAAAAATAAAAATGAAGACTAAATTAAAAAAGAAAGGGGGTTAGAACAAGGCCTCATGGTGATGGAGGCGGGGATGGTGTTGGAGGTGGCAGTTGAACACCCTAAGCCTCGAAATAACCATGGATACGACGTATGTCCCAGCTCTAATGTTGTTGAGTTTGGGCCATCTCCTTCATATTTCTCGAGTTCTCCGTAAGTGTATCTGTAATTACCTTGGTGTTTACGGAGATTGTATCCAGTACTTTCTTCCAACCTGGTTTCTTCTGTTTCTTCTTCTTCTTTGGATTCCTTACTGGTCGAATCCTCTTCTTGTTATTGTTTATCACTTGAACTCGCTTGACCATTCCTACCTGTGACTTGTGTCTTGACATTAATATCCTGAAATTCCATATTATGGGATTTCAGGATTTCAGCTCGCCATAGATGATGATGGTTTATGAATTCAGGACGGTAGACTGTGAGTCTGTTGCACTCAACTCCATAGTTATTAGCTATGGCCGAAAACAAGTAGCTCATTCCTAAGTTATTGCTTCTCTTCTTTCGAGCAGCAATAATGGCGTTAAAGATGTGGGTGGTTGTGCAAACTGGGATGCTATGATCCATGCACCACAACATGAAAAGTTCTTTCATCGAACACTTGTTGGTTTCCGTTTTCACATGAACTTGTGAATCAGCAAGTGTTCTTGGCTCTTAATGATGTTATTGTGTGCGTTCTTAGCATCAAAACACTCTAACCAGTTCAGTCCAGTAGGGTTTGACATGGAAATTATCATGCTGATCCACTACGGACGACTAAGGGAAACCACAAATTTCATACAAAGTTTCATAATCAAGCCCATAAGGTTGTTCCTGTATCCTAAACCACAATTCCCTTGGTTTGTTGGATCGTACTAAAGGGATGTAAAAAATTCTAAGGTAAGTTCTTCGTAAACTGGGAATTGAAGTTGAATGAACTGATCCTATTGAATTTTTTTGCTAAACTTTCGACCTTGTCTCGTAATTCTAATTTATCTAAAGTTTCAAAATGAAAATACTTTAGAACCATAATTTGTTTATTGTAAAGAGAATGGAAACGGGTACCTTCCTCATCTGAGAAGATCGGGAAAGGTGCTCAGTAATCGACCCCCTCTTTCTTTTCCCTCATCCCTAGACTTGGTTTTACCCCGCTGATTGATCGCGGCTTACTGTTTATTTGATACGTGGCATACTGGCTTGCGAGTCGGTAGAAATCGGAAGAAAATGGAAGTTTAAAATTTGGGTAGTGAAAAATGAGAGTGTTTTGAGGTTTCAAATTTGGAAAGATAAAGTAAAAGTGAAAGTGATTGAAAAAATTAAGTTAGAACTGAACATATAGGTGATTGGAGGGTAAAATGGTAAATTTTGATAATGACAGTCACATGTCCCCTTTTTTTACCCTACTTGAGGCCACAGTTCCACCATTTTTTTCCTTTTGTTCTTCTTCACTTTCCGAAGTCACTTCTTAACTCTTTGTGGCCCTTTCACCTCTCTTTGTGTACTTCATCAATCATCAAATTCATATCAAAGTCCTATACCTTCTCGATTTTATTTGGAAGCGAAATAATCCTAAGTATAGAATTCAAACTTTCTAAAAAAAACAATCAAAGGAAATAAAATTCCTTTTGTTGCCTAATTCTCAAAAAAAATCTTTGGGTTCCCTCCCATGCAGCACTTCTTTTAACATCGGTAGCTCAATGCTCTTTTTTTTTGCTCACGGTAGTTCAAATGAATGATGCAATGGTAGTGCATTCACTGATCTCACAATTTGTACATAAGCTACCATGTTACGGATTCCACCTTCCTTGTGATTCTCCTTCCTTCACCTTCTTCTATGCGATCGTTTCTTTCTGAATGCATTCCCAGGATTCTCAATATCTTCCCATTGTGTTCGAGGTTCAATTTCCTCGATATTAGTTGGAGGTAAAGGAGAACTGTTGTCTTTTTTTGACACTTTGAAGGTTATTTCCTACCCTCAAAATTAGTTCACCCCCATCAACGTCAATTAATGACCGAGCAGTGGCTAGGAATAGTTGTCCAAGGACTATAGGGGTTTTTATAACTTTTCCAATATCAAATATATAGAAGTCTGTAGGAAAGGTAAATTTATCAATTTTTACTTGCATGTCCTTAATAATCCCCTTCGGTTGATGAACTGTTATGTCAGCTATTTTTATTAACATCTTTATGGGTTTTAACTCTCCTAACCCCAACTTCTGATTAAAGGTATAAGGCATCATATTCATACTCGCTCCCAAATCCACGAATGTCCTATCTATGTTGACTCCATTGATACTGTAAGGAATGTAAAAATATTTGGGTCCTCTTTCTTCTATGCTATGTTAGGGTTTTCTTCCACTATGTGCTCTTTAACCTTCTTCTTGACTGATTCCTTTAGTGTGAGCCTCGTTTGTAGTTGTTCTATTATGTTTTTAACATTTTTTAATTTAACTTCCTTAAAATTCCTCTTTGCCTTACTTAAAATTGACTTCCGCTGAGCTAGAATAGGTATGGAATTTTAGGTTGAGGTTCCTTGATTGGCTTAATTACGAGTTCACTTGAAAGTAATTTCATAATTACTTGTCCTTTTCCTTTATCTCCGTCTTCCTTCACATTTTCAAGTTCCTTTTCCTAGGTCTGAGTGATGGCCATGATCCGTTCCTTTGTATTAGACTCAGTATTGCTTGGAAAGGTTCCCACATACTTAGTAGATATTGCCTCCACTAGTTGACCTACTTGGACTTCCAGATTATGTATTGAAGAGGCGTGGTTCTTGGTGACTTGTTCGAATTTGCTTTCAAGCCTCCTGTGTGCATCCTCCATGCCTCCAATTTTATCTAAAATCTTATCCAACTTAAATTCCATTGATCTTGGTTTATCTTGTTAGAAGCCTGATTGTCCTTGAGGTCTGAACTGTCCTCCAGCATTGTTTATCCAAGAGAAGTTAGGATGATTCTTCTACCTAGGGTGATAGGTGTTGGAGTAGAGATTGTTTCCCCCTCCTCTTCCATACTGAGCTCCCATATAATTCATTTGCTTTGGATCGCTTTCTTTCATCAAGTAATAGTCCACTACATCATGGTCCATTTGTCCATAGAGTTCACACTTAACTTACATGGTTTTCACTAGAGCTGAGGATGAAGCCTTCATATTGTTGAGCTTACATTTCCGTCATTTGATCAACAACTACAATTCCTTTTTTTTCATGAAATGTAATAGTTTGTCTACTCTGCTTGTTCGTCCATAAGCAGCTATTGCTCTCTATCTCCTTTATTAGCTCTTTCACTTCATCAATCATCTTTCTCATCTGTGATCCTTCTGAAACTGTGTCAATCGTGCCTCTTGTATGTGGGGTTAATCCATTATATAATGTTTGCAATAAGAATTCCTTGGGTAAGTTGTGATATGGGCACTTCTGTTACAAATCCTTGTATCTTTCCTACGCTTTGTAGATCGATTCCCTATCATTTTGTTGGAAGTTGGTAATTTCCTTGATGATCTTAGCGATCTTAGTCAGGGGAAAATATTTGTCTAAGAAAGCGTGAACTAGCTGATCCCATCTCGTGACATTGGCTGGGTTAAAGGAATGATACCAAGCCTTTGCTCTATCTCTAAGGGTAAAAGGAAAAAGCCTAATTTTGACCCCATCTTCCGGCATCTGATGGTACTGAAAGATATCATAGATTTCAAGGAAGTTCACTATATGTGTGTTGGGATCTTCATTCGTTAGTCCATAAAACTGCACATTCTGTTGAAGCATGTTTAGGAGGGCTATTTTGATTTCAAATGATGTTGCTTGTACGGGTGGCCTAGTTACTCCTTAGTTAGCCACATTGAACCCTGATCTCATAAAGTCCATAAGGGTATGTTATTGAGGTCCATGGTTTGCTCAGTGGTCCAAATTTTGCTGAAATTTCTCGGTCATTGTTGATTTCGCAATTTCTTCTACTTCTTCACGTCGAGCTTTCCTAATAGTTTGTTCTAGTAAAGTGATGTCTAAATCTACGGTTTCAACTGTGCGACTCGAACCTCTTGTGACTCTTGTGTTCTTATAAGAGCACGATTTCAGAAGTAGAAAAGAAAGAACGAAAACAAAAAATTAAAAACTAACTAAATGCTTTAAACTATAGAACTAAACTAAATGCCTTCACGACAACGGCTTCAAAAACTTGATCACGATTTTCTGATATGTGTAAGTTTTAATATTTAACCTCGATAATTCGCAAGCGACGGGTCGTTCACGTAGTACCTAAGATGTCGATCCCACAAGGAGGGTTAATCTAATCCTAAAATCTAAGGCCAAAACAATGCATAATATTCAAAATGTAACAAAACTAAAACAAGAATGCAATTCAATCAAGTAATTCAATTCAAGAAACAATCACAAAATATTAACAAAGTAGCAATTGCAATGCATACATTCAAGAATCGACCTAAAGAACTACCAATTGAGAGAAAGGGGAATTTTTACCTATCTTTAACACTAACCTAATTGATTATGAATTATTTGATCATTGGTCCTAGACGATCCTAGGGTTGATTACTCTCTCTCAAGTTATAATCATTAACACTAAATTATAAATCCTAATCAGATTATGAAAAATTGCAATTTCTCAATTAACAATCTATCCAAATCCTAATTAGATCTGAAGTTTTCCAATAAACTATCAAGAACCTATATGAGATCTCTCTTCATACAATTACTGATTTGATTAATTTCTTGTTCTTATTAAATCACCTAATTCTCGTTCGCCCAATTTAATTAGTTTTCATTCAATTCACCCTCTCAATCTATTACCGAATTATCCAATATCATAAATCAATCACAATGAATCCAAATAATATAAAACAATCAGCTTTTTATTAAATCAAAGATAAAAACAACCTGAAGGTGAGTTTAGACATCCTAAACATCCACACAATCCTATCATCAATGGTTATTCCAATTCTATACATTAATAAAATTAAAAATACACCAGACATAAGATCTGAATGGATGATGGAGGCAATAATGTCGGGAAACCTCCTATTCTGGAAAGTACTTCATGTCGGCTTCTTCTCCACGTCTCTCTTCCTTCTTCTCTTTCTTAATCTCTCAATGAACTCTCTCCAGGGTTTCTCTGAAAGTGGCTGATGCAAAAGCTCCTTCATCTCCTTCGTCTTATTTTTATATACCTTTTGTATTCTGGGAAGCCCTAGGATTTTTTCGGGTCTGAAAGGTCCAAAAACTTTCTTAAAACTTTACTTTTCTGAGTGTCTGCACATTTGCCCTATGCAGACCACGACTGTGTCCCTGCAAGCCACGATCGTGGGCAACATCTGAGCCTTCTATCATGATCGTGGCAATCAGGCCACGATTGGGGCTGTGTCTTGGGCTTATGTCATGATCATGGCATATGGGTTACGATTGTAGGCTGACTCCAGTGCTTCTGTCACGATCGTAGCCTGTTGTGCCACGATCGTCCACCGTTGTTTCGGCCCTAATGTCTCTGAAACTTCTCCATTCTTCGATGTTAACCCTGAAATACTAAGAAAAACATCAAGGTACTTCAAAGACATAATAATTAAGCTCAAAGACTTGACTAACCCGTAAAACATTTAAACACAATTAATTAACAAACTAACACAATTCTAACCTAAACACGTACTAAACAATTAAGTTAACACTTAAATTCATATCAAACTAAGCCCTAAAACATGATGTAATTCAAACTTATCAATATTATGTAACATACAAAAAATGGAAAAGAAATTTGATATGCCCTTAACCTTAAAGGAAGAAGCCTTTACAATAGTAGAGAATGAAGGTTTTGTATCCTAAATGATTGAGAATCTTAATAAGGTAATCTCACCTTCAGCTAACTCTCTTATTGGCTAGAATCCAAAATTGATGCAATGAAATGATGATGTTCTTACAAACAAAATTCTATAATTGAAGTCGAATTTAGCCTCTCAGCTAAGATCATCAAGATATTAACAAAAATATGAACAAACTTTCTGTCGCTTTGGTACAGATTGTTAGGCCAAAATCTCCTTATTTAGCAAAGCAAAGCTTCAAAAGGTATCTTGATCGAAATGCAATGGAAGTTGACAAATGCAATCACCTTCTAATTGTTTCTTCTATAGATGAAATATACTTTCCTCCTCATAAAAGAGACGACATTGTTACTGCGCTTATGCATATTAATTCTAAAAATGTCTGATAGGTAATTAGGCCCTAGACTCTTAGCAAACAAGATTTTAATTTGAAAGCTAAGACTAATGGACTATAATATGATTTAAGGGATAACAATATGGCTATAAACCATAATCCTTTTATTGCTTCTTAGCAGATAAGAATACAAGTTAATATGGAAGCCATTAAAGAAGTCATTCGAGAATAGTAAAGGGTTAGTTTAAGGTAGCTTGGCTGTCTAAAATTTTATAATCGTTATTTGGAACATGTTGACTATGAAAACTCTTATCCCAATGTCTACAGAATTCTTAAATTTATTTTATCTTTTGGTGAAGATGACCAATCAACTATGGAGCATATTGTTAGATTCACTATTCAGTGTAAAGAATTGGCTTATTATAAGAACTTTAATAATTTCAAGCTTAAGTTATTCTCAAATTCGTTAATAGCACGACTTTCTCTTGGTACGCTCTGTTGCCTAAGAATCATGTTCTTTTCTGGGTTAAAATGGAGAGGCTATTTGATACTTAGTTTTTTTGGAATGAACCTAAAGTTAGTATAGTTGAAGTTTTCAAAGCTACTCAGAAAAGTGGTGAGAATGTTGACATGTTCATCACTCAATTCAAAAAGGTAAAAAGTCAATGTCAGATTGCAGTTCAAAAGATTGATTATGTTAAGTTAGCTCAAAGGGGTCTTGATATTGAATTACAAAAAAAAATTCAAAAGTATAAATTTTCATGATTTTTATAAATTTTTAGGAAAGGTATTTGAATACGAAGAACTTCTTAGGAAAGAAAGACACCATAAAATATTTAGTTGATACTTATTTTACAGAAAAAAATTTATATGATTCAACAGTGATCAAAGTTAACACTCTTAAAACTTGTGTTTACCCCTCTTTAGAGTAAAAATCTCATGAAGTCAAAAGAAAGCTACAAGCATCAACTACTCATATTCAATACATTTTTTATACCTCCGAAATAGATGAAATCTTTGACTTGTTATTGTAAGACAAGTTTATTACTTAAGTCTCTGAGAGCAAAATTTTCACAAAGGAAGAAATCAAAAAGAGGAACTACAGCAAGTACCACAATACATAGAGTCACCCAATACATTCAAACTAGAGATTTAAGAATGTTATCCAATATCGAATCAAAAAAAGTATTTTGTTGTTTGTTGAAGCCAATCAAACCATGTTGATAGATGAAGATCTATCCCCCACAATTACAACTATTAATGCTACCGAGTTTGATTTACAATTTTTGTTAAATGCAAGAGGAACCTAATGAATAGACTTTCACAAAGAGAAGTTATAGTAACTACAAAAGTCAAATCTAAATGCGGAAAATCATGGAAAATTTTGAAGAGCTAGAAGAGTGTGAGAATACCAAGTTGGTTCTTAAGGAGGAAGAATTCTTAGTAAAGGATGAAGGGCAGTTGGAAGATTTGGAGTTTGCTCCTAAAAAGATTGATAACCTCAAAAGTCTAGAAGGTATTAAATACCATATGTTTGGTTTGCTCAAGCAAACATATATGAGAGGGCAATTGTTGATAGGATAAAATGAATTCGGTCCATTTGACCTAAAAATAAAAAAGGCTCACGTACTAGAAGTTTTGAAAGTTATTTGGCTAGAGATTTCGTGGGCATGAAAATCGATCAAGAAGTCCAAACAATTAATACATAATTGGCATGTACTTTAAAAATAATAATGAATGGATGCAGTTAGTTAAGATCTGGCCAAAGTGGAAAATAGGTTGAAAGTTGAGTAGTTAAAAGAAAACAACTTAAGGCTAAAGTTGGGATAATAATGGTAAGTAGTTAGTTAGAACGTGAGCAAGGAGTTGGAAGATGAGCAATTACAACAATATTGCTTGACACAGTTGAGGCTGAGTGAACAATATAAATCACCAATATTACAACACGAAGGACAATTACACAATACAATCTCAAATAGATACCAAAAAACAATTTGATTACTCTGAAAGAACCTTATTATTTTTCAATTTTCTTTACATTATGTATTCATTATCTCAAATTCTCTTTGAAACTTGTACTTTTCTTTTGCTTAATTAAATCAAATCTTTTCTTTTGTTCAAACATTTATTTAAACATATTTTAGCATCTTAATAACTTAGAATTTTGCATTCTAATTATTCTAGAACTCACTTACATGGTGGATAAAGAATTATGTACCTCACTAATTAACCACTTGTTCTATTAGGGCTTATCAGGTTGACATACAAACCTATGTTGATTAATGGCAGAAGTGAACTTTTGATTGAGTAGTATTCCATGTCAATTAATTGCCCATGGCCCCGTATACTGATACGGAAAGCAGAAATGTTGATTTAAGAATTAATCTCTAATGGCTATGTGCTCCAAAAGCCGCATGGAGACAGGTTCAATTAAAGAACATTGTTTCTAAATATATCCATCATTGACCCTTTCAAAGCTATGAAGCATAGTAAGATAATATCAAGTTAATTATCTCTAGAAATAAAGGGAAAGCGGGTGAAGAAATTTGAGTCCCACTTGATCATTCACTCCACAAGAACCTGAATGGGCATGACGGAATTATTTTAAAGTGCGATTATAAATTGTATAACAAATAAGATGGCAATAAATTTTATTTCATTAATTAAACTCCGCATGTTCTTCTGTTTTTGGCGTCCATAAAAAATGCCTTTGTAATTTGCACAGCTAAGTGCGGGTTCTTGTGTACAAACGCCTCATACTTAGCCGAGAAAACTATATCCTCAACGTTTCTAACAATGAAATTCAAAGCAGTCTCCTTCAATGCTTTGTTAGAACAAGCATCAGATATGTCTAGCACATCTAGAGCGTTAGAAGAGTCCAAGGATGAAAGCATATGCCTCTCACAGAACTTCAGCAAGTATGGGATGTCGTATTTATCAGCCGCCATGGTCAACGCGTATACATGCTTCTGCAACTTCTCTGCTGTCAAGGTTCCACTGTAAAGAAATTCCAGAAGAGATTCCAATTCTTCACCATTCAAATCAGGGAGAGCTATGACATCATTTGCCGGAGCTTTGCATGCATCGGAGTCCAACATGTTCCTAAATATTTCTGACCTTGCTGCCTAGTTATATATAAATTAGTGATAAACCAGAGCACAATGTAATCATCAGAAAATGTACATTGATTCTCTGGGTGTTAGACAGAGATAAGATAAGAGATCACTAAACAGGTTAATTACCAATACCAACCAGTAGGGCTTTGTGTGCAGACAATGACGGTCCGTCATCGCCCGGTTTGAGCTCTACGTCAGTAAGAATTTGATCTTTAAACAATGCGACAAAGCTGCTAAGGAAATTTATCTTTTCATTCAGACCATCCTCTGTATCCTTCATAGTATTCATCCATTTCGGAATATTTGCCAGCGGCTGAGGCTAACAGAACAAAAGACAAAGTTCAACCTACAACCCAAGTATTCCATTTCCATCACAAGACGTGTACATTTAATCATTCTTATGCCAATCATTCATTTAATAATAATAACTTTATTATTGTTATTATTATTAGATCGAGTGATTAATTGTTGTCTGGAATCGGCAAGTGGTTTATATAAAATAAGATTAATGTCACTATGTGACCTGATTCAGATCAAACAATACAGGTTCCAACGAAGAAGGCTAGTCGTTCGTTACAGAAAATATGCGATTTGGAGTGGGACAAAACAAATCATTCCACCAAGCTTTGATGGGGACAACAATGAAATTGGTCTACACGCAAACAATAAGTCCCATCTTCGTGTTCTACGTATCATAAACAGAGAAATTTTCAATTCCTGGCCAATGGCAACTTGCTTATCGTCGATTCTATTATGTTGTCAATGATCAGTGACGCCCAGTTCTTTACTAATCGACTAGAAGAAACTGTAGTGGACAAGAGAAGAAAACCCATTTTCGCCCACACATGGGCATTCGAGTCTAAGCCTGTTAAATAGCCTGCATGCTCATAAATTAACCAACCAAAAAAAGGAAAAAAAAAAAAACAACTAAACATTGAAGCACGGCTCTATATTTGAAGATTGCTGATTGTTAATTCGTAAGGAGGGGAAGAGATGATTTTAGTGTATGGACTACAGAAAGAAATGCAAGTAAAAGCAAAGACAACAGGAACGGGAACATGCAGAAACAGGAAGTGAAATATATGATGAAAAAAGCAAAAGAAAATGGAAACAGAGCTTGCCTTACAAGAGTTGGGCCATGGAGTCGACGTAGTAGAATTAGTGGTTTTATCAGTGGAGGAGGACTTGTCACCTTCAAGCTTGTTCATCAAAGCGATTGCATTTTTGGCAGCGTCGTAGCATGCAGTGCATATAGTGTTTCTCGGGGGCCTTAGAATATATGGCATCGAACCACAAATGGAGCAATCCATTTTTGCCCTGCTTGTTATTTCTCGTCGTCGAAGAGTAAGATCATAGACGAGCCTAGAGACACTTAATGACTTACTAGAAGATGAAGAGGAAGAGAACGGCGAAGCTATTTCTTGTTTTGGACTCAAAAATAAGCTCTTGCTTCCCTTCCTCGATAACCATCACCAATTAAAGTTATCATTATCGGAATTAATGTAAGTTCTTGTCATAATTAATTTGATGAATGGACTACAAATCATTAGGCCCGGTAGTATTAATTATTGGTTTATCAGAAAGGGAAATGATTGCTTTATGTTGAACCAGTTAATATTGTATGCAGTGATTATATAATATTAACTCTTAATCAAGACCCCAGGAATAGAATAGCATACCCAGGTCCTACTTCTGTATCATTTACCATCGCTGGTAATACGCAGTTGAAGGTTGTTGGCCTGGCCCTTTAGAGTAAATTTTAGGTGTCGACCTGCTTGGTGAGAAGTTAAAAAAGTAGTGTTTTTCAATCTTCGTCAGATTTCTGTTAATGAAGGTATTAAGTCATGGAAAATAATTCTTTTACACCAAAAATAGCAAGTTCAATAGGTGGGGAATGAATGGGGGACCATTACACTTGCAAAGGATTTGTTAAACGATGAATGGAGAGAGTTAGGAAGGAGATAGAGACTTTCCAACCTTACAACAGCAAACATGTATGAGGAAAGCACGTCGTCCCAAAGTAACCACTTTTCCGTGTTTTTTTTTAAAGAAATTCCGAGGAACAATTAATAAACGCTTGTTGTTAGGTAGACCAGCCTGTCTTATCTTTCCTCTTGTTATTGTTATTAACAACTTTCCCTAATCATTCCACGTCTGAATCTGATGCCAATGTGCGTACGCCTACAGGCTTACAACTTTGTTGTCGTTAACAAGTCTCCGGAGAATAAGTTTTAGTTAGGCCAGCGTGTGGGTAGGGTTTATGGGAAGATTAAAAAAACATGTTATTTACTTCTTGTTACCTTCAATTTTTGTTTCGTACGAACTTGTTGGATCCGTAAGAAAGTGATTGGGCTCTCCGTTCACTTACTGGACTAATCTGTTTTGATCTAAGTCAGAGCAGTGATCATGGGCCACCACAAAGTATGAAGAGGGCTGGACAAAGTTAATAGACTCCTTGTTCCAATTTTTACCACTCAACAATGGTGGTTTTAAACTGCCAGTTTCACAAACCGAGGGCTGAAAATGGGTGATCACGAATGGCGATTATAATCACAAATCTGTTGGTAATGTGCGGGTGATAAATTAATCTAGATTTGAAATTGATCTCGTACGTAAATGATGAATCGAGATCGATTGCTTGGAAATGCATGTTTACATTAGTGTTATTGCTTCACTCAGTCATCCAACATGGAACAGAAATCCAGGACTGAGTGCATCTGCTAATTTCAATCTCTATTTAGGCAGGGCGGTGACACTGGCCTCTGTTAATTTCAATCTCTATTTAGGCAAGGCGGTGACACTGGCCTCTTCTCGTTTCTGATAATGATGATAAACAGCTGCTCCCGACAGCACTGCCAGTGTGATGGCTTGCGCATGCATCCTGTAGGTTCCAATATTGTTACCAAATAAACAGACATAGAAACCATCAAGAGTGATCATGATACCTGGCATGTATAAGCCTGAGACTTGGCTTGAGAGGAGTTCCTGCACTGCTATAAGCCATTGACCCTCCAACTGCAGTTGCCCACAGAGCTCCTATATTAACATCACCCACATCAAGAGACAATTAGTTCAAAGTACTTAAGGATGAAAGGAAGACAGGATAATCAGGGTGGTGTCCCTAACCAATGCTTGTGAGCTTGTGCTCTGAAACCCATGACTGAATTGCCTCCATCTTTTTTTTTCTTGATAATTGAGTGAATTGTTGAATGGGAGGAGGGACGCCAGTGATGTTTGGTATATATAACCATAACGAGATGTGGAAATTCGTTCAAAGTTTGTTGCCTTAGCCCCTTGGTTTGCTTCACTTCACTTTTCTTGGAACATTGGAACCTTAAACTAGAGGCTCCTTTCCACTTACCTGGTTACTGTGCTCTGACATTACTCCATAACACGTAAGATTATTTGGAGCCATTGGATTTAGTAAAATCTAGGTACCGTATGTTTTGAGATCTCTAAACTCACTTGCATCAGACTTGGTGAAAAAATAATACCCTTTCTTCCTGATATGCTTACATTCGAGGGGACATAATCAAATTTTAAAATTTTTAATTTATAATATTTTTGAAAATTTAAATTTAAAAATTTTGCAATTTAGCCCCTAGATTTTTTAATTTTTCCGGTATTGGCCGGTATTTATAATACCGACCGGTACCAACCGGTATTGGTCGGTATCGACTGGTATTTGAACTGGGTACCAAAATTGATATTTCGGTACCATTTTTCGGCCGGTACGGTACGAAATTCAAAATATTTTGATTGGGGGGGGGG
>JANZXP010000196.1:11634371-11650477 GCA_027576715.1 Erythroxylum flavicans | reverse complement strand
TTAGACAATATAGCCACTAATGCAAATTTCTTTTACAGCTAATGTAATTTCATTGATTAATAGATAGTTTTATTTGTGATAATAATAAACACATTAATAACGATACTTTTTGTAAGAACTAATTTTCATTTTTGTGACGAAATGATGTCAACACTTTTTAATTAAAATATTAGTGACCAAGAAGTAATGGGCATTGATAAAAAAATTATTGGTGACAAATATTTTGTCACTATTTATAATTATTTTACTGACAATAATATTGTAACAATAAAAATGAAGTGTCGTTACGACTTTATTCGTCACTACTTTATATTATTTGTGTCGACAAGTTTGTCATATATATGTAAAGTTGTTGTGACTATATAGTGTTGTCACACATTCCATAGATTTTAGTCTCGTGGTTGCATGGATCTTGTTTTGAAAGTACTAATTCTTTACTTCCATAATGCCTCTTTCCTTTGGTGATTATTATTGACCTGGGGAAATTTGGTCATGACCTCTTCTATTCCACCTTGAAGGACCTTAAGATATTGATCTTTATGGATCTTTTAATTTTTGGCATGTAGGCAATTAAGAACATTGTTCTTGGAAGAGAGTGCAGTTTTGGAGAAAGATGATGACTGGCTCCATGAGCTTGCTTTAAACAATGTAGTCCTTAAGACTTTAAACTTTTACATGACATATCTTAACAAAATCATACATGAAGACCTTGAGCTCATAGCCAAAAATTGTCACTCCTTGATATTTGTGAAAATTTGTGACTTTGAAATCTTTGAGCTTGTTAACTTCTTTCATTCTACAACTATTTTAGAAGAGTTTTGTGCTTTAGATAAATTAATTGTAACATGTATTTTTTATTTAGTGACAACATTATTGTAGCATATAACTTTTATACCTGTGACGAAATCTGTTAGACAATATAGCCACTAATGCAAATTTCTTTTACAGCTAATGTAATTTCATTGATTAATAGATAGTTTTATTTGTGATAATAATAAACACATTAGTGGCAATACTTTTTGTAAGAACTAATTTTCATTTTTGTGACGAAATAATGTTAACACTTTTTAATTAAAATATTAATGATCAAGAAGAAATGGGCACTGATAAAAAAATTATTAGTGACAAATATTTTGTCACTATTTATAATTGTTTTAGTGGCAATAATATTGTAACAATAAAATGAAGTGTCGTTACGACTTTATTCGTCATTACTTTATATTATTTGTGTCTACAAGCTTGTCATAAATATGTAAAGTTGTTATGACCATATAGTGTTGTCACACATTCCATAGATTTTAGTGTCGACACTTTTGTCACAATACAATGAAGTTCTCTTACGACTTAATTCGTCACTACTTTATATTATTTGTAATGATAAACTTGTCATAAGTGTAAAGTTATTGTGACCATATAGTTTTGTCACACATTTCACAAGTTTTAGTGTTAGTATTTGTGTCACAAAAGTGTTGCGTAATTGTGACCATTTCGTAAATTAGTCACTATTTTATTAGTGACAGAGGTATTTGTGATAAGAGGTGACGACTTAAAAGATTGGTCATCATTAATAATAGTGACTAATATCACTGCTTTTAGTGACAACTTTTATTTTCACTAAAAATACAATTTCTTGTAATGAATAACATCAATACCTAATATAAATCTCACTAATACACGGTGTCTGGGGAGATCCATAAGTATATTTGGCAATGATTTATCTTTTCTTTACCTATCACTTTTAGCGACGTATATGAGATCGAAGCTAAATATGATTTGAGACTATATTTAAAAAACGTTGCCAATAGTATTTTGCTACTGGAATTTTGTGACAAATTTTTGTCTTTTATAGACAAGAAATATTGTCGCCAAAAACCTCATGTGTTATAGTGTGGTTTCACCAAGAGAAAACTTTAACATTGTTTACAAATATGAAGACTGACATATAGTAACTTGATACATTCCTAATCCCTAAAGAAGCAAAAGTCCATTAGATTGAAGGAGATCAATTGCTCAAGATGTCCGATGGAATTCAAAATAATCAATTAACATTATCTATGAGAAATAAAAGAAAAGTCGTGTTCTATTTTTCATCTTCACTAATATAGGTTAACAAAGCGTTAAGTGTGAGAGATTTGAAAACAACATGAACATCACTAAAGGCCCCCTCCAACAACCAATAACTAACAGCTTACTACATAAAATGATTACAAATTTGTAAGGATAGTTGCAAATCTTAATCAAGTTATTATAAGGAAAAGATATCCCAGTTAATGGAGAACAAATTGCAAATTAACTTAGAAGTGATTCAATGAGACACTGAAAGGATAACAATGATAATCTACCACCCTCATACATATCATTAAAGAACCACCCAAAGGCTAATTATGACAGTACATTCACTCTAGTCGTTGTGAATGAACTACCACTTCCAAAGTCCAAACTATCAGTCTTAAAGATGTATAATAGGTTAGTAAACACTATTGACCATGTAGTGCGCTACAAGGAAATTATGTACTTATATGGGGACTTAGATGCATTAAAGTGCGAGTATTTGTCCTTAAAATTGACAAGTGTAGCCAAGGATTGGTACCAAACCTTACCTCGTATGTTTATGCCATGATTCTCTCAACTCAAAATGCATTTTGAGTCTTACTTCGTAAGCAATAAGCACAAGTTTAAGAATTTTATATTACTCTTTGATATAGTCCTAATGTAGGAAGAAAGCGTATGATGTTACACCGAACATTTTAATATGGAGGCAACTTATATCTTATATCTTGACCTTACTATAGAGGCAATAACTTATGAAAATGGTTTTAAAAAGCATGAAGCCATTTAGAGGTCATTGTTTATAGATAAAGCATAACCTTAAAGAAATATAATAGAGAGCATAAAAGTATGTGGACTTATAAGAAACAAAGAGATTCAAATAAATATATATAGTCAATGCAATCAAGTAAAGATAACAAAATGAGGGTGGGTAAAGAGGCATCCGTGCAATAAGCTTATAAGAAGAGAGAAAGGGATAGCAAAGAGCACAACTAACTAAATGAAAACATAAACCTACCTCATTTGAATGCATCACTAAGTAAGTTTTTAAATTGCTTCCTAGAAAAATAACTTTGTAGACCCCTAAACCCCTTCTTATAAGGACATGAATTCAAGAATATAGAAATAATGTTGATTTCACAGAGACTATGAGCATGACATAAAGGACTTAGAGATTTGAAGAGAGATTTGAATACTTTGTTTCAAAAGGAGCAATTAACTCAATTTCATCTCACAGGTATTTAAAGGAAGGCGAAAGGGAGTATAAAATGGTGAGATCATATTCGTCAGGCAGATGACATAGGTAGCCATCTTCTCGAGTCACCTAAGGCTAAAGCCTGAAATATGATTATTGATTAAGTGAGGTCTTAACTCTACAGTTTTGATGATAACAAAATAAATTACTCTTAATAAAATTTCTTTTAGTAATATTTGAAACTTCATTATAATATAATTAAGAAATATGTGAATGATGAAGCTCAATAAAAGGACAAAATGAAAGGAGTCAATTGAATGAATTGACCAATCTATGATTAACGAAAATAAACAAAATAGGGCATACATATAATTTAAGTGAAGAACCAAGAGCAAAGAGAAATCAAGTATATCAAGACTTAATCAAAATCATTGTAATCCTTCTTGTAATCATATGATGTTCATTTCAATGAATCAAAGATTTAATCATTGTTAGATTTTTTCTCATATAGGACATAATACATAAGTCCTTTTATGATCAAGAGAAAATTTGTTTTAAATATTAAAGAAAATCTCTTAATCTTTAAAATAAAATTTGAAAAACTTTTGAAATTCTTTCAAATCAAAATTTAGCCAAAAGAATATAGTTTGATCTTTAAAAAGAACTTGAAAAATATATTATAAACATATTTTTAAACACATTTGTCGACCAATTTCTAAATCTAGTCGACCATTGTATCAAAATAATTGAAAAATTATATACCGTAAGTTTGTATATCATATTGCTCAATACATAAATCAACTAATATGGTATATTGATTGACTAATATGTCAAATTAGTCAACTAATAACACTATTAATAATTATCATAACAACTTATTTTTATTTCTATTGTTTTTTAAGGTATTTTTTAGTATAAGTAGACCATATATGAATTGTAGGATATTGTTTAAGTAAACTAAAAAGTTTCTAAGAGGTTGGATAATGCATATGTGCATTATATAATACTATTTGAGCCATTATTCATTGATGTGAGCAAGAGAAGGAATTTTTTAGTTATATATTTGTTTTAATTAGGAAAATAGTTATGATACACTTTGAAAAGGTTATTCGTTACTTTGAATAAGATTTGTAAAGGGTTATTATTTATATATGGGAAAGTAAGATTATTATGAGGGAAGAAAAAGATAGTAAATTTCTAATTGGAGCTTCGAAAGTGAATATAAGAGAAGGGTTATTTGACTAAACCACTTTAAATTAATTTTGTATTTCTTTCTTTACTCTTATTTATTATTGTGATTGCTTTTTAATTATCATATGTCCATTGCCAAAATTATTTTTTAGATCGGACAATTCATTCGGTAGTTTACAAATAAGTAAAAATTGAATACATAATTTAACCCCCTCTTATATGTCATCCAGAGGCCAATCGATATTAAAGTGATTCTCCCTCATCGCACATAAATTTTTTGAGAAATATGAGAAAAGATCATAATGGTATAATTTAATTTATTTTTTAAACAAAGAAGTCAAAGCACATATAGACCCCCATTCTTTAATGGAGATAATTACCCTCATTAGAAAACTAGGATGAGCATTCCTTTTAGTTAAGGAATTTATGTTTGGGATGTTGCAAAGAATGGACCTTACGTCTTAATGAAATCCTGAGTGAAAGACACGGTGAAGACTAAGGTATCAAATGATAGAAGTGAGTGGGATAATAAGAACATGAGACTCATTTCATTAAATAGTAAGGCCATACTTATTTTAGTTTGTGCATTAAGTAAGAATAAATTCAATACAATATGCATATATAAAATTGTTTAAGAAATATGAAATACATTTGGAATTATGCATAAAGTCATTACTTAAGTAAAATAAAGCACCGTTAGCATGTTCCCACATTAATATGAATTGTTCCATATGGACCATAATGAATATATTTCTAACATATATGCTCACTTCATTTATATCATTAATGCTTTTAAAGGTCTTGTTAATAATTATGCTAATCATAAATTGGTTAAAAAATTGCTTTGGTATTTAACCAAGGTTTAAGAGGCAAAGGTGACAAACATGTAAAAAGCCAAAGATTTGACAATCTTAGAATTGGAAGGGCTTCTTACCTATAAAATGCCAATGGATGAATTACATGAAGAGGAAGAGGCACTAATAAGAAGAGGTGTGGTGTTAAAAGTATCTAAAAATGAGAAAATAATTATGCGTGAAGAAACATAAGTAAATTCACATGAGGAGATAAAGCCAAGGCATTTTAGCTTCAAGTGTTTTTACATATAATTTCAAAGGCTTTATTAATCCATGCAACCTTTCTCTTGTTATTTTTAGGAATAAGTTTGATGTGAATAAAATCTATAATTGGAAATTCATTTGAAGAGTTACATGTTTAGGTAATTTTCTCCTTCGAGCCATTTTTGTAAAAGAACTTTTTAGTCTAATTTTTATGGATTTCTTTAATATTGAATGAATATTTATTAACGTATTTAGAATATATTATCAGGAGTTTTATGTGACAAGAAGATACCACTCAAGATCAAGAGCAAATTCTATCGCTTAGTGATTAGGCTAATCATGTTATATAGGACAGATTGTTGGCCCATCAAACAAATACACAATAATTAGCTTTTGGTAATAGAGATGCGTATGCTCTAGTGAATTTAGTAGAAGAGATAGGGTCAGAAATCTAATGATCAGAGACAAATTAAAGGTGGTTGGTATTAATGATAAATTGAGAGAGATAAGGCTTAGGTGGTTTAGATACATTAAACGGAGACACCTTAACACTTCAATGAAAAGATGCGAGAAAATAACACTTCACGACTGTAAGGGGAAATAAGGAAGACCTAAAAAGAATTGGGGGAAGTGATCAGAGTGATATGACTAAGTTGGATCTTACCGAAAACTTAATTCATAATCGAAAAATTTGGCGTACTAGGATACGAATAAATGATCTCTCGTAAAGAAGGCATTTGAGGTCCTATAGGTTGTATTAAACCCTGACTTTGGCATGTACTGCATAATACTTACCTCCTAATTAGTTTAGCCTAGTTAGTTTCTTACTCAGCATAATTAAGGAAGTGACAGGTTTGGTTGGAGTTAATTTTGCCTAAGTCTTTTCTTTGTATGTACTATTATTTTACCATTTATTGTTTATTACTGACATATTTTGTACGTGTGTTATTTTGTAGTGCCAAACTTTTTTTTTTGCTCTTTATTATATCTTTTCATTTATTATGTATTGTTTATTATATTTTTTAATACCTTTTTGAATACGTTTGCATATTCATTTTATAATTCTATAGTATTATCATGATGCATTGCATGTGAGTCTATCGGAAAGAGTTTTCTTACTAGGTATCGGGCTCTCGAAATTTCACACCTCAGCTAAATTTTAACTAGGTGTTGATAACGACGAAGACGACAACCACATAGAATATGTGAAAATAAAATTTATGCCAACTAATTGACATCGTTTTAGACTTATATTACAAGCTACAGCCTACAAATCAGTTTGGAGTTGTGGGCCTATGCTTGCACATACTTATTGGACCTGATCCAGAAAACAGTCTTCAAAATCCCTAACCTGCCCAATCCCAGCGGTTCGCGACGGAAACACCCAGAGATTCCCGCCAACACAACACACACAACGTACAAGCTTCCACAATATGATTACTCGTTCTGCCTACATACACAATCTCTCTTTTTCGTTATGATGAATTGAAATGGGAAAACATGAGCAGCTAGGAGAATGAGCTCCAGAAAAAGAAAGCCACTCTCTGATTTCACCAACATCATCAATTCTCCACATCCTTCATGCTCTTCCTTCTCCAAACTCAATAAAACCAATTTGTTAAACCTTAATCCAAAATCTACTAAGAAAACATCCACTAGGGCCAAGGCTGATTCGAGCACTGGATCCACCATCGCGCTTTGTGAAAACGACAACTCCGTTCCGAGTTCTCCGTCACGTTTGGTGTCTGGGTCTTCCAGTCCTTCTCCTTCACCTAATTCCACCTCTATTAATGGTTAAGTTTGTTACTTCCTTGTTAATTGTGGTTTTAATTTTATCTGAAAATCGAGGTTTTGTCTTTTGTTGTCATTTTCTTTGTACGGCTTTTCGTGTGGAATTCGGACTTTGTTTCTGCTTGGTGATTTTTGTTGCTGCGGTGTGTCTGACTTACATTTTTTGTTTTTGTTTTCTCGTTCAATGATGCCAAAATTTTTGCATATGGGTTTGTAAATTTATTAAGACTCGATGTTTGTAGGCTAACCTATCCCTTTTTAGATCTCTATGTTTGATATGGTTGAAATTATGGGTGGCTTTGCCTCTGTTTGGGACTCCTATGTTACGTATCCCATGCTTGCTTCGATTTGTTATTCTGCTTGTTGGCATACTGGTTCATTATGCCACCACTAGCGTTATGGATGCTATAAACTGATGTGGTTTTGCTGCCCAAATTGACTATCCGTTTTGATCTGTAATTATTAGATGGCCCTACTCTTGAGTTTCTTGAGTCATGTTCCGTTTACCGTCGGAGACAATCTACTCTCAAAACAAAGAGGAAAGGGAAAGAAATTGTCGCGCCTATCTGTTGTACTGCGTCAGCAAAAGCCCAATATAGTTGGTAAATTTTATTTTGCAGTTTCTTTTCTTATCTTAACCAACAGTCCTCTTAAGCAATTAAATGAGAATCAGCTATGGACCATGTCAGACTAGGGGTGTTCGAACATCAATTATGTTTTTATTTTTGTATTCTGACGGACTTGTCAAAAATAAAAAATAAACGGAAACTATTCCTAGGGATGTAAAAAGTATTAGATAGTGATGCACAAAGTATCAAATAGTGATGCACTGACTTGACGTAGCTGAAGCCCAATGTTTATTTTCACTGGCATATCGGACTATAGTTGTTTGATGGCTATTTCTAATTTGTATGAAGTCTGCATTTGCTGTTTAAAACATTTGCCAACTGTACTAAAACGTGTTTTATGGATCAAATGTGTTCAATATTGTATGTCAAGGAATGAAATGGCAAGATATACTGAAAATGGGATCACTGCTTCCTCATGTTCATGCCTTGCTCTTATATTCTTCAGTATTGTATGCCATGTTCCCTTAGTGTAGCTTTTCTTGTTTTCTTTCCCTCTTTTGGTCTCTATTCTTTGTAGGGATAAAATGAATGAGGGTGGAGTTATGGGTCAATCCAGGTCCGGGACAGTCGCTTACAAAAGGGTAGGGCAATTCTGACTCCTATATTTTTTAGCATATATAAAATATTTATGCTTATGAACTGCTTGATTAACTGATCAGGGTATGAGAATGAGGATTTATATTCTGGTGCTTTTGCACCACTGCTAGTTGTTTCTGAAACTCGTGTATCTACCTCTGGGGTAAATTGGAATGAGTCCTGCTTAGTGTCTAACATTTATATCGTTCTCCAAAGTCAGCATGTCACAGCATGTCATGGCATCTGACCTTTCTTTGCTGTTGGATGGTTATGTTGTGTGACCATTCATTTGCTGTTTTCCCGTGATTGTTCCTTCTTGTCAACATCCTAGAATCAATTTTGCTTGATAACATTTTTGCAGAAACAGCGCCAAGCACGGCCCATGGACAGCCCTAACAAGCTGGAACTGCCTCAAAATTTTATTGAGCAACAGCGAGCTTATTTTGCCGAAGTTGATGCTTTTGAATTACCAGAGGAGGAGGTTACTTCAGCTGATGATTTGGACTGAATGATGTCATATTGAAGTATATAATCCAAGATAAATAGAGGAGGTTTATCAAACTTAGAACCTTGTTGTACAGTTAGTATAGTGACTATAGTCAGAAGTCAACAATATGTCGTCACTTCCAATATAATCTTCACCGTTGTAACTGCTTTAACTGTAGTATTATGCTATAACAGATAAATTGCAGTTCCTTTATGTTTCTCAAAAAGAGGTTCAGTTTTGTTCGACTCTGGAGGCAACTCTTCTCGTGCACTGCCTCGAAATTTGCCACTTCCAACGGCTGTTTTGGATGATTCACTTAGTAGTTAGCGCTGAACTTTCTTGCCCTGTTTCTGACACTGTGGATGCTGATTGATTTGAGATAAATTTATTTTCCCTAACTCCATACAGGCTAGAACGAGTTCCGATCTTCTGTATAATTTATGATATTTTTATCATATTTTATTAAATATTATCCATATATTTACGTGGATCTCATATAAATATATGAATAAGATTTAATAGAACATGGTTGAAATAGAATAAGTGAAACAGAGGATTTGATGGAGGCTAAGACGGGAGTATATGGTTGCTTTAAGCTCTCAAATGAAATCACCTATTCCAATTTTGCTGATCTAACTTTGTTCCAACTTATTTCATTTACACATTTACGTGGGACATTAGAAAATGATTGAAATAGTAAAAATCGAAAAGGTTATCTGTTTCCCTTAAGCTCTAGGCTCTAGTCTGGGTGAAGAAGTGCAGTTCATATAGATTCTTTTTAGTTTTAGGGCCCTAAAGCTACATCTATGAAACTATTGTGGGATTGATGGCTAATTAACCCATCTTAACAAATAACAAGCGATGATCTGCTTAATGTCTTGTTGTATGCATCAATGATTATAAAGTGCCTCTGAACAGGCTGGCTGGTTGTTTTATATATCAGCATGTCGGTTTAAACGTAAGAATAATATATGAGAAACTTCCCATTAAAGCTTCGGAAAGCCTCGGAGTTTATTAGATTATGTATATTTTAGCTTAATTCTCAATTGACTCTCCTGCAATTTTTTCTTACTTCTCCCTTGCTTCCAGTAAGCGGACTAATGTTGCCCATTTTGACCATGGCAACAGCAAAGTCCTTAAAAAATAGTGAAGGCTTAGTTGCATACTTAAAAGTGAGAGTGTCTGCGGAGCTGCCATTGAAAAGTACCTGATCCGAATGAAGAAGGCCCTTCCTGCTCAGCAAGTTTCTGTAGTACAGGTTATCGAAATGGGCCGGTGTTTGGCGATCGAGTGGTGCAAGTACGTTGTCCTTTCCACTTCTTGGACAAATACGCTGTAGCGACTTGGCAAAGGACGAATCAACATTGGAATCATTGTAGATGTGGGCTCGAAATGAAGTGCACCTTGCTAACCCTATGGTATGCGAACCTGCCAATCATTCAGAATGTAAGTTGCTTGTGTAGATGGCATGCATCATTCTTCTTCGTCTTTTTCTTATTTTTTTTCAAAAGAAAATTTTCATAGTTAATACCCGAAAGAGCTACCATGTCCCTAAAAGAGAGACCTTGTGCCGCGAAGCTTGTTACAAGACGGCTTAGATTCGAAGTTGGAGGAGGAATTGAAGCGTTTGCAGCTGCCCTGCTAGCTGTAAGAGAGTCTCTTCTTCCTAACCCAACTATCCATGAGGGGCCTCCCAACTGCCAAAATTCCAACAACAAAAACGTCAGCTAGGCCTATGATTGAATGGCAACAAGTTTATGATGTTCATCTTACATAAACAGTGGAGTCCCGAGCTGCCAGAGCAAGAATATCAGCGCAGGACACCATACCCGGGCATGCTTTCTCTACTGCAGCTTTAATATCGTCCACTACGTTAAATCCTCTGGCAGAGTTATTATTCGGAGCAGCTGTTTTCTCACCCGTGAAGGTAGCGTTGTCGTCCAAGAGAACCGACGCGTCGCAACCCTGGTAATAACAACAATCCAATCAATTTTATAATTCCTATACACAGTTGAACCTAAAACGTTGTAAGTTAAAACTCACATTCACAAAACAGTCGTGAAAATGCAATCGAAGTAAGGACGCGCCTATGCGAGTCTCCTTTTTTATTGCTGCTACCACTTCTGCCTTAATTATAGATAGAGCATTCGGGCACGTACATGAGTAGTAAGTAGGAGATAGACTGGCGTCGATTACAAGAAATAGACGAGGTGCAATTAGGAAAAGCAAGAGAGGGCTTGGAGTTGCCATGTCGAATTTGTCATGTACAAGTGACTCGCCAATGGTGGACGTTTCCTTAAATAATAAACAGACCCTGACTTGAACATTTGTGGTAAACCCTGCGCAGTAACAAACTGTAAACAGAAAATGTTAACGATTCTAAAAACTTCATAACACTACGTTCGTGTCAGCTCATGTACATAAGTTTACGTCAATAATGGAAGAGTAGAAGCAAAAGTTTTGTGGACTGCCCCACGTGGCATATCGCTTCTAATTATTATACTTTCTTTCCTGCTGTGTAGCCGACGAGTTCACGTTGGACAATTTCAACGTCCTGTGCGTGAAAATGAGTCCTCTCCGGGAGGCTCCAAAACACGTAACCCTATTCATCCGTCGCATTCAGTACTAGATGTGAGATCCACCGTCAAGCGCCAATCCACCAAATAATTGCCTACTCTGGTTGGTGATTTTTTGATATTACAAGTTTCTTAATTAGGTGCATATATAATAGAAGTAATTAAGTTAAGTAATTATTATTTTTTAAAATTATTTCATAAAAAAAACTTTTTACCATTTATATAGGACAACCAAACTTTTTCTTTGATAGAATAAGCAAAGGTTTATAGAGAGAATTAAAGCGCTATAACTTTATAAGTATCCTGACTAATTGATTTTGTCGTTGACGTAAGAGACTCTAAGGTAAGAGGTATTCAAGTAGTCCAATCACCATGTGCTTGTTTACCTTTAATTGGATGAAACAAAGTTCTTTTGTATGATTTGACTAGCTAAATAGACTTGGACTTTTCCCAGATCCTTTAGTTAAGCAGCTCCAGAGCCTTACATTACGTGTGTTACCTGTGGCTTCATTAACATGTATAGCTGCCTAGCAACTCAACTTTCATATTCTGTTAGCTAGTGAAACCTCTTTTCGTATCCAGCTATACATATGGCTTCAACGAAATCATCATCAACAGGGACATGTTGTTGAGATAAAAACGTAAAGCCATTGATGACCGACAGCGATAAACTGGGGCTTAGTTAAGCTATTTAATTGTAAATGGATGCTACTTCTACTATTGTTCTGGGTCCTGTTTGACTCGAGTAACATTTAACGGTAAACCTTTCTGGAATTGGATCATCAATAATTATCCGTAAATTCGGCACCAGAGGGAGATGTTGGAAAGTGAAGTAGTACATGGATAAGTGAGTTACATATGACAGAAAAATAAAAATTCAAGAGTTCCATATGTGTATGTTCATCAACATTTTAGACATCTACTTAATAAATTGTGTAGACTAATATAAAGGACAAACCTTTTGCAGAAGCACTCAGCCTCGATTTGTTGTTTGCTAGTCTATGTTTTACGGTTGGCCACTAGAGTCACCGTTAATTCACGCCCCAAACTCTAAGCCTTGATGGTTTGCTCAATGTGAGGAAGAAGAGAGGAATGTCTTTCTTATATTTGCAACTAATGTGATTCTTCATTTTATATTAGGACAAATAATTGTTTCGGGAGTTATACAATTAGTGGCCGTTATATGTCGTAAACTGCCGACAACTCCACTCGGCCACATAAGCCACGAGTTACATCTTTCCTCTAAAATTTCATATGTCATACTGAGAATAGAGCGTGCGATCATTAAAGAACCAATATTGTTATATTAAGTCACCATCTAACTAACATAACATTTTCACATATTCATGATACCCCAAATCATCCAAAATATCACCGAACGCATACACTGTCCCTTCATGCTCATAGATATATCATATGATTATACACCAAGTATAATCGCCTGGGCTGATATGGTGATGAAGGAAAAGATTCTTCCTTAGACACTCATAATAATCCATCTTAGCTTAACTGCTTTCCTAATGTACTTTGCTAGACTGTATACATCTTAGCCTTTAGAAAACACACTAAAGTAGCAACACCAAGCCTTGACTTCATATCATAATTCTAAGTCGAAGGGTTTCATTAGATTAGAATTAAAGTCTATGGGATCACACAGTGACAGAGAAAGGAATTTAACTGTCACTCTAGAAGAAGGTCGTTATATAGCACACATAGTATGAAATGTGTGTCATAGCATAGCTCCACTAAGTTGGGCATGTCACTCTTCTATGCCATGCAAATCATAAATATAGCTTTACTTAAAAACTAATCCTAGCCACTAGATTAACATACCTAATGCTAATCTTAGCACTCGAGATTTGGCTTTAAGGCATCAATGTGAAATCTGAATCTTTCACATCCGACTCATCAAAGTCTCATCTTAGACTTACTAAGACGACTATTCCAATATAGAAACTTATCATACATACTATACAAGTATGACGATAACACAATATTACATACACTCAATATTAATATTGTGAAGTTTTATCCTACCTGTTACTTAAGCGTTAGGGTGATTACTTGTGTGACAAGGTCAATCAGAAGTCTGGTGACATTACAATGTGCCTTATCATGTAATTGCGTGCCAATGAACATTTGAGAAATAAACTTTTATTAAACAAAAGCTCGTTACGATTTAAAACACGTCCATTATATAACAAGATACAACTCAATGAAAAACTAAAACCTACGTAAACCTAAACTCATCACATGAGCCTTGAACGAATCTCGAGGAATAGGTTTAGTTAAGGGATCAGCGACCATCTTGTTAATAGGTATATATTTTATGGCAACCTCTTTATTTTTTATGGCGTCTCTTACAAAATGATAACGCCTTTTGATATGCTTAGATTTTCTATGAAACTTCAGATGTTTAGCCAATTGTATGGCAGCAGTGTTGTCACATAACATTTCAACAGGATCATTAACTCTAGGAGTAAGATTAAGATCCTGAAGAAAACTTCTCAACCATATTGCCTCTTAAGCGGCAAGACAACGAACAACGTATTTTGCTTCCATTGTTGATAATGTTATGCAGTCTTGCTTCTTGCTACACCAAGATATGGCTCCGCCTCCCAAGGTGAAGACATATCCTAAGGTTGACCTAGATTCATCCAGGTCACCATCTCAATCGGCATCCAAATATTCCCTTAACCTTAAATCCCCGCCTTGATAGCAAAGGACTAGGTCTGAAGTACCACGAAAGTAACGAAAAATCCTTTTGATTGCTTGCCAATGAGCATGTCCTGGGTTGCTTTGATAACGACATACCAAACTAACTGCAAAGCAAATGTCGGGTCGTGTACATAACATAACATACATTAAGCTTCCTACGGCAATAGCATAGGGAACATTGCTCATTTTTTCTTTTTCCTTATTTGTTTTAGGGCATTGATCAAGATTTAAGGTAAGATCCTTTTCAACTGGAGTATCAACGGGTTTGAAATAACACATTCGAAAACGTTCCAAGATTTTATTAATATACGCTTCCTAACTTAAACCAAGAAGCTTCTTAGGACGATTTCTAGTTATTTTCACACTTAGGACATACTTAGCTTCACCCATGTCCTTCATATCAAAGATAGAGGACAACCACTCTTTAGTGGTTTTGAGCATCTCCATATTATTGCCGGCTATTAATATGTCATCAACATACAAAGTAAGAAACATAATTCTACTTGTTGTTCTCTTGACATACACACAATGGTCTTCTGAAACCATGACTAAGCCAAAAGAAGTAATGGCTTCATGAAATCTAAAATATCATGATTTGGAAGACTATTTGAGACCATATATGGATCTTTTAAGTCAACACACTTTGTCTTCTTGACCTTTTAATATGAAACCAATAGGTTAATTCATATAAATCTCTTCCTTAAGATTACCATTGAGGAAAGAAATCTTTACATCCATTTGAAACAACTCAAGGTCCAAATAGGCAACCAGAGCCAGAATTAAGCGAATAGAGGCAAATCTCACCACAGGAGAAAATGTCTCTTTATAGTATATACCCTCTATTTGGGTATAGCCTTTCACTACCAAACGGGCCTTGAACTTGTCAATCGTTTTATCTGCCTGACATTTTATCTTGAAAACCCACTTGTTTCTAATGGACTTTCATTGGGGCGGAAGATCAACTAGTTCCCAAACTTTATTTCTTGTCATTAAGTCCATTTCATCCCTCATAGCATCCATTCACTCTGTGTGGTTAGGTGAATCAGCAGCCTCTTGAAAAGAGGTTGGTTCTTCCATTTTCAAAGGAGTACAAAGAAATATTTCCTCTTCGATTTAAAAATATCGTCAAAGAATTCTTCCACGCTCACTTCTTCAAAGTCTAGGACCTACGTATGTTTACCCTGATTTAGAATCTCTCCCCCTATCTCTTGAAAATGTGGAGTCCTGATCATGTTGAGAACCACTCCTACTATCCCTTTGAGATGTGAGATTTTGAACATGTAGACTATCTACAGGATTTTGGTTTAGAAAGTGAAGACAAACCTCATTCTCGATTTGGTTCTCTTAGGCAGGAAAAGTCTCGGTGACTTGGCGAGTAACTAAATTCTCCCCCTCACCGAGATTATCTTATTGTAACTCATACAACTTGAGGTCCTTTTTTATTTCACCTATGCTCGGGAACTCATCCTCAAGAACTCCACATTGCGGGAAGCAACTTCCGTCATGCTACCATTCGGTTGCTCACCAAACATAACATACTCTTTAGAATGTTCGGGGTATCTTACAAACACCATTTTTGTGGCTCTTGGATCAAGTTTTCCATGTTTATGAGTCGGGTTGTGTACATAACCAGCCAAACCCCATGGGCGCATGTCAGACCCCATTTCTGGAGCCCGACTATCGCATTCGGATACCAATATTTTTACATAACCACTTACATTCAAACTAACCTCTTTTTGGCTCATCTCTATTCCAGCCCAAATATGTCGAAGGATAGCGTTGGTGAGTCCCCAATTTGCATATGAACATGCTTCGGGTCAATTAGCATAACTTCTT
>JANZXP010000196.1:11569007-11612635 GCA_027576715.1 Erythroxylum flavicans | reverse complement strand
TCTTCATGAGTAGTGGTAGATGAAACTAATATGATGGATGATTTGAGATTTGATGATTGATCATGAGTTTTTATATGGCTTTTAACGTGGGTGTAATAATAATGAAAGATATCATGTTATAAATTTTAGTGTGTTAATGTTGTCCATGAATTGTTTGGTAAAAAGTATTTATGATGATAGATTTAAGGGATGAATGTTTATGAAAAAGGAAGTTTGAAATATGATGATGTGTGGATTGAAGAGGTAAATAGAGTTATGTTTCAAATGGTGTTAAGATGAATGATAATTCATGAGTTTAGAGATAATAAGAATTAGTATTATGATATCTTGAATTGAGATGAATTAAGATGATATTTAGAAGTGAAATAAAGATGAGAATTGGAGTTGAATATGTGCAGAAATTTGGAATTGAAAGTATATAGGAATATGTTCTGTTTTTGGTGTTTATGATCAATCATGGATTTTGATTTTTGTGTGTATAATATTAAGCTGAAATGGAGTTATGAATGAAGAGGAAATAATGGTGTATTAGAAATTATTGCTGAAGTATATGAGATGTAGAAGTAACTTGTATGAGTTGGAAAAAGTTGGAAAAATTGCTGGGATTCTTCTACTGGAAGCATCTTACGATCGTGGGAATGCTTAACGAAGGCAGAAATTTTTATGCTAAAAAATCCCACAATCATGGGAATTCCCACGATTGTGGGAATGCTTAGCAAGGGTAGAAACCTTCTGCCAACAAATCCCATGATCGTGGGAAATTGGATAAACATGAAACATACTTCTTTTATGTGTGGTTTGAAACAACAAATGGTTAGGTGCTTCCATATGAGGTATTTAGGTTTAAATGAGATCTTGAATGAACCTAGTTGATTGTGAATGAGGTGATTAAAGTAAGTAAAGTGTATTAGATATTAAAGAATGATTGAAAAGTATTGTTAATTGATTACGAGATATGTATTGAGGAAATATACCTGGGATTTGTTATTGAACATGCATTATACAAGACACGTATACATGGGTATATGATTGAGTATTCATATGAATGTACTAAGTAGTAATGTGTGTTATGTATGTTTACATGATATAAAGGAGCAAATAGACCGAGTAGATCCAGACATTGCTGGGACATCGAGACAATAAACTATCTGGAACAAACTGTGAGTAACCTAATATGGTCTCACTTCGATTAATTATTGGTTTAAACTCTGTATTAAATTGTTATGTATTATGTATTACTGATTCTGGACCTTGAATATCCAAGGCATTTGATGCATGAATACCATATTTGGAAGAGCTCATTGAATGTGAATTTCACAGAATATGTGGTTTCTCAACTTAAATGTTGAATGCCAGACCAAGGTCCGATGACAAATGAGAATGATATTGTGAAAGTGAATGTGAGTGTGATTGATTGAACATAATGATTGATTGAATACATATGATGCATTCTATTACATGAATGCATGAAAGATAAAGGTAATTATGACCGGAGTCACCAGTGAAAAAGAGCTTAAAGCTCAGAACGTGGTAAGAGCTTCAGGCTCAATATGTAAAATGAGCCCTGTATCCCTAACGGATAAGGGACAATATTAATGAGTCCGATATCCACAACAGATATGGGACAGTGAAAAAGGCACTCGGTCACAACAAAGTAATAAACATATGTGAGTCTCATGAACATTGCATATATACATGATATGTATGATTTGAATGATTGCAATGTATTATTGAATTTTGTTGAATGAGAAATGTGAAAATTGTGTGCAAAGTGTTTTGTGATGCTATATGCGGATAAATGAAATAATGTGAATTATGTGATTGCATGAATTGTTGTGTTATGTGATAAGAGTGAATCATCGAGGATGGTTAACTCACGGAGTTCGCAAAACTCACCAAAATTGTAACATTGACTTTCAGGTCCGAGTGAGATGATATAGCTTCTAAGTCAATTTAGAAGAGAACTAGTATTGCTTTTGGATAGAAAACATGGCTCAAAGGTCGATTAGTTGGGACTGAAGGATTTAGACAAACTTTTTGTATAATTCCTCATGTGTGTAGCATATTTGTAGAAAATCTGTAGACCCTAATAGGTTGTTGATATTTGACATATATGGATGATCTTGTAACACGATAATGTACATATTGGTTATGAAATGAAATGAGGAATTTGGGTTTTAGTCATTGTGATTCTTATGTTTTTAATTTATGATGCCATGAGTTAAGTGAAAGTGATATAGTTGCTGCGCTAGTTCGGTCTGGCATGTGCTCGAATGTTTGATGACATACTAGCATAAATGTCTGAGCAGAGTAGGATGCCACACATACTGATGTATGTGGACTAATAAATTCTATTGATAAAAGAGGTTTTCATTACTTCATTACATTTACTATTAACCTCAGTAGATATGGTTATGTATATTTGATGAAACATAAATCTGAATCCTTTGAAAAGTTTAAAGAATTTCAAAATGAAGTACAAAACCAAATTAGCAAGACAATAAAAGCCCTTCGATTAGATCGAGCTGGTGAATATTTGAGCCGAGAGTTTGATGACCATCTCAAAGAGTGTGGAATAGTTTCACAACTCACTCCACCTGCAACACCACAATAAAATGATGTGTCTGAAAGGAGGAATAGAACATTATTGGATATGGTTCAATCTATGATGAGTCATGCAAATATTCCATTTTCCTTTTGGGGATATGCTCTTGAAACAGTTGTGTTTACATTAAATAGAAGTCCATCGAAGGTAGGAGAAAAGACATCATATGAGACGTGGGCAGGAAAGGTTTCTATTTTGTCTTTTCTAAAGATTTGAGGATGTGAAGCTTATATTAAAAGGTTAACATCTGAAAAACTTGGAACCAAATCCGATAAATGTTTCTTCGTGGGATATCTAAAGGAAACTAAAGGATACTACTTTTACAATCCCATCGAGACCAAAGTGTTTGTTGCCCGAAATGGTGTCTCTCTAGAGAGAGAATTTCTTTTTAAAGGAACTAGTGGGAGTAAAGTACATCTTGAAGAAATTCAAGAGTCACAGGAGAATGCTCTAATATAAGAGGAGCCTCATTTTGATCTAAAAAATATTGTAGAAACAACACCTGTGACACCAGCCACATGTAGGTTTGAAAGGTTCTGTCATAAACTCATAAGACCTACATCATACAAGGAAGCAATGATGGGCCCTAACTATGATACATGGCTTCAGGCCATGAAATGCGAAATGGAATCCATGTATCAAAACAAAGTATGGGTTTTGGTTGACCCACCTAATGGTGTAAAAAATATTGAGTGTAAGTGAGTTTTCAAGAAGAAAGTTGGCATGGATGTCAATGTAAATGTGTACAAAGCATTTCAAGCAAATTCATAATATTGATTATGATGAGACTTATTCCCCACTTGAAATGCTTAAATCCATTCTCATCCTCCTAGCAATTGTTGCATTATATGATTATGAGATTTGAAAAATAGATGTAAAAACAACTTTCTTTTATGGGAATCTGAAAGAGGATGTATACCTGACACAACCTAAACGTTTCACATCTCTTATAAATGCTGGGAAAGTATGCAAGCTTAAGCAATCCATTCATGGATTGAAGCAAGCTTCTTGGAGTTGGAATCTTCGTTTTAATGAGGTAGTCAAAAAGTTTGGTTCCCCGAGTATCTTCCCATCAATTTCATTCATAAAATCATTTTCATATCAAAACTCATCTAAGTATAATTTATACTTAGGTTTATGCCTCACTAAGACTATTAGAATCTCAATACATTTCTTATTGACTCACTTCAGATTTTTCTAAGTTACACTTTTGGGTCTATTGTTCACATTCAATTAGAAAGCGACAATCATGTAATTTGGTTATACTATCTTCTAGAAAAGTGTTCCTCTATGTCTTATCTTTCCATTGACACCAAAATCACTCAATTTGGTTTAGAAATTTGGAAGATAGGCTACAAACATTTCTGGATTTTCATATTCAAAAACAGTATGCTATACACTACTTCCATCCAGAAATTAAACATCTTAGAGACTGAATCATAATTCGACTTCTTGAGACAATTTGTAAGCCTATATCTATAGTTTTCTCCAAATTAAAAATCGTCTCATTTGGAATTCTATAGATCCAGATATAATCAAAATACATAAGGGTGTTCAGGAAGAAAATCTTATTTCACTGTTCCAACAGATTCCATACTTTGATTTATTTCTCAATTCAATTCAGAATCCTACAAAAGTTTATAGAGGGATAGAACACTGTGTTAGGAATCTATTGGTTTAAGAATCAGATCATTTGGAGATCTAGAGAAGAAGTTATGGTCATATAAATGAAAAGTAGACGAAGCAGAAAGTAGACTAAGCATAAGATAGACCCAGAAAATAGACGCAGAAAGATAGACGCAGAAGGTCTAAACAGAAGATAGGTGCAGAAAGTCTAAACAGAAGATAGACATAGAAGGACTAAATAGAAGATAGACGTAGAAGGTCTAAGCAGAAGATAGACGCAAAAGGTCTAAACAGAAGATAGTGGTCAAAGTAGGTGAAAAAAGTCAAACATAGACGATACGTCTATGCTCCTGAACATCTCTAAGTCTTCCTCAATTCTCATATGAACAACTAAGTATTCATGCATGCTCAGTGAAGAAATAGAGCATTTTATTTTTCCATATCTAACTCTCCAACTAATTTTATACAGTATCTTATTTCTATTTATTTGTTTTAACTCCAAGAATCATTTCCACAACACCTGATCACTAATAATCCATCAAAACCCAATTAACACCATATCCTCAAATTTTCACCCCTTCAACACAGTGTTCAAGGATATAATTATCTTAAAATGCCATGTTCATGCAGATGACAGTAATTCATCAGATTTATTTCAAAATCTCCAATTCTAAAGAATTTACTCACTACCTTTTTGTTGAAACTCCAAAATCTTCAATTATCTCCAAAACCTTAATTGCATGCGAACTTTCGTACTCCTTTATGAACACTAACCACTTCTGATTTTTCTTAAGACAGAAGGAACACTATAGGAGTAAAGAAAATGGTGAGGGAAATGAAGAATCAGAGTTAACTCTCAGAAGGAGTTTGATGGAAAACTCTATGTATGGAAAGGATTTCGGAGAAGATGATAATAGGGATAAGAACTTTGGAAAAGTACCAATCCCCTTTTTAACTCTCGGATTACTAAAACTTGGTTCTGACACATAATAAAAGCAACTTTACACATGTCACTTTCCTAAAGTCTAAGTTCTAACTTAGTTCCTTTTGAACCAACTCCATCTAACTCTCATCTTTACAATCCAACTATTTCCAAATCTTCATTTGATTTCTTCTCTTCTTTTTCCTATTTTCCATAATATTTTATAAATTACAAAAATAAATCCTAAGTTCACCAAAATTCATAAATCTCACAATTCTACTAACCAATAATATTTTCAATGCAAAAATATTCAAAATTCTCAAAGATTCACTATTAAGTCCAATTATACCCGGAATTATTCATGAACGCATGTACAATTATTTTCATGTGTAGAAAAATTCACTATTCAAGTGTATGTGTATGTCATTTTATGCATAAGCATGAAAAATGCATTTCTAAGATCTCATGAATCACTTCTTTTTTACTATTTTAACCTCTCAAAGGTAATGGGATGTTACACTTAATCTTCATGTTTTTCTCCTCCTCTGTTCAAAACTATCTCTTCTTTATGTTTTTTACAACTCAAAAACACTTTCAGTCTGCCTCCTTTTTATGTACCCTTTAATAATATCCTTTTATAGTAAAAACTAGGATTTTGGGGATATACATGATCACTTATACAACTATGTAGGTGACCATGTATCTATAAAAATACCTTAAATTGTGACTTTACACTTTTATTGAGAATTACACGGACAATATACATAGCCTTGTATATTAAGATACATAAGCATATAACTCCACACAGGTAGGAATTATGTTGTTAAAGCTCCGCATGTTTACAAACATGCTCCAATTCTTCCATTCCATGCTATAATTTCACTCGAATACATCTCCTTTTGGTCTATGAAGGCAATTATCACCTATAAACAAACTTGAAGTGAAATAAGTACCAAAAATACTACAAAACCATTAAATAACAAGCAAAAAACTCTAAATATGAGTATATCAATATATTCAATTAATCATTTCTCAATGACATACTTATGCAATCACACATTACATTTTAGATAAATGATGGACTTGCATGGGGTGTCATGTTGATATGAACTCACCTAGGAATAAATCCTTAGAGAACCCACAAACAAGTTTGAACTATAGTAAGAAGGCTAAATCAGATATAAAAAGAATCAACTTGTTGATTATAAAAAATCAAGGACTAAGTTCATTAAGTATTTAAAACACTATAAAGAAAGATTTGTTTCATAAGTTTAAAGTTTGATAAAGAATAATGAAAAGAAACACTTTTAATAAACAAAGATATTAAAAAAATTAAAACTATGTAGGAGCATAAAAAAATAAATTAAAACTATGTAGGAGCATTCCTTAAATACTAGATAAAAATTTAGATTTTGGTAGCAAATAAGGATTAGAACACATTCATATTTTTTTACAAACCTGCAATGTTAGAAGAGATGGTCTAGGACACAATCGTGTTTTAGACCATGTTCTTTATAGAAACTTCAGCCTTGAGTAGCACATGCTCTATCCTTATCATATTTGTTTCCATGTATTTACAACTTAGTTACTAAAAGTTACATGGAATAACATAACCATATGTTAGGTCATATTTTATACTATAACCTCAAATCATATATTTGAGAGTTATATATGTGCAAAGATACACCCACATGCCAAATCATGTTTGAGACTGTGTTCAGATAAAGATGAGTCCTTAAGCTCCATCTTTTTGACAACCTTAGCTTGAATCAAATTGATCAATGATGGCCTTCCTTTGGGTTCAACAAGTCTCCTAAAATAGTTTTCAAAATGCCATTTGAAGCTTGATTGACATATATACCTTAAATAAACCCTTTAAAGTCTCTTTGACCTTCTTGTTCTTAGATCTTTTAACTGGTCGATTAGGAATAAGTAATTAGTCCTTTAAGCCTTTTCTTTTCATGCTCATGCAATGTATGTAATGAAATGCCACATTTTCTCATCTATAATGACATGTTTGATAAGGAAATATTGTCAAACACTCCCCGTAAGCTCATTAGAAAATTTAGATAATTATAAAACTAGCTTAAGAAAAATTTTTTAAAACAAAAATTTACCGGTAACCTTGTTGAATATAATGTGAAAGATAGACGAACCTTTAAGATTACATAAGATAGTTCATCATTAAAGTTCCTCTGTACCCAATCTTAACACCTCCATTACCTTTGTTACCTTTGAAAAATGATTGAAGAGGCATAAACCTTTATAGAAACCTTTGCTAGTAGATATGGCATATATCTTCAAAGAGATTTAAGAAAAGCCTAGAAGGTATATCAACTTAAAGAAAGATGAGATGAGCTAAAGAGGAGCAACCTACCTAGTTTGAAATAGGACCACTCAATACTTAAAAATAGAGCGTAAGTTGGGAGTAAGAATGAAAATAAAAATCCCAATGTTAAATGAATCCATAAATTACATTTTGAAAATTTTATCTATAAATGAGATTTGATAAACTCTCTTGACTTATACAACTAGGGAAGTAATCAACAAAAAATGCTACAAATCGCACTAGGATTATGACTACGACCCTGGAGAATGCAACAACTTTAGTTGAATCATTAGTAAACTTTTATAGTGGGACTCTTAGAGAAATTTCTCAAAAACAATGAAAATTTAAAGATATTTTGATCATAAGGTTGAGACTAAGCAAGTCTTAAGTACAAGTCAAGGACTCTAGACTAAAGCAGAGAGAAGGAAGACCCATTATAGTCATTAATATCATTTATAGAAGACAATAATTGCACCATATCTCGACTAAAGATGTATGTTTGGTAAAACTAGATGAATGTCATATTCAATGTGGAATTCAATAGTCATTAGATGTTGAGCAAGTTTTAAACTTATAAATCCCTTAATATTCTGCAAGCGTACGGGTTATAACGTAGTATATCAAGTGTCGAAACTATAAGGTATTAGTGAACTAATCGAATTCTAAGGCCTAAAAGTGTAGTTAAAATGAAAATGAAAACTAAACAGAAAAGTAAACAATTGAATATAGAGTAATTGAAATGAGAATTCTAAATTAATGCAAGAAATCAAATTTGAGCACTACCAATTGACAATTGAAATTCAAATAAGCAAGATTAACAAATTATGAGAAAGGGGATTTATCCTATCATCAATGCTAACTTAGTTAATTTTGTGTTAATACGGTGTTGATCCTAAACTTTTGAAGGGTGGATTAGTCTCTTTCAAGTTGTAATCACTAAGCCCTAAACCATAAACCCTAATTAAATTGAGTTACCAAACATGTAATCTCTTAATTAACAAAACATCCCATAACCTAATTAGTTCTTAAGCATTCCAATAAACAACCGAGTCCTTACACGAGATCTCTCTCCGTATAATTACCGATTTGATTATTTTTGTGGTTTATTAGATCGTTTGACTCTCATTAACTAACCTAATCATTTTTCATTTGGTTCACTCTCTTGATTTATTATTAAAGCATACAATTACAACAAATAATCACAACACCCAACATCATTAACAACAAAAGCAATTAGATTAACAATAAATCAAGTATAAATCCCTAAAAGAAGTTAAAACATCCTTAACACAAGGTTCATCATCATCAATTCCATCTCATGCATCAAATGAACGAAATAAAAGATAACAAGAAGAAAAGATAACTTGGAGGACTAGAGGTTGAAGCAGCAGCTGAAGCACCACCTTCTTCTTTCTCTTATTCTCTCTCTTACTTCTTGCTCTTCCTTTGCCTTTTTCCTAAAATGGCAGATGGAGGCTCTCCCTTTCTAGGTCATTTCTCTGCTCTTTTGTAGTCCTTTACTAATTAGGGTAAAAATTAGGTTTTATCCAGACCCAAAAATCTGAAATAACCTGTCCCTGGGTCTTACACTGGGCTTCCTTCAAATCTTCTCTATTCTTTGATATTTGATCTCAAACATTAACAAACTCACCAAAGCACCTTAAATACATAAAATTAAAACTCAATAGTATGCTTTAACCCACATAACACTCAAAACACAAATATCTAACCAACTAACACAATTCTAAACCTCAACATGCATAAATTAGTTAATTAACAACTAAAAACATACTAAAATGCCTAGTAAAACATCATGCAACTTACAACTATCATTAGATAAGAAGAAAAATGTATTTGATAAAAAAATATGTTGAGCTAATGTAGTCCTTATAAATATGTGATGTCATTAAAGCAACCATTGTAAACTTTAAAGTAGTGGGTAATGATAGTTTTGTTGATATTTTATTTTATAAAGCCTTTAGGTCTACCATATGTATATTGTACAAAATATATTCTCACAAAATATTATACTCGAATGGTCATGAAAAACTTGGTATTGCAAACAACAGTAAAAAATTCACAAAATTAATCTCGAAAATGTCATACCTTAATGGTCTCATAAAAATTCGTTTCATATAATGATGCTTAAAAAATGGAATTATATTCTTGCTTAGACCTTAATGTTTCATAAAATATTAGACTTAAGATTTGATAAAATTTCAGATCCCTACTCTTACAAAATGTCAAACCTTAATAATCTCACAAAACATTATACTTAAGATTTTACAAAATAATAGACTCATAGTCTGGAGAAAAATTATACCTTAATGGTCTTGTAGACTTATGGTCTCATAAAATGTAAAACTTGTTATTTAGAAAAACATAAGACTAATCAGCTCACAAAATGTCAAACTCAGGATTTGGCAAAGCATCAAAGTTATGGTCTCACAAAATGATAAGAAATATTTCATAAAACTCATACTCATGGTCTCATAAAAAATCATACCTAAAGACTCGTTAACATCACACGTCAAGTCTTGCAAATGAAAACATTTAGAAAACACTACAAGAAATCCCTAAGACTCAAATCGAAGTAACTCAAGTAGCAAATGTGTGGAAATTAGTGGCAAGATTAAATCACATTAAAAATACATATGAAAAAACCAAGGGAGGAAGATAAATATGCACATCATATTTAGAGAAAATACATCCATTTATACACTTTTGAACAACATATAGGTTTTATAAAAAAACAAAAAGGAAGGATTCCATTATGATATTCCTAAAAGTCATCAAAATTTTCATTCTGCAAGCTTAAAGACATCTTTATCATTATAATCTACACTCACACCATTTCTTGAAGATGATTGGTTATCTTATAACTATTCTATAAAATCATGTGACTACGTTTTAAGTTCGGGTTCAATAATCATAACATTTGGAATATATGAAATAAAAAGTGAATTAATTGATAAGTTTGAATGTTTACTTTTGAATGAATCTTTATGGACTTAAAACCCCCCAATTAAGAAATATGAAAATTATCATAATTCTAAGGCTAAAAATATTTGCTCTTGAGAAAAGCATAATAATATCTAACTTAAAGCCCTTTCTTGTAAAATAAGCACCCTAATTATGAAAAGCCTTGTTCAATCAATCAATGTCTTCCTCCTAACCTTGATATGAGTTTAACAATTATCAAGCACTTTCGGTAGAGCTTTGATATCTTTAGCTTATTGTTTATCCCTATCTTATCAATCAATAATTTTAGTAGCAATGTCATCAGTAACCTTTTGGGCTTCATCCATAGAGATTCATATATTGAAAATTTAGTTATAAATGCTTGTTATAGATAACCATGAAACTTATGAAATATAAAAGAAAATGTTAAATCTAAATAAAGACAACAATAAATCAATTTAGTGTATATGCCAAACCTGTGTCATATAGTACTTTTATAGTGTGATGAATTCTATCCCACTTAAAGTTATTTAAATGCTTCTCATCATTTAAGAGTATAATCCTATTCAATACCTAAGCCCCATATGATTAGACTTAAAAATAGAGTTCCCAAATTTTATAGACTAATAAGGATAATATACCTTATCTACTAAAAGTTCTTTGCCTTTGATGCAATAAGGGTTATATCTATAGGTTACAAGTACATGAATTTAGGCTTATTGTTGACCAAATTCAATACCACAATAGGTTTAGAGTCTAAAATAATTGTTATCTTCTCTTTCTTTGTCATAGTTATCTTCATGCTTGTTATGCTTCCTTTTCTTATTCAATTCATTATACATGCCTTTAGCTAGCCTCTCCTCCCTTTTGATTATGTGATCTAAAGAAATGTCTATAAGGAAGCTTAGTCAGTTCATGAATATCAAATTCTTAAAACTGTTTGAAGGTTAACAAGACTAATATGTTTATTCATCTCCTTAAGAGAGAGATTTACCACACTTAACTAAGTCCTAAGCTTGAGCAAATAATATGCTACTAGTTTATCTCTCTTATTGAATATGAGGTTGGGATCTCTTTAAGTACACTTGAAACCTCACTCACCACTATCTTTTGAAAAAAGGAATATAAAATTCCTCTTCCAATCATGAGTTCCCTTAGGTGGTTTCTCTAATTTGACACCCATTTTGCATTTAGGCTGTACCAACTAAAGAACCTCCTAATGTAACTCAATTAGTGCATAATCCTAAATAGTTTGATAGATGAATCTATATTCCTCAAACAATAAACTACAAGGAAACTTGATATTTAACATTACAAATGAGAATGAAGTTGAAATAAACTTAAAACTATTTAACTGTATAACTCGATAAAAAAGTCATTAAGTAGTAACCTCAAGTCACACCAAAAGTTATTATGGTAAGCGCTCACCTATAAAGCATGTAAAAACATGCTCTCTCTTGGGCTTATGGTTTTCTAATCCTTATAGATAAAGGAATTTTAAACTTCAGCTTATCTCATTTGGGTCTAAATTAAATCTCAATTCATAATTTTTAGCCTCAAGGTCTTTCATAAGGCTAAATATAGAATCAAGAACAAGGGTCACTCACCATTGGTTCTAGGCTCCTCATCATCCCTATTTATATGATTGTGCCTAATTAAACTTGATTAAGTGACAGATTCACCCCTATACCTATTGCTAAAGCCCCCTTTGCTTAATGAACCACTATATGTAGACATTAAAAGGTAAGAACTAAACCTTACCACAAAAAGATGATAAATCCACAATAAATGGTGATTGAATTATCTAGATTGCTTAAGATCATATATTTGTGTCAAATTAAAGAATAAGATAAGTGCATAGATGTAAAAGATTTGTTTTTTTATAAGCAACATGAGCACATAGCAAGATGTTTCTAAAAGTTATGAGGTAGTCTCACTATGTGATGTACCAATGTTGTTTACCACAAACATAAATTAAAGGAATTTAACAAACTTCATTAAAAAACTAACATATATATGAATTTAAAAGGCATAATTATATCATCAAAAGTAAAGTTTATATGTTTTTTCCTAAGTATAATGTGACATTAGTTAATTAGTTGTATGAAATCAAATCTTTGCCAAGGACTAGAAGCTTCAACATTCAAGGTGAATAGACCTTCCATACATCAATACATCTTTGCCAATATCCAAAAGCTTCAACTTCAAAATAAATATGGATCTTTCATACATAATACTGTATGCCAATATTAGAAATTGAAACTTCAATTATTTTTATGAAATCTAACATCCTATATTATATCTTTGTGACATTAAGATAAACATATGTCATCACATCCAAACCCTAGATTTAGTTTCAAATTTAAAACAACTTTTGCATGATAACAACTTTTCACCAAAGATAAGTTAAAATTTGAAATTATTATACATACATGCTTTCTGTGTGATGGCAAACCTCCATAACTTGAAAACGAGTATGCCTAGGTTTATGTCCACAGTTCTGACTGAGGACACATATATGTTTAATACTTAGGAAAAATGATATATATGAAAATATAATTAAAAGAAAAAGCCCAGTAAAGCCCTATAAGCCAAGGATCTTTATGTATTGCATAATAAGGAGATAAGTGTCACAATCTCACATACCAATAAATTACTATAAAATTCATGATTATTTATAAAAGTGAGGTCATTTTTTTTCTTTTTTTGTCTCTAAGATATTACTTTTCCTTTCTTTAGCTTTCATTAACTTAATCACTGAAGGTTAAAACTTAAAAAATATGTGGATACTTGGTCTTAAAGTTATTTAAGACGAATATTTGAAGAACAAATGATAACTTGAGTATCAGATCTTTATGCCCAAACCTATACTTGAAGAATCTTAAAATCTAAACATTCATACTTGCCAATCTTGTTGATAAGATTTAATGTATTTCTAAACCTTAGATAAATTTTAGGGTTAGTCTAAGATAGGGGAATTGTATTTTCAAAATGCAAACTCTAATATAATTTTATCTAAGCAGTCATATAAAAAGTTGCAAATGAAAAGGAACTTATCAGTTTACTTGAATTTGTAGTAAAAACATATTGATTTTTTTATTTAAATCCTAAACTAGATTATTGTTATGTTTATTTCTATTACTAAATTTTTCTCTAATTACAAATTGTTTACTTATAACCTAAAGAAAATGCATGTATCTCTTGGTAAGTAATATAGTAATGAATATTGTTAATCCTCAGAGGAAGCTAAATAGTTTAGAAAACTGAACTACTACTATCTAATCAAAGAATAAAAAATAGATACCTAGATTGATGAATAATTGATAAAACAAAATAAAATCTAAACAAAAGGAATTAAAAAGGATTAAAATTAATTAATTTATCAATTCAAAATTTATATATGAATAATGCCTAGATAAGTAATTTCCCTAGCATCGTCTTTGTATGCCTATCTTTAGTGCCATATATAACTCCTAATATTTAAGTCATGGTCCACTCATATGCAATTTCTCTCAAAACATCCAAATGTGAGTTAATGTCATATCTAATTGCTAGCAAAATTTAATTAGCATTAAAAATATTCAAAGATATTTTATAGAAATAATTCCCATATTATAAATAGTATTAAATCAATCCATAATAATGACCATAACTAGGATTTTCCTTATCTAAAATTATAAAATAGTTGGCCATATATCATTTTTCACTAATAATCATAAGTTATAAAATAGAAGACATTAAGGTAGAAAGAATTCTAGATAAAACCTTTGTAATATACCAATCAGCTTTGATATATTAGGATGATCTCCAACCCTTTTCTCTATTGAAAGAAACTTCAAAATTGATCTTTTGATGGTTTTGGTACCTCTTGATGGCTAACCTTAGATTTAAAATAGGAAAAAAATGACAAAAGATCCCTAAATTATGGTTTTCATATACTTAAATATAATTTGTCTACCTTGAAAATGAACTAGGATACAACTATATTTCAAACTGTATCTTTTTCTATAACTTTCTAGAAGCAAACATGAGTTCTCTGTACCTTCTCTTTAGGATAACACTGGCTAAGATACGAGCAAATTTCAGGTCATGCTGTTCTTTGAATATTTTTTCACCACATAATCTATCGTTTGTCTATGTTTTATATCATGTCTTTATCTCTATATGGACCTAAAGGGATATAAGATGGCATATGGTTATGTGCAAGGCCAAGTTTAGCTAAAATTTGTGATTGCTCTATGTTTTGTTTGTAATTCTCTCTAATTCTTGACAAATCTTACCCTAAGTCAACATCTTATCGATTACTAAAAAATATAATAAATTTATCAAACTAAGATAAATTAAGTAAAAAATAAATTAAAATACTAATAAAATATATGTATAGTTTTTGTATATAAAATATCCTTACACTTAACATTTACTTGTTTTCAAGCAAATCAAATCTTAATCACTCACAACTTAATTAAGTTACAAATTTGAGGAAGTTCAATAAATTAATTAAAGAAATCAAAAGTCTTCATCATCCAGCTAACTAAATTATTCATCAACTATTTGTATCTTTAAATACTTGAACTAAATTGGAATTTAATTCATCCAAATCAACAATCCTTAAAAAATTAACTCATTTCAAAGAATTTAACCTTATATATGAAATTAACATAAATGAGTAACAAGCCTTCACTTTTAAGCACTTAATAACCAACATAAAAAATTAAAACACTTTTTAAAATGTTTTTATGAAGCATTAGAAGTTTGTTTAAAAGGTCATCGTAAGCTTTTGACATGAAGGTAAGCACCTTTTTATAAATACCCTCAGTTACTCAGTTAAGTCACCATTTAATCAGTTAAGTCACCATTTAAATGGCCACTAACACCACTTTTAACTTTGATCTTTTTACTTACGTTAAAGTTAGCAAACTTATTTATTTACAATTACTTCACAACTTATTTATTTACAGTTACTTCATTTAGACATTTTATTAGTTAATGAAATGGAATACTAAGCTACTTGATAAGCTTAACTCTAACCTAACTTTATATTAAAATCATGTAAAAGGTTTCACTATTCAAATCAAGCATCAATCATAAGATTGTTAATTTAAACTAAAACTAAACTACTTATCAATACTTGTATCTGCTGATTTAACCTAGTTGACTCATAATGAAATTTAGCTTTTATCGATTCCTTTTAATTACCTTTCTTTCATTGTTTAATTTCTTAAAAATTTCTCCTACTAAGATAATTGCAATTAGATCAATTTCCTTAGGAAATAGGCTTAAATAAAATCAATCTCCACCTATAGATAAATCGTATATTATCCTCAATAGACTAATGATAAAAATATTGCAAAATATAAGGTATAATAATAAATATAGAGGAATAAAAGGCAAAAATGAAAGAAAATGTTTGAGTCTTTCATTGCATGCTATCACTACTAATGTGATAAATATCTATAATTTCTCAATATCTTGAATAAAAACTAATAAAAATAAAAACTATAAATAAAAAAACTATAGAAAATAAAATGAAACTAAATATAATTTGAATGAAAGATAAAATAACAAGATTGAAATTAAAAAATGTAGCTTAGAATGGAAAAAGGAGAAACAAACAATGAAAATACATAGGATGAGAAAGAAAAAACACATATTAGTTTATGGTCACTTCATCATCATCACTCTCAATAATGGGTATTGTTGATGGCTTACGTAATGGAAAATGTGGTAGAAATGGCCTGGATGGTGTGATAATATGAAATGTTGAAAATATTCAAGCATGATCTCTTCTATCTTATCTAGTTGTAGAGAAAACTCTCTTTGTGCCCTACATAAGAATACTTGCTGCTTCTATAGTCAACGAACCATCTTGTCGATTATTTCCTACGTAAGTTAGTGAGGTGTTACTTTGATATCCTCGATCTCCTTCACCACTCTCTGTCTACGGTCCTCTCTCTTGTGATGTACTCGTTGCAGATGGTGACTCTACTCTCTTGGACATCTCTCCTGCTCCCTTTATAAGGACATCGTCTTTTGTAGTCTCCTTCCTCTTATAAATATTATAGACAATTATCCTATGTAAATACTGAATGGTCATATTCTTTTTGTCCTAGTAGGATCATACTTAGTTGTTCCCTCTTATATGAAATTTTAAATCTACTACAAGTATAGGCAATTGAATCAATAAATGAATTAGTTTTGTAAAACAAGTAAAACACTAAACATGAGGAGAGTATATAATAATTTTTAAAAATTAAAAATTAAAGTGAAAAAGGTACAAACTACAAAAGATATGAAGTAATTAACCCTAAAAGAAATTGAATAAACTAAGATAATTTAAGTATTAAAGTAAAATAAAATACTAATAATATATATTTGTATCGATTATCATATTATCTTAAGAAATCTTTTGTGTAATAAACTAAAATCGATTGTATCTTTATCTTCAACTTGGTATTAAGGATGGCAATCTAGCATAGGCCCAGTCTATTTTACCTTGCCCAACCCGATTAGGCTTATAGTCAATGGGCCAGGATTTCTTAGCCTAATCGGGCTACGGATCGAGCTTTGGCCAAGGTTGACTAAGCCCGGTCAGGCTCAACCGAGAGCGATAAAAGGACTTTGTTTTTTGAATTTTATTTTAAAATATTAATAAATCAGGTCAGGTAGGGCCGACCTCCTCATAGCCCATCAGGCTGGGAACCGAGTAGCCCATAGTTGAGCAGGGCCACTAGCCAGGCAGCTCTTGGCTCGTTGAGCCACAGGCCAGTCAGCCGAGGCTTGACCCAGCCCATTTCCATCCTTACTTGGTATTGCATCTCTAAAAAGATTCTTTATAGTAGATCTGATGTATATTAACATCCCACCTTCAAAATGACTATGATTGGTCAATTTCTCTAAGGGTTGTCTGGGCTTTGTCATTAGAGGTCAATACACTGTGGTCCACTTGTTTTCTTTTTCCTTTTCATTTTACATACTATATGAAAGGTAAGATCAAATCCACAACTTATATAGTTGAGGAATACCACTTTCATCAAATTAAATGCTTCAATATTTCATTCATCACAGATGGCACAGTTGAACATCATAGGTTGCATCACTAATTCAAACGTTCATCAGCCTCAAAAGGAATGATTCCTTAAATATAAGGTGGCAACGTGAAGTAGCTCATAGCTATAAGTCAACCAAAACCGTACGAAGATAAAATGTTCCCAATTCCTATGGCTCTGAATTTAGGGAGACCACTTTGTGTCATTGGTTATTTGCCTCCCATTTATGACAGTTCTACTGTACTAAGCAATTCTAGCATTATACTTCTTTCCACGAGGCATTAAATGAATAAATTACATGGACCCAACTCAAGATTTTTGTACCACTCTAATACATGTTTCCTCGAAAAAGTTGATTATCTGGGAAAATGACTATTGCAATACAAAAACTTGCGATTATGGTGGTGAATACTTACTGTAATTATCTCTTATCTTGTTTCTATTTATATCATAATTCAAACACTCGCCAAGGTTTTTGCTTCAACCTTCAAGCATTTGCGATAACAACGTAGAGCTCATTGGCACTATTATAGAATCTTTTAATAGTAATGAAAATAACAAAGAAGTGCACCAAGTGTTGTTGGAACTTGGAAGCAATATAGCAAATTAACCAATTATATTTAAAGAGAAAAAAGGCAACCATCCATATAACATTTGGTTGGACAACCAATATGTTGCAGAATTGTACAGACATGCACTACGCATCTTGTATATGAATCAGAGGCAAGCAGTGGCTAATAAAGACTTCGTTCCGCTATCACGTGTGAAACGCTTATGGGTTTAGAATGAAAGCAATAAAATCAAAAGCGACTTAAGAATCCTTTCTAGTACTATGCATCTGGTTATTGACAACACGAAAAAGGTTTACTGTGTTGGTTAATCTATTGGATGCTTCGAAAAAATAATTTTAAATTAATTACTCATGGACTCGCCACGTTATGGCTCCAATCATTGCATGGGAGAATAAAATGGATCAAAATTGTGTGCTTATCTTCTTCCTATGTCAGGTAATTACTAATATGAGTATGTGGCAACTATCGGACCAGAATTGTGTGCTTATTTTCTTCCTATGTCAAGTAATTACTAATATGAGTGTGTGGCAACTATCACACGCGTGTCCATTTTTTCTCCCATGCAATGATTGGAGGAATAACATGGGATTGGTCGTTTCTTTCCCTGGGATCAGTAGGTTTGACAAGTCTCCAAAGATTACAACACTTTTTTTTATAGATTATATGACTTTTACTAATAAGTGTGTTGTTTCTGTTGTAAGAGATCCATTAAGTTAATTCAACTTTGCTCCATTTTGTAAAAACTCCACCTTGGCTAATTCTTAGAAGATACCGAATTAATTCTTGAAATTCGACATTTGTTAGGGGCAAAGTTAATTTATACTAAATTTTGATAATAAAATTTATTGCTTAGTCTAGTTGCTGCTGTGTAAGAAATGAGCTTGTGTCTCAAATAATTTAAACAAACCACTTTCTACATATTCACTACAAAAAAATAACACAATCTGCGACGTTTTATCAAGACTTTTCGTGACGTTTATAAAATGTCACAAAAGTTTGAATTTTTCATGAATGTTTTATAAAACGTTGCAGATTTGTAACACGTTTTGCGACATTTTATCAATAAAACATCAAGAAATAGAAATCGTGACGTTTTGTTAAATAAAACGTCACTATTGGCCAAAATTATACCCTAACCCTAAATAATAACCCAACCCATCATCTCTTAAACTACCTAGCCTTTTTTGTTTTTCCCCGATTCTTCTCTTCGTTTACACAAAATCCTTAAAACCACAACTAGAGAAGGTGAAGTAGGCAACTTTGTTTTTCCTACTCTCTCTCTCACTCTACGGAGCTGAGAACTCCGTAGTGATGTCATCAAATTCGATTAGCGGGTTTTCAAAGCTCGAGTCCCTCACGTAACCACTCCTCGCGTCATCGCCATCGTTACGCTCTGTCACGAACTCCACGTCTCAGGTGGCCATCGTCGGTGCCGATTTCTGTCCCATCAAAAGCATGGACTACGAGTATGATTACTAGAACGCACTGTGTGTTTGAGATTGGTATCTTCAAGCAGGACTGGAGGAGTAAAGGAAGGATCCAAATATCCCAGTATGTGTTCATAAAGTGATTACTCTGTTTCTTAATCGGTGTTATTGTTAGTCTTATAGGATTAGCCAATAACCTCGCTGTTGAAAATCTCGCTGGCATCAAGTTTGTCGTTACTTCCAATATGATGCTCGCTACAAGGTACTTACTAGTAAATGCTCTTCTCTATTTCCAAGTTTTCTCCATTAGGCTGGTTATCGTTAACTTCGGTAATAGCAAGTTTTTTTCTTTTCCTTTTGGTTCTGGATTATTGTAGGTTTGGAATGGCTTTTCTTGTTAAATTTGTCCAGAAAAGACAACCATCCATAAAGGATTGTTTATAAAAGATTTGATGTTGTCACTAAATACTGTCAGACTTTAAAACTTGTCTATAGGAACTGTTGGTAATAAGTGTTGTGAAGCATATAGCAGTGACTGATACGGTTAGTATTTGTTGACATTTGAGTTCAGCCTGTGGTGGATGAGTTAGAAAGTAAGATGCTTGTCCATTGACTGCAGTGCTGAATGGGTTAAAGTAGATTGTGTATGGGAATTTGGCTTAGATATCCTATATATTGTGGTATGAGGATCTTCTTCCAATAGTTATGCATAAAAGTGCAGCACATTCATTTGATTGTCTCCCGCTTTTCAGAAAATAGAGCGAGAAAAAAGATTTTTCTCACTAGAAGTAGGATGTAAACTCAATTTACTGTTGCTTGTTTATGTATGAAGAAAACTAGAAACTGATGTTATTTTTCTTAAGACTGTGATTGTAATTGGATCTAGTTTTGATATTTTATCGTCTTTTATGACTTTTAGGTTACAAGTAGGAGAATTAATTTATAGGATTGTGAAGACTTTTTGTGAAGTTTATAAAACGTCACGAAAAGTTTGAACTTTTCATGACGTTTTATAAAAACGTCGCAGATTTGTAACACTTTTTGTGATGTTTTATCAATAAAATGTCACGACATAGAAACCGCGACGTTTTGTTGAATAAAACGTTATTGTTGGTGAAAATTATACCCTAACCCTAAATAATAACCCAACCCATCATCTCCTAAACTACCTAGCCTTTTTTGTTTTTCCCTGATTCTTCTTTTAGTTTACGCAAAATCCACTAAAGTAGGTGAAGCAAACAACTTTGTTTTTCATGCTCTCTCTCTCTCTCTCTCTCTCTCTCACACACACACACACACATTCGATGGAGCTGAGAATTTCGTAACGATGTCGTCGAATTCAATTAGCAGGTTTCCGGAGCTCGACTCCCCCACGCGACCACTCCTCACGTCATCGCCATCTCTATGCTCTGTCAAGAACTCTACGCCTCAGGTGGCCATCGTCGACGCCAATTTCTGTCCCATCGAAAGCCTGGACTATGAGTATGATTACTAGAATGCACTGTGTGTTTGAGATTGGTGAACAAGCTCTGAGATTTGCTTGGTTTGATTGATTGTTTTAAGATTATGAAGAACGATTTCTTTAAGTAGGACTAGAGGAGTCGAGGAAGGATCCAGATATTCCAATATGTGTTCATGAAGTGGTTGCTCTGTTTCTTGATCGGTGTTATTGTCAGTCTCATCGGATTAGCCAATAATCTCATCATTGAAAATCTCACTGGCAACAAGTTTGTCGTTACCTCCAATATGATGCTCGCTACAAGGTACTTACTAGTAAATGCTCTTCTCTATTTCCAGGTTTTCTCCATTAGGCTGGTTGTCATTGACTCCGGTAACAGCAAGATTTTTTTCTTTTCCTTTTTGGTTCTAGATTATTGCAGGTTTGGAATGGTTTTTCTTCTTAAATTTGTCTAGAAAAGATAACCATCCATGAAGGATTGTTTATAAAATATTTGATGTTGTCATTAAATACTATCAGACTTGAAAACTTGTCTGTAAGAACTGTTGGTAATAAGTGTTGTGAAGCATATAACAGTGACTGATACGGTTAGTATTTGTTGACATTTGAGTTTAGCTTGTGGTGGATGAGTTAGAAAGTAAGATGCTTGTCCATTGACTGCATTGCTGAATGAGTTAAAGTAGACTGTGTACTAGGAATTTGGCTTAGATATCCTATATATTGTGGTATGAGGATCTTCTTCCAATAGTTATGCGTTAAAGTGCAGCACATTCATTTGATTGTCTCCCGCTTTTCAGAAAATAGAGCGTGAAAAAAGATTTTTGTCACCAGAAGTAGGATGTAAACTCACTTTACTGTTGCCTGTTTATGTATGAAGAAAACTAGAAATTGATGATATTTTTCGTAAGACTGTGATTGTAATTGGATCTAGTTTTGATATTTTATCGTCTTTTATGTCTTTTAGGTTATAAGTAGGAGAATTAATTTTATAGTTGATACCACTTATATCAATTCCATGGATGGAACAGAATCTTCTGAATCAAAAGACCAACAAAAGGATCGCAGCTGGTTGATTTCTGCCCTTCATCAGATTTATAGTAGAAGGTGAACCTTCGTAGCTTTCATAAGTTCCATTGAAGCAGCATATTTATTGGTTTGATCTATTTGAGTTCCTTAACAATTTTACAAATATTTACTTCATTTGATATCCTTAACAAATTTATAAATATTTACTTCATTTGATATGGTAGAGTTCTATTCCAGTGGGCTTATAGCTTTGGATATTGAATGATACTGAGGGAACAGAGTAATAACTAATTTTGGGCTCTTCCTTTTTATTCAGTTGACTTACCTTTATTTAAATGATGTACTTGATTAAAATTGATTACAAAGAGTGGCCTATATTTTTGGCTACCTAACACCCTCACACCTGCACACCTACACATGGGTTTCATATGATTCTAGATGCTCCTGCGATGCCTAGCATCATATTTTAACTAGTAGAGGCTTTTGCAATCTTTTTTTGTTTGTAACTTATCCCTTTTGTTGACAGCTTGGAATAACACCTCATTATGGATGGTTATTTCTTAACGTACTCATTTATGAAAATTGTATCATGCTCTTCTTTCTTATAGAAGGCCTTTTTATGTAGAAAATGTTGCTTCATGCTAGATAAATTTTATCATTTCTTATGATTATTTGGGTTATTATAGCTTTCCAAATTAGTTTTGTCCAGGAAATTTGCAAAACTTCGTTGTTGTTTCAGTATGGAGATTTAGAAAAATCAATGCCAATGAAACATGCGATGTCTCTCTTGTTGTCTAGGTCCTTTTCATCTTGATTCAACATCCCCTCTCTGCCTAAAGTAGTGTGCAACCATTTTACTATCTAGCTTTCTTGATGAATAACTTTGGTATTGCATTATTCTTTCATCTTTTGGGTACAGTTTCTTCTAGGTATTAATTAAACCTGATATGAGATTTATATCTAAATGGTTCTTGTTTTGTTCTCTTTGTACCCTATATCAGTGGCGATACAGATGACAAAATAACAGAGGCATCAAAGAGGGAAAAGGAAGATATTTTAGCCAAGCTTACACAAACTGAAAGGACGCTTGCAGATTTAAGAAACAGAGTAAATAAGCTAGAGGAAAACAATTCAAAACTCCGCTGAGCTCTTGAGCAGAGCATGACAAGACTTAATAGAATGTCCGTAGACTCCAATTATCTAGTGGACTTAATAGATACAAGAATATTTATGTTCTTATATTAGTATCTTGATCAATGACTCGATATTTGGGCTACCTTAATTTGGTCTCTGTAGGAGATATGATAAACGTTACGATATGATGGTTTTTGTGCATCTATTAAAGAAGCTTTAATTGTATCTCCCTCCCTCCATTTTTTTCCAGAATCTCAAATGTTTCATCTCTTACTTTTGATATTAATTAATGTATTATGACATGTTTGCAAATTGCAATTAAATAATATATTGTTTGCAGGTATAAAATTCTTGTGATAATGATATACTAAAAAAATTGAAGAATTATTAAATAAATAAAATTCATAAATAATATTTAATAGTTATCAAATAAATATGATTTAAAATAATTTGTTATTTAAAAAATAAATAATAAAATTGAAAATTTTGTTATTAAATTAAAATTATTTTCAAAAAAATACAAAATAATTAAAAGAAAATAAGTGTATTTGCGACATTTTTCTAAAACATTCTGCGACGTTTCTATAAATGTCGCAGAATGTGACTTTCTGCGATGTTTCCAGAAAACGTCGCAGAATGTCACAAATTCTGTGACGTTTCCTAACAACATTGTAGAAAGTCCAATCTTTTAGTGACATTTTTAAAAACGTCACGGAATGTCAGTATTTTCTGTGACGTTTTATATAAAACGTTACAGAAATTCTTTACTTACACTATATTTCGCGATATTTTTTGTGACGTTTTTTAAAATATCCCAAATTATATTATGTGACGTTTTTTGGCATTCTGTGACGTTTTAAAAACGTTGCAAATTGCCTTGTTTTCTTGTAGGGATTGAATGGTCCTGAATCTACCCCATATATGATTGGTCCTGAATCTACCCCATATATACGGAAGATTCCCTGGTGGTGAACTTTCCCACTTCCAAAGGCATCCAGTGATGTTAAACTTATTTTTATTGACAACGAACCAATGCTTGATATTAAGGTGCACATGTTGATCTATGCTGGTACCATTAAAGCTTTGTGGTTTTGGGTGGTGCGGTTCGTCACCCACTAAAAAATAATAAAAAGGTGTTCAAACTGCTTTATTGCTAAAAAATAAATATTATCCATTATGTCAAGATAAGAACTCGTGGCTACCTAACTGGATCCTTTGTGTTAATATGTAGTGATCAAATGGTTATACTTTTAGTTTAGATCTGAACCAATTAGCAAATCCCAATTGTATGCAATTTTATCATTCAAATGAAAAGTTTAATCAGCAAAGATATCATTGTGGTACTTTATTTTTCTCAAACATTCCATATTCATGACAATACACAACAGTAATTAAATAATCATAGCTTATTTATGTTTTGAATTTAGTAATTTTTGATCTTAAAATTAAATTAATTACAAATCAGATTTTATAATAAAATGATTTTTATTTTTTGTTATTTTATTATAGTAATTATATAAGTGTTGTAAATTTTTAGATAAGTCAAATTTTAACATTTAATCAATAATAAAGTTACAATTATCGAATTTAAATAAATAATTAAAATTTAATTTGTTACAACCGAGACAGTGAGTGGATGCTAGTCTTTACTAATTACAATACTGGAGTGTAGCCAAATCAGTTCTTCTTTGTTGTTTTTCCTTTTGTATTGCGACAATCAACAATTTGGGTGTTCACTTCATATAAAAGCACGTATGTTTAACAAGGCATATTTCACCCTTAGAGACTCATGGCGCAATGAAGGAACGTGGAATTTCATTATATATGCTTGGATATCTAGCCATTTATAACAATTTATGTATTGAATGCCCTCGTTTTCTTATTTTCCGTACATTTTGATGACAGCGTTATACCCTATTCAGGTCGAGTGTGCTTGGGCTATAAGTTATGATCGAATGTTAAGGTTATTAGGTTTAACTGTATCTTTACAACAAATAACAAAGGTGAAGAGAAGTGGGAGACTTTATTACACAAGCAAAATGCCTATATATAGGCAAGGTCACCACCTGCAATATATAGATATAGATATAGACATCCTATGTTTGTCTTCTTTTTCATTGCTGATTCAGTTTCTCTGTTAAAAATTGAACTCTACATCTGCAATGGAAAACAAAGGCTATACCGAAGATGGAACCGTCGATCTTCGAGGGCGTCCTGTCCTTGCATCTGATACCGGAAAGTGGAAAGCTTGCGCTTTTCTAGTTGGTAAGCGCATATATTTTGCATGTTAATAGCTATCGGAGGGAGGATTAAACAACACTTTCTTTTCAAAACACTCAAAACTTTTGTGTCTTTTGTTTGAAGCTCATCATTCATTGGTTACTCTGCTACAAGATCATAATCAAACTTTTTGGAAACTAAGAAATTGAAACTTTACTTCCGTCCTTTTTGGAAAGGACCAACGAAACCTTCAGAAGAGTTAGTACTCGGACAATCTTGAATTAGTTCGTTCAGTGTTTATGTTGGTTACATATAGTCTTGAGCCCAATCAATTAAACAGGGTATGAAGCGTTCGAGAGGATGGCCTTTTATGGAATAGCTTCAAATTTGGTGAATTACTTGACGACCCAGCTTCATGAAGACACACTGTCGTCAGTTAGGAATGTGAATAACTGGTCAGGATCAGTGTGGATCACTCCAATTCTTGGTGCCTATGTAGCTGATACTTACTTAGGTCGATATTGGACGTTCACGGTCTCCTCTCTTATCTATGTCACGGTAAATTTGATTTCTTCAATCATGATATCATCCATGAACACATCATTAGTTTCAACGGTTGTCTAGTAAGCTGCATTAAAAAGGTCATATTCACCAGCTCCCAAGCAGACAACTCATTTGTTTGGAGTTAAGACATTATATACATTCATTCATTCTAGGTAGCAGTAGAATGTCGTGATCAAGTGAGAAATTGATCCATCTGGGCATGCAGGGAATGATACTGCTAACTATCGCAGTTTCACTAAAATTCATGAAGCCAACATGTGAAAATGGAGTATGCAGCAAGGCGTCTCAATCACAAATTGCATTCTTCTACTCATCTCTCTACATCATAGCCATAGGGGCTGGAGGGACAAAGCCTAACATATCAACCTTTGGTGCAGACCAGTTCGACGATTATAACCCAAATGAGAAGAGGTTAAAGGTCTCCTTCTTTAACTGGTGGATGTTCAGCGCTTTTACAGGTGCCTTATGTGCCACTATAGGCCTCGTTTACATTCAGGAAAATATGGGATGGGCCATGGGCTATGGTATTCCAACAGTAGGCCTTGCGTTATCATTGTCCATATTCTACTTAGGGACTCCTCTGTACAGGCACAAAGTTAGAACTAACAAGAGCCCAACAGCCAACCTAATTCGAGTCCCCCTTGTCGCTTTCAAGAATAGGAGGCTACAACTCCCTAACAGTCCCACTGAACTTCATGAATTTGAGTTGCAATACTATAATGGTAGCCGAAGACGTCAGGTCCATCACACCCCAATCTTTAGGTGAGTTGTTGTAATTATCTTAATTGTACCTGGGCAAAAGTGATCACCGTTGCAGAGCAATCTCAGTGATAAAACTCTCTCTTTGTAAAATCGCTAACATATGGCTGTGAACGAAATTTTGATCTGTTGACAGGTGCTTGGACAAAGCCGCAATAAAGAATGGCAACGTCAGCTTACCATGCACGGTGACTCAAGTAGAGAAATCCAAGCTTGTACTTGGGATGTCCTTGATCTGGCTAGTGACCTTAATCCCAAGTACATTATGGGCACAGATCAACACTTTGTTTGTCAAACAAGGCACCACCTTGGACCGCAGCCTAGGTCCTACCTTTCAGATTCCAGCGGCTTCGCTGGGGAGCTTTGTGACACTCTCTATGCTTCTCTCCGTGCCAATGTATGATCGTTGGTTTGTACCATTCATGCGAAAAAGAACAGGAAACCCAAGAGGAATCACACTGCTTCAAAGGCTTGGGATCGGATTTGTAATCCAAATAATAGCCATAGCAATTGCTTATGCAGTTGAACTTCGAAGAATGCATGTTATAAAAGGGCAAGGCATTATCGGACCAAAGGAAATTGTTCCCATGAGTATACTCTGGCTTTTGCCTCAGTATGTTCTACTGGGGATAGCAGATGTGTTTAACGCTATTGGAATGCTAGAATTCTTCTACGATCAATCTCCTGAAGAAATGCAAAGCCTAGGAACTACGTTCTTCACCAGTGGGATCGGAGTTGGAAACTTCCTGAACAGTTTTCTAGTAACAATGGTTGACAAACTCACAAGGCAACCTGGAGGCAAGAGTTGGATTGGTGACAACTTGAACGACAGTCACTTAGATTACTACTACGGATTCCTCCTGGTTTTATCTACATTCAACTTGGTACCTTTTTTATGGGCATCTGGTAGATTCATTTACAAAAATGAAACCACGAAAATGAATGATGGCTGTATCCGCACGGAGGCCAAAACGTTGGACACACTCCCTCAGGTGTAAGGATCGAAGCAGATTGATATTCTCGTTAAGGTGTTATAGATTTTAAGTTGATAGTAATTTTTCAGTGACGATGCTAAGAAAATCAGCATAATTTGGCATCTTCATTCCTTTAAATTAGTCTAATTCCAATCCAATTGTACAAACAGAAATTGAAACAAGAATAGGATTGGAAGTTTGTATTGGTGTGTGCTACTGGTACCTTGGTTTACTTCAGTGTAACCTAAATGTTCAATAAAATGCTACTTATTTCGTCTACGAGTTGCCTACCATATGGTTTATGATCCACCAAAACACAAGGGCGCAATGAAGTCATAACGGGGGTGTTCTTAATAGAAAATCGGCCTTCAGTCAAACAGCTAGCCCTTATGTTAGACTGGTACACTGTTAGGGAGGCCCAAGTCCAACATCATTATTTATTTCGTCAGTTTCTGTTAGTTTCAAGATATCAAATCCAGGCTTCTTGTTGAGTTTAATTCTTAAGAGGGGAAGCCGCAACTGTAACACGTTTATATTCTGACATAACAATGAGACGCTGAGTAAATGACGATTGGCTATTCTTTTGTCACTATTGAACGGACTTGTTGAAATTTCAAAACAATAAGTTGAAATTTCTCTAGTAGCTTACCAACCAATTGATACAAAATCAAACCTCATAAATAGCACGTTAAAATTTCTCATCTAAGCATTTAATGGCTTGATTATTTATGTATCACACAATCCTCAATCAATGCATATCCCGTCTTGTACAAGTAAGGTAGATTGAAAGAAGAAGAAGAAAAGCTAGTTTTAAAGTGAGACCTGTTGGAATTATTTATTATGCAAGAAACGTGAACATGGTTCATCAAACAACACATTCACACACACATATATCATAATTTGTAAATAAGTTAAGTTATATAATTTGACAATTTTTATGTAAAAGAATTAGATGAGAAGAACTAGCTTTGGATGTTTATTAAGCATCAATAGAATTATACAGCCTCTCCGACGACTAGAAGCGATAGGGTCTCGAATCCGTTTTGCCTACTACAGACACAGTATCGAGCCGTTTACTTGGACGACGGACGATTGTGATCCTTCACAAATACCATTGACCATGTCACGATATATTTTCCATTTTTAATCTTCAAACACATTACACACATCTGCTTTACCATTCAAACTCGTCCTCACAAATACAACTGGTGATTTGAAAGTAACAGCATAAAGAAAATTATCCAGGATGTACAAAGCCTATTCCAGTTAGTTGGCACAATAGCAACATCTTACTCTAGCCCTTTATTTGTCAATGCAGCTAGTGCTCATGGTTATGGGTACAGTTACGTACCTACCGGTATCCGCTAGTCAAATGGTACCTAAAATATAATTATTGTACCGATCAATACTTTAAAGTATCGGATTGAATTGTAAATTTAAAAAGTTTATATATTAAATTAAAAAAAAAAGAGAAACCTAAAGCTAAAAAATTTTTGTCAAAATGCAATTTTTTTATAGTAATAAAGGTAAAAAAATATTTTTGGTTTGCGTATGCTTATGCTTTGAACATTATGAACTTTTTGACTTTCTCTTCAAATATCACATTTATATTTAAATTCTTTTAGGAACACTAAAAAAAGAATAAGAAATTACTACTTTTCTCATACTCCCAATCATATTAATCTAAAATTTGTTGTACTTGAGATTTCTTGATAAAAATAATATAAAATAATATCATATTTAATCAAATTCTAATAACATAATTATATCTACAATTATACATATTATATCAGGAAAAATAATTTCTTATTTTTATTAATTTGAATATTAATATGAACAAATGAATATTTGTGTGTGCGAGTGAATTAAAATTTCATATTTTACTGATTACTATAAGATATATTTATATGAGATTGCTAACGTTTAAGTTGTCCTAAAATATTCTAATTAGGAAAAATTTATAATAAAATTTCAATTGTAAATAATGTGTTTAGAGGATGAACTCGTGTATCTTTATTTTTGTATCAAGATACTTGTATTCATCCATTGCAAAATTAAAGAAAAATATCTATTTCTTTAATTTATATCAAATTTGTACAAAACAAAGGTTTATATATAGTTATGTAATAAAATTTTAGGTAACAATTACTAATAATAATTAAAAATTTACTAATAATAATTAAAATTCCCTAAGTATTAGTGATATACTAATTATCTATAACTTGTAAGAGCTTTAAAATTGTATTTGTTAGTTCTATAAAAATTTATGAGTTAAAATAATAGAATCATATTCTCATTAGAATTAGAATAAAGTTTCATGATTTCATTTCTCCTCTTCTTTTAATTTTACTTATATTTGATATATATGTTAAATTCTATATATGTGATATAAAAATAAATGTGAATGTTTTTGTTTCAAATTGCACTTATAGTTGGATGTTTCCTAGTTATGAATATTTATTATTCTTTTTATTTGATGTGTTGATGTAGTGTTATTTATTATATGATGAAATTGTATGATATTTTAAGTACTTTGTATTTTTCTTTATTTTATATTTGTATGATTTTTTTTACTATTAATATATGTCCAATATGTGAAAGGTAATATTAATATTAATTAATACATTGTTACTATTTCAATTTTTATTATTATAACTTTTAGAGACAAGATTAACATAAAATTATAAATTATACAATACAATATATTAAGGGAATATTTTTTAATTTAAAAAAAAATCAGAGACTATTTTATAAATTTAAAAAATTATTCAAAATAGTACGCAATATTAACCATAACACAGCACTGTATCATAATCAAATCTGGTACAAATATTGGTACGTTATCCATAAAATTGCTAGTGCTTAGGTTTACGATGTCTATTATGATCATGTTAGCAAATAATTTTGGGAATTTTAATTATCTGAGCACAGGAAGCAAACTTGAGTCATCCCGTCACATATATAAATATATAATCGCTGAGTTGATCAAATGGAATCATGTGGAAGAGCCGTTGCTCAATGGTAATTAAGAGCTATTATCATATTATATTACATGTGGAGGGAAAGTCCATCAAAGACAAAAAATTAAAGTAGAATGGGATGTTTTAGTCAACAAGTAATTATGAATTTGAGAGTTATAATAAGTCCATAAGATGGAAAGGGAGTGAGGGAGGAGGGATTAGTCATATTAGGTGAAGTAAGTACTTTAGAAGATTCGGTTTTATATATTCATGTACTTGCTATCACGTTGACTTTTATTGGGGAACATTAGTAACAATAGAAACTTGATTAACGATAAGAAAGTGACGTCCAAAGAGGCTTATAGAATGGTAATAGTTTAGAGTTATATATTAAGAAATGTATCATTCGCTTGATTGATCAATTGAATCAATTGGTGACTTAAGCTTATAATTTGGTAATGAGTCTAAAGGCTCAATGTTGTAAGTCCTCATTTAACATGTCACGGAAAAATTGACACATCATGCTCATCGGTTCACCAAATGCAGATTTATGAGGACTTCAAGATTTAGTGCTTTTCAATTGGATGATTCCTCAAGTATATTAGTTTTATTTTTCTATTATAATGGAAAATGTAAAATGTTAAGGTATACTTTATAAATGAACTAAACGAAAGTCTTCCAAGTGCAAATTATGTATACATGTACACCGAAGCTTCCAAACAGTTCACTAGAGAACATTGGCGAATTTGATGCTGAAATTTAGGAATATAAGAGTGTTTCTAGCCAGAAGTTTTTTTTTTCTAATAATATTAATTTAATCGCATCAAATCTAGTTTAACTAATTTTACAAGCAATATGTTAACGATCCCTCCTTAATCACTCATTCAAACTACTTAGATGCAATCAACTTCTATGCGTTTTGGGAGTTTTAGTTATGTAAAAGACAGGGTAAATCCGCGTGCACTAAAAGGCTCCCGACATGATGTTGAAGTTTATAATTTTGATTACCGGTCAAACTATCTTTGCATCTACTTCAGGATGGTGAAGAAATCTATCGTTGCCTTTCCTTTTCATGGTCTATTTCGTCTTCACCAAATGAGATACATGAAGGTGTTCGAATAACACCCCAATTGTTGAAAATTCGTTACCAAAAGCACTGGAATCTTTTGACTAATCCACCATGTTCCACATTACAAGTCTTCTTGGAATGCAATTCTAACGGTCTAAAAGAGGCGTTCCCACTTTCTAGACATAACAAGTCCTAACCCTTCACGTATATTCACTTCACTAATCAAATATTAAAACATCACCATCCTGTTTACTGTACTGTGTCTGTAGACTTTAACATAGAGAGTGCCATGCACTCAGTGTTTAGTCTACGTGTTAGGTAACCTGCCGCCCGACATTTGACGCCTTGAGAATGCTTCCCCTATATATTCTTGCCATCTTCCATGCAACCACATTACTCAGCAGGCACTTAATTATAAAAAAAATTCTTTCTACAATTCTATCAATGGCCGCATTTTCATTCTTCGAGGCCGTTAATGTCGCTATAGTACTACTTACTCTGTTCACAGGGACTGGTCATGCTCAACTCACAACCAACTTCTACTCAAGTTCCTGCCCAACTCTTCTTTCAGCCGTAAGACCCGTTGTTCAATCCGCCATTAACAGGGAAGCGCGAATGGGTGCTTCTCTTCTTCGCTTATTCTTCCACGACTGCTTCGTCAATGTAATTCCTTTCGTGCAAAGTTTTTCATTTGAAACTTAATCCTTTAATTTCAGTTTTGGGCATGCATGCAATATGTTTAGCACAAAACAAACATAAATCATGCCTAGTTTACGAATAACAAAAATGATGGTTGCATGAAAGGTCAAAGAAGAAGTTAATCCACTGACCAAACTTAATTAAGTCTAGAATCTAAATGGGTTGACATATTAGTATTAACCTCCTTGTTAATTATATTCAAATGGTTTAAGACATATTGTCTGAAGTAAGCTTTTTTTTTTTTTTTCCTAAAAATGGACTTTGAGTGTCTCTATGATAGGGATGTGATGGCTCAGTTCTATTGGATGACACATATTCCTTCACCGGAGAAAAGAACGCAGCTCCTAACAGCAACTCTGCCCGAGGATTCGAGGTGATCGACAGCATCAAGTCTGCTGTGGAGAAAGTGTGCCCTGGTGTCGTCTCATGCGCTGATATATTGGCAATTGCTGCCAGAGACTCCACCCACATCGTAAGTTTGTTTTAACATTAATCTATGATCATAATATTATTTAATTACTTAATAATCAGTTGACTAATGGAATGTTGGTTGCCCACATATGTAGCTTGGGGGCCCTCACTGGGATGTTAAATTGGGAAGAAGAGATGCTAGAACTGCAAGCCAAGCTGCTGCTAATAATAGCATTCCACCTCCTACTTCTAACTTGAACCAACTAGTCTCTAGATTCAAGGCCCTTGGCCTTTCCACCAGAGACCTTGTTGCTTTATCTGGTAATTCGTTTCCTTCAATCAACGGATGCTTGATCGATGTTTATGAAGATTTTGTTTATATGTATTTATGGTGCTACTGACATATTAATTAGGGTCACACACAATCGGACAAGCACGGTGCACTTCCTTCAGGCCAAGGGTCTACAATGAGACCAACATAGACACTTCATTTGCTAGAACAAGAAGATCAAACTGCCCAAGCAGCAGCGGCTCAGGTGACAACAACTTGGCACCACTTGACCTACAGACTCCTACTTCTTTTGAGAACAATTACTTCAAGAACTTGATTAATAGGAGAGGACTCCTTCACTCTGATCAACAATTGTTCAATGGTGGCTCCACTGATTCTATAGTGCGTACTTACAGCAACAGTGAGAGCACATTCAGAAATGACTTTGTTACTGCTATGATTAACATGGGAGATATAAGCCCGCTCACGGGATCAAGGGGAGAGATCAGAAGGAACTGTAGAAGAATGAATTGATTCATTATCATGCCTTACAGTTACCGCCTCTTTCTGCTTTTATCTTACTCCAAATTTATAAACGTTTCTTTATTTAGTCATGTCAAGTTGGGCTTTGCTGGAACAAGGAATGTCATGTGGTCAACAGCATTTAATTCTACTTTTGTTTACGTAAATGAAATTTCTAATTTCGAGTTCGACTCTTATGGTACGGACTATTTTATTTGAAACATGAAATAATTCTCTGGTCCAGTCTCCACTGCCCTGATAAATATTAAATAATAATGTTTATTATATAACTTGAAAATATTAAATAATAAAATAAGCTACTTCTCATCGTATGAAAAATCTCACGAAACATTCGATTAACTTTTATGAAAGTTGTATATTTTTACATCGTTAACATCTTTTGGGTCTTTCTTAGTACATGTGCTTCTTAACGGGTTAAAGAAACTGAATATCTACGAACTTACTTAAGTAAACAATGAGAGACCTTAGCAGCTATTTATAATAACTTTATTCGGACCTCTTTATTATAGATTCAATATATAACCGACACACACTGATTATGACCCATTTTTTTCATTCTATTTCAACTCATTTAACTAGATCCTTTATTAGACTTTTTATTATCTTTAATCTAAATTAAAATTAATTTTCTTAACTTAAAGTTTATAAAACCTCGTAATTAGTAATTGTCCGATTAATAAAATCACTATCATTCTCCCCCTTGGAAAAATATTAACTATAGTAGTTGTAACACGAAGAAAAACAGTAAAAGTGGTTAAGCAAAATCAATGTATAGGTCAACTAATTAAAAACATTTGATCCAAAAATAATGAAACTCCATCATTTGGTCACGTAAGGCTTTCGATACCGAAAAATATTAAATGCATATGTTATATGCAACATAAATCCAATACAATCACACATATTTAATACGTCGCTAACATAAATTAGAAAATGGAGTGTGACAAACTACGATGGTACCTGTATAATCTAAAATGTACCATCTTTCCGTTTATTGGTCTCAATTTCTTCGAACTGTGTGCTAAACCACATAAGAGAAATTTGTTTTCTCTCACTAAATGCAAAACCACATTAGAGAAAACCATTATGGGATTAAAAATTTATATCCTCCTCATCTTATCAAATCCGTGGATTTATATAATTATCAGTATGTGTAATGAAGATATAAGCTCAAGATCAATTTGTGTATATATATATGTGTGTGTGTGTGTGCCGAACAACCTTTTAAAATGTTGTACGTGTATTATGACAATGTACAACAAGAAGTAAGAATGAGAAAAAAATGATGATTATCAATATATACAAAAATATATTGTTATAATACATGAAATCTGTACAAATGTATCAAAAGTAAATACAACGATCTCTAACTACCAATGTCTAAGGGCTTTAGTAAACCCATACTATACACATATTGCTTAAAAATAATTGGACGAAGTCCTTTAGTCAGGGAATTAGCAATCATGCACTCAGTCGTCAAATGCTCCACCTCAATGACACCTTTTTGTATTGATTCCTTTATGATCAAATATTTGACCTCCAAATGCTTAGACCTGTGATATTCTTATTGCTGTTACTAAACAATACCAAAGAAAGATTATTACAATAGAACTAAATGGGTCTAATCACTTAATCAACCACAGGTAACTTAGAGATTAAGTTCCTAAGCCAAACTACCTATGAAGCAATCCCATAGCATGCCACAAACTCTACATATATAGTCGAGGAAGTTACTAGCGTCTGCTTGACATTCTTCAATGATATTAAATCATCTGCTAACATAAAAATGTATCCTGATATGGACTTCCTATCATTTGGGCACATAGAAAAATTTGAATTTGTATAACTTATCAGGTCTAGACTATTGACTTTCCTGAATGTAACATATAATCCCTAGTTCCTTTTACATATTTAACACTCATTTGACTACATTTCAGTGATCTAATCCTGGGTTAGCTAGATACCTACCCAATAGTCTTAAAACAAATGTAATGTCTTATCTAATGCACACTTAGGAATCATTAGGCTAACAATGGCACTAAAATAAGGGACAGTCTTCATAACCTCTCTCCTTATGGCATTCTTTAGACATTATGTCAAAGATAATGTCTCACAATGAGAGATTGGTGTTATAACAGGTTCATAATCAACTATATTAAATCTTTGTAGCACTCGTTCAATGTATGCACTCTACAAGAGACTTAATAAGTATTGAGACCTGTTCTAGTGAATTTGAAAACCTAGGACAAAAGATACCTTTCCAAGGTCCTTAATATCAAAATGCTTAGCCAAAAGCTACTTAACCTCATGTTGTATAGTTAAGTCATTTAATGCGAGCAAGATATCGTCTATACATAAAAGTAAAAGATAATCTTGCTCTCCCTAGCCTTGTAGGATAAGAATCTTTCAAATTTATTTTCCATAAAGCCAAATGAGGTAACAACCTCATCAAACTTTAAGTACCTTTTTCTGGAGGCTTGTTTCAAACCATATATAGATTTTCTCAGGTTACAAACTGTGTTAACTTTGTCTTGATTCTAAAATCCTTTATGTTGTTCCATATTGACTTTTAACAAAGTTTTCCATTTAAGAAAGTAGTTTTGACATCCATATGATCTAGCTCCATATCATATTGAGCCTCTATTGTTATAATCACTCTAAATGTCTCCTTAGAGGATGCAGGAGAAAAGTAACATTAAAGTCAATCCCTTCTTTTTGAGTGAACATTCTAACAACCAAAAAGGCTTTGAACCGCTCAATTTTATCCTGATAGTCCTTTTTGTTCTTGTAAATCCATTTATGGCTGATTGGTTTACAACTATGAGATAAATCCACAAGCTTTCATATCTTATTATGCTTCATTGATTGCATCTCATCCCTCATTTCATCCTACCATAAATTTGCATGAGGTCCAGAATCAACTTCTAATAAATGAGAATGACTTCCCTCATCAAAATGAGATGGACCACCCTCATCACAAACAATATGTTCCAGAAACTTAGTTATTTGTGATTATATTATTCTAGATCTCCATATTTACAATAAAATCTGTAACCCTTAGAGTGGTCTAGATATCTAATAAAATAACAATGAGTGGAATGAGAATGCAACTTATCTTCATAAAGATTATATAAACATACCTTAGTAGGACAACTCTATACACGAAGATGAGTGAGGTTAGACCTTTATCTCTTTAAGATTTCAAAAGGCATCTTTGAAACTGAGCTTAGGATTCTATTAAGCATATATATAACAGTCTTTATGGCTTCACTCTAAAGGTAATAAGGTAAACTACTCTTGCTTTACATTGATCTCATCATGTCTTTTAAGGTGCAATTCCATCTTTCAACCCTACTGTTTTGTTCAGGTCTACCTGGCATAGTAAACTGAGCCATTATTTCATATGATTCTACATATTTGGCAATTAAACTTTTTCTTATCTTAAAACCCCATGTCTGTCATAATATTCACCTCTATGGTTAGATCTGACAATCTTAATGGACCTTCCTAATTGGTTCTCAACCTTAGCCTTATAGATCTTGAATTTCTCAAGAACTTCAGACTTGTCTTTAAGCAAGAAACATATCCATAATTGGAATATTCATCAATAAATGTCAGAAAATATCTTGAATTATACAATATAATTTTATAAGCCCTACATATATCTGTATGTATGAGTTCTAATAACCCAAAAGCATGAATTGACCATTTTTTCTTTATTGTGGTCAACTTACCCCCATAATAGTTGTCACATGTTTCTATATCATCATAATCTAGGGTTGGAAGAATGTGATCCTTAACTTAACCAATCTCTCAACTTTATCTCTGAAAATGTCACCCAACCTTTTATGCCACAATATGTATGATTTCTCTTTTATTAGGGATCTCTTTCTAGTAATCTATTGAGTAATATTTGAAGAAGCATACATCTCATTAGGGGTAAGACACATTCTATATAAGCCATATGATAAGAAGGCATTACCAATATGTCTTACATTGAAAGATAACTTTACAACAGAAGTTTAAGTGAAAAAATTATAACTTTTTTTTATCCAAAATAGATACAGAGATCAAATTTTGTCTAAAAGATGGTTTATAAAATGTGTCATTTAATATAAGATTGAACCCCATATTAAGGTTTAAGTAAACATTCCCTTAGTGATTACATCAACGTCTTTATTATTGCCCACCGTCAGTTTTTCTTCCTCCCTATTCAACTTTCTGTTTGTACGAATCCATGCATTGTGGAGGCAACGTGATTAGAGGCTCCACTATCTAACCACCAAGAAATTGATGTGGCCATAGCAAGATTATACTCATGGATCATATAAGCCACAAAGCTACTTGATAGCTCTTACCTTTCTTTCCAAGTTTTATACTTCTGACAGTCTAGTTTCTTATGTCCCTCTTTTTACAGAAGAAACACCTTATACTCTTTACAACATCCTCAGGACCTTTAGCAACATTAGATTGACCAACATCTACATATAGATGAAATTTATATTTCTTACCTTTAAATTTATGGGGCTTTATCTTTGCCTTCCCCTTAGTTGCTATTAAAGTTGTATGAATTGTATTCTTCAGCTTCTCTTTTTCAGTAACACAACAGGTGATCATTGAATTTATGTCCCAAGCTTCATCCTGAGATTTGTATATGGTAATGACAGGCACGTCATAACGCTAGTTAAAATACAATAACTAGACTACTACTATAGTAGTGGTGAGTCTAGGTTGATCCTACAGAGAGTGTGTGAAAAGTTATTAAAATGAAATTAATGGGTGCTTAGGAAAAAGGGGGTTTGGATTATGGAATAAGAAAATAAAATGAAACCAACTAATAAAAACAAATTAAAGAAAACATGCAAAAAATGATAAAATTGGGGAATTTGGTAAGGATCTGATTTTTTAGTTCAATCTCATCCTACACCCTAATTAGGCATAATTCATTGATTTGTTGTTCTTTTATCTCTCTTAGCAATTATTGGTCATAGATTAACAACAAGCTCTGTTAATCCCGATTTTTCCTTAGATCCTAGTTAACCACGAAGCGCTCATTAATTAACCCTAGTTATCGGGAAACCTAGAATAAGCTCTCTAAGTTTATCCGAACAATCACCTTATGAATCAGAAAAATAAACCAATCTAGGTAATAATCACACAAGCTCGAATTATTTAACCTATGTTATGTTATCTCTAATGATTCAGAACCATTAGTTGTTACACATGAATCGGGAATACAATGATTACGTATTGCATTCGATTCTAGCAATGAGTTTTCATGAAAAATGATTTAATAGAGCATTAAAATAATCATCATTCAAATACCCAATCAATCCTCAAAAGATAACATATTCAATTTCTAATGAGAGAAAGAAACAAAAAAATAATAAAAAATGCTTAACCCGAGTTGTCAGCATCAATGTCGCCACTGAACTGACGTCAAGAACTTAGCCTTCAATGAGTCTCCCAGGAAAAAGCGTCAGCCCCCACAAAAATTTCCCCACCCAAGGACCTTTTGCTCCTCCACCCTTCTGTTTTCTCTCCTAGCTACTGTTCTGTACTCATTATTCACCAATTTGACAAATAAACACCAATGTCCACCTCCACTATTCACTCATTTCTTTTGCCGCAAACTCCCTTATGTTCTCTTCTCTTTTCACTGTTCCATGATTTGAGGAATAAACTCTTTGGCCACCTCCATTGTTCACGCAAAAACCCTCTTTTATGTGCGTTAATGTAGTCCTTCTCTGTGTTTTCTTCCTTTGGCTGTGCATTTTTGCCCTCTAAATGTCCAACGTGCTGCGTTTTGATGCTCCTTGGTGCTATCCTCCTCAAACGACGCCACCCGTTTATTTTCTTTTAACCCACGCATATACCAAACCTTCCTACCAAACGTCTATGTTTTGGGCTGAATGGTGGTGTGCGTTTTGACTTCCTTTACTGCACCTTTAGATTGTCATTTTGTTCCATTATTTCCCATTAAAAATTGACGTTGCATGGGGCTATCCCATCTATTGGCTTCCATTTTTATTTCATCATCATTCCAAGATGCTTTCTATTAAATTCACTCCATTAAATTCATGTTATCTATGAAGATAAATGAGTGTAATTCTTTAGAACACGACCTAAATGTAGTACTTTCGACTAACTTTAATTTTTTTGCTTCCAAATTATACCTAAAATCATATATGAATTAAAGTGAGTATCTTAAGCATTTTCGTATCATTAATCATTAAGTGAAAATGATTAAATATATGAACAATTAGACACATATCAATTTCCCCCACACTTAGCTTTTGGCCGTCCTCGGAAAAAATATCCAAATTAAGCTCAAAGACCCAAAATATTTACTTAATTATCATATTTTCCAAGATTATATAATTATAACCAAAGATGAATGATTTTAAAAAATTATAGCAAGAATTCAACATTCAATGCTTTTACTCATGATCAATCGACAAGCATCATCTTCAGAAACCGAGCAATCTAATGGTAGACTCAGAAAATGTGTTTAAGTAAAATATATCTATAGGTACACTTAACACCATTTATGATCATGACAATCTATAACTTTGCATATCATTTCATTTTTGCACCACTATAATTCACATGAAAAATCATAAATCAAAGGACTTTTCAAGGTTGTAATGTGGGTGAAGGTAAGGCGAGATCTATTTAGGTTAAGTAGCATGAAGGCCATCAAAGCTAGTGAAACAAAGCAACACTCATCAAAAATTGGGTACCGTTATCTATGACTAATGCAACATTTATATTTCACAATCTCATTCAGCTTTCACAAACAAATCACATGAAGCATATACCAATTGAAAGGTATCACTTATACAATTTATGCCAACAATACATTGAAATCACAAGAGTGAACCTTCCAAGTCAACATCTACCTCATATTCAATATACACAAATAACACATTCATTATAACTCTAGGAAGATGCATAAATCATGAATAGCTTTGCAAACTCATATGCACTTCCTCCTTGATAAATTTATTTAAACAAACTTTTTTTCATCCTTTTTCTTTTTCTTTCTTTCTTTTTTTCATTTTCTTTTCTTCTCTTTTCTTATGCTTTTCTCTTTTCTCTTTTCTTTTGTTCTTTTACTTTCTTTTTTTAACATTAAAAGAAACTACATTAACATGAGAATTTCATTGATAAGATATAACAAAACATCCCAACATTAACCAACCCTCACATATGTACACCCCCACACCTTAGAATTTTGTACATCCACAAATTCAACGATCACAAATGTTCCATTAGCTTTATGGCTTAGGTAGGACATTTGATTAACTATAAAGCATATAATGTGGTTTATACCCAAAAAAAGGCTAATAAGGCTCAAAGTGGGCTTATCAAAAAAGAAAATCATATAATGGGTAAGTTATTTGGCTAATGTAGTTTATGAAACAAAGAATGCCTAATCATTTCCATGTTAATGCATGTGATAAAAATGTAGTCTCGAATAGAAATTCAAGGCCAAATCAGGATGTACATGTCATAAAGGTCACACATCATCAAAGACAATGAGATTGATATGAATGTGTCAGTCAAATAAAGTTTAAAATCTCACTGGCTTTGTCTACCACTAGTCACTATTCTTTTAAAGATAATGAATATAAACCAATCATAAGAGCAAAAGTACATGCTAAAGTTTCTATGAAATTCTCTAATCAATTCACACTCTAATCATGACTATATAGTCCTACGTTCAACATAAAAGAGAAAATGTTTGTTTCATTTGTTTTATTCTTTCTCTCATTTTAACTGAAAACTTAAAAACAAGCAAAAATAAGCCAACAAAGAAACACACATGCATAAAAAAAGAAATGCGAACATGTAAAGAAAATAAATTTACTTCCCTTAGGTTACCTCCTAAGAAGCACCTTTGTTTAGAGTCACTGGCTTGACTCCATACTTTTCACACGTGACAAAATTGTGATCTTCTGGTGGCACATGTGGTTCCTCCACGTGAGGTTCTTCAGGATAGTGTCTTGGTTGATAATCGTTCCTATTTAATTCCTTCCTTATCCTCAAACTTTCAATCTTGACTGAGTCCATGCAGTCAGGAAATATTTCAAACATCTCATCACCTTTTTCTTTCTTATTTAGTTCCTTCAATCTGCTACGTAAAGGTGAAGAGTTAGTCTCAAAAATAATCATAGACACAATACATACCTCCGAGCTAAATGATATGTCCTTTTTTATTTCGAGCTCCTTCTTAACTTCTTCTTCTTCTTCATAAGCAATTCTTTGAGTACTACACTCAAGATCATCAAGCTCCTCTTCACTCTGTAAGGTTTCCAAGCTAATATCCATCGGGTACTCCTCAGGTTGATATGGATGCGTCTCTTTGCTTTGTGATGCTAGGTGGTTGATAGCTTCTATCAATTGATCTGCCTAGCTTGTCAAGTTCTGGATTTTAGAACTTGTTTCCTGCTGGAATTGCAAAGTGTTAGCAACATACACTTTAACTAATTCTTCCAAGGATATACCTGAGTTTTGATAGGAAGCTTCTGGTCTGTACGGGAATTGCTGTGCTTCCTGCCAACTATTATAGAAGTAATTCGACTGATTATCCCATCCATAATAAAAGTTAGGTTGATCAGTCCAAACATTGTTATAGGATTGAGAATATGAATTAAAGAAAAAATTACTCCTATCTATGTCAATTTTTTTTTTAAATTCGTAAAAACGAAACAAAAAAATTAAAAAAAATGCGAAATAACTGAAAAGAAACCAATTACAAACAAATATATACAAAACACCAATTAAAATCAATAACAAAAACTAAACACCGCATTCCTCGGCAACAACACCAAAATTAATAGTTATGTCGTCGTAACACTAGTCAAAATAAAATAACTATACTACTACTATAATAGTGGTGAGTTTAGGTCGATCCCACAGAGAGTGCATGCAAAGTTTATAAAATGAAATTAATCGGTGTTTAGGTTTAGGGGGTTTGGATTTTTGAAATAGGAAATAAAATGAAACCAAGCTAATAAAAACAAATTAAGAAAACATGCCAAAAAATGATAAAAGTGGGGAATTCGGTAGGGATCTTATTCTTTGATTCAATCTCAACCTACACCTTAATTAAGCATAATTCATTGATTTGTTGTTCTTTTATCTCTCTTAGCAATTATCGATCGTAGATTAACAACAAGCTCTGTTAATCCCGATTTTTCCTTAGATCTTAGTTAATTACGAAGCGCTCGTTAATTAACCCTAGCTATCGGGAAACCTATAATAAGCTCTTTAAGTTTATCCAGATAACTGCCTTACGAATCAGAAAAATATACCAACCTAGTTTATAATCATACAAGCTCAAATTATTTAACCTATTTTATGTTATCTCCAATGATTCGGAACCATTAGTTGCTACACATGAATCGACAATACGACAATTACGTATTATATTCGATTCTAGCAATGGGTTTTCATAAAAAACAATTCAATAAAGCATTAAAATCATCATCATTCAAATACCAATCAATCCATACAAGATAACTTAATCAATTTCTAATGAGAGAAAGAAACAACAAAATAACAAAAAAAAATTTAACCTAAGTCATCAGCGTCGATATCACTTTCGAACTGTCGTAGGGATGTTACCCCTCCATGAGTCTCTCCCACAAAAATATTTCAGCCCCACTCATATAACCCAATTGAAGACCCCTTCGGTTATCTTCCCACTACCACAAGCTACTTTCTCTCTACTATTCACCAATGGGACAATTAAAGATGGTGGTCCATCTACACTATTCACGCAACTTTCTTTCCCGCAGCTCTCTTCACTCTTCTCTCACGCCACTCTTTTCTGTTTCTATCTCCCTTCCTCTCTACTATTTTTGATTTTATGAATAAACTCAATGGACCACCGTCACTGTTTACGTTTGTTTTAAAACCTAAGCAGAACCCTTTGTTGGACCAATGGTGGTTGACAAATAAAAATCCCTTTATGTTTTGATAATTATAAAATATATAGAATTGGTTAAGAAATTATTTCAGGATTTTAATTAAAGGACCAATG
>JANZXP010000196.1:11553003-11565097 GCA_027576715.1 Erythroxylum flavicans | reverse complement strand
GTTAAATGAAGTGATGTAAATTATGTGAAAATATGTGAACTGTATGTGTTATGTGATTGAGTGAGCCATCGAGGATGGTCACTCGTTGAGTTCGCAAAACTCACCTAAAATTTGCAATATTTTTCAGGCTCTGAAGAGTTACCTTATTAGGTTAACGGGAGTATAGCCACTGCACCCAAGTAAGAGATAGAGGTCGGGATCAGTTTGCATCTGCATTTGTACTTTCTTATTTTTTTGTATCAATTTGTTTATTCCGCGATTTTTGTACATTGTGTATTTGAACATTATGTTTATAATAACTTTCCAAGTGAGAAATGTTTGTAAATGATTTTGTGATGTAATAACACTTATGAATTTAGGTGTTTTGTATGCATAATGGGCGTCAGTGACTAATGAAATTTGGATGATTTGTGAAATGATTGTAACCCTTGTGATTGAAAAAGTTTATGAATAAAGTGGGCCCAATTAATTATTGATCTCCGCATATGTTTGTGCAACAAAAAAAATTGTACCGAGTTTCAAGTGTTTGATTGTTCTAGCATGCCACCCTTGAGGGGTACGCACTCGGACATCACTCAGGATGTTGGGTACGTGTCTTGTGAGAGTGGAGAGTTACAATAAACAAGTATATTGAGAATCTCTTTATCTTAATACAATAAACACATCAACATACTTATTTATCGATTCTAGCATTTTGAATGTCAAATTTCATTTTGTTAAACAATCTAAAACTAACTTCTTAGTATATGAAACATGTAGTTATAATGTAGTTTCTTTAAAAATTTCAACTTGTTTGGGTGTTGTACTCCAATATGTTAAGCTATTTCAGATTGCCTCTAGCCTACCCCTTCCTTTATTATCTCTAACCTTTCATTTGCCATCAAATTTACAGTATACATAAAATAGTGCATATGGAATATTCTCTATCCATCATTAAGCTCCCAAACCATAACTTAGTCTTCACTTTTTTTATTATAGCATCATTTATGCTATAGTGTTATTTAAAGTTGTGATTGAGTGCTTGGAGTTAATGTTTCAATCTATTAAGCATTCAACCAATATAATTATCAATATTTTATTTGTATATTATATCGACACATAAATAAAGTTAATATTTAAACATGAACAGATATTAATGTAAAACAATTAATGAGTAAATGATAAAAAAATTAAAGAATTACTCTAAGATTCAACTACATAAAGTCTAGTCATTGGCAATTAAATGTGTCATCACTATCATATAACCATTGTTTTTCTTATCAATCATCCACATATCTAATAAGATAGTAACTCGTTTATGATTACTCGATAATATATTTATATCAAATTCTTTTGTTTTTCATAATTCTTGAAGATTTCTTTCTTTATGAAATGAGTTAGTATCTTGAATGTATGATTTTGAAATTTTGACTATTAATAATAAAGAGTAGATATTCATTTTGTATGATCATCTTGGCGAGCAAGTGCCTAGATCCGCAAAACCTTAAGTCATAATAGTAATTTAACTCTTTCCTTTCATTAGCTTAGGGGTTAAAAAAGTTTAAGCTCCTTATACCATCGTACATTTTTTTTATAAGAGTCCATATATCTCTTCAAATAAGATGTTCCACCTTTAGAGCTCTCAACCAATATCTAATAAAAATACTTGCATTCAACTTTTTCAATTTCATCAAATGATCTACTCTTAATGAAGTGATTCTTAACTTCACTTACTGTCTTCAATGAAACAATTCCTTTAATCAAAATTATTTTTTTCACTTACAGGGTGTTTGGTTGATTGGAATAAATATTTCATTCTTGATCTATTCCTAGTAATAAGTTATTCCCTTGTTTGGTTGAAGAAAACATACATAATATATAATCCAAAGGTTTACTTATTCATTGAGTTTGAGAAATAAGTAAACTCATCACCCCATATTTTTATCTATTTTAAGTGATTGGGAATAAAATTAAGAATATGTTGGACAAAAATATCATTAAGGAATCCACATAATAATAATGATGATGATGATAATGATGATGATGATGATGATGATGCAGTTAGTGGGGATTACTTGGATATTTTGATATTTTTATTAGTTGTTCCTTTTTCATTCTAAATTTATGTTTTCAAACCAAATATTAGTATTACATTATCATTAAAAATTCTTAGGAATAAATTAAACTAAATAATACCCATTTCATTTCATTCCTCATCTATTCTATTCCTAAAGAATTACTATTCTATTCTTTATCTATTCCAATAGGTGAACCAAACACCCTATTAGTATGTTGCCAATTATTAGATTGAGACTTTCTATTGTGTTTCCTTATGTTATTATCCTTATCTATATGAAATAAGTATAAAGAAGATAATTACATGATTAATTATGTAGTTTGATGACTATTAAAATTTCAAAACAAGACATAGATAAATAAATTAATGCCTCAAAGTTTTAAACATAAGATAGTATAAGACAAGTCCTATTATGATTAATTTAGATGTGTATACATTTAATATGTTCATATAACTTATAATTCTTAACTTAAATTCTCCTCAAATCTTTTTAATTCTTAGATTTAGTGTTCAGCTAACAAGACTTTACCAAGGAACATGTTAAAAATAATTTATCAAAAATGTTAAAGTGAAATTTGTATAGTGTATCAATGTGTCTTTAACAGGGAACATGTTAAAGAGAGTTTGCCAAAAATGTAAAACATGATTGTTGCTACTCTTTTATATAAGGACATATATATCTTGTTTGAAGAGTAGCAACCATATCTCTCTTAAGTAATTAAAATACATGATAACCATATCTCTCTTAAGTAATTAAAATACATGATGAAATAAGTATTGAAGTTGTGTGAATTGAGAAACTATATGTTTTTTAACCATAATAAGAGTAAGCATTTCCCAAATCACCATGAATGTCAAAACTCTTTACTTCCATAATCAAACTTACCATAATTCCCAAAAATGTTATACTAATTATAATATAAAAAGACATAATAAATGAATTATGGAAATGGAAGATTTGCCAAAATAAGAAAGCAAAGTGAGATTTTAAGGTAGTGCTCAACATCACCATGCTGTAGTAGATATAAGTAATAAATTGTTACTATTTCATTTGATAACTAGTTAAGATTAAATAGGTGGAATATTCTAGTTTGCCTTGGAAATGAACATAAATGGGCATAAAACATATACTAAAATTATCAAATAGATGTAATAATTATGCATAATAACTAAAGATGTGTAAGCCAGTTAATATTGAAAGAAAAATAAGGGAGGACAAGCATTGAGGAAAAGTTTAAAGATAGAAACAAAAAAGGCCTTCACATTTCTATATATGTATGAGTATACATTACTGTATAGCTTGTCCAAAAGAATAATGACTATATAGTAATATTTCATCATAGATGTAATATATAGTACTATATAACTTTTAATCGACTATCCTACTTAAGTATATGAAGATCATATTTTCAATTATGAAATAAGAATATAAATTGTTGTTATAGGGTCTTAAAGATTTTTATTATGAATCTATAGATGACAAAGCCTATATTGAAAAGTAAAACAAGGAAAATTTTATAGAGACAAATCTAATTCAAATAAACCTAGAGATAAATATCCATAAGTATATTCAACTTCTCTTATAATTGTATAAGCCTTAATACGTCCTCTTAAGTTCTTATTTAAGAAGCTATGGTTCTCTTATTAGTGATTCTACACAAGTATACTTAACTTCTTTTATAGATTTTCTTTTTATGATTGTAGAAGAAAGAAATTCCAACTTGAACAATTACCTAGAAATGGAAGATGAAGAAATATTTAAAGAAGAAGAACAACTACCCAATTGAGAGTGAGAGACATCGACTTAGGTTGTGGAGACACAAAGGTGCAAAGAAGTCTAAGAGTGAGAGAGATCTAGAGAAAGAATTAGAGGCATAGAGGAAATAGTTGGGGCTGGTAGGGTTAGACACCCATTTGTAGCCAATGGGTTTATATCTACAATGTCATATAACTTCCAAACATCATTGTTTACCATAGATTGCATCTCCTTCTTTATAATCATCATCCATATATTAGAATAATCAATCTCTATTACCTTATTACAAGTAAGAGGATTCATAATCTATCTTAAAATGTAATCAATTTTCACCCATATAAACAATAAAATCATCAAAGGTGCAGGGATTTTATATCTTTACTAATGTCTCAGTAGTGTTATAGGATCATTTAAAGTGTCTACTGTAATCTCCTTAATAATATATTTATCATCTATAACATTATAAGCTCAAACTCCTTCAAATTCATCCCCATGTACCTTTAGAAGTACCTCAACAACTCTCCCCTGAACTATAGCAATGTGTACTACTATTAACCAAAGCTTCTAAACTACTTTAACTCTTAATAATACATCTGTTACATCATTCTCCAAAAACTAAGAGTTAACCCCTCTATAGTTCTAATACTATGATTATGAAGATAAATGTGTAGCCTTTTGAACCTTTGAAGTAGCTTATAAAGAACCCAAAAGTTATCTTATGGTCTAACCTTTTTCTCTAGTATGTTATAAATCTTTATGTTAGATAGGCAACCCCAATCCTTTAAATGATTCAATTTAAAAGGATTTTTGAGAACTAACTTACTTGGAACACAATTTAGGATGTATAGTGTTGTCTTTAATGTATTGCCCCATATATACGTAGAGAGCTTTGATCTTGCCATTATACTCCGCATAATGTCCTTTACTATTCAATTATGCCTCTTTGCTACTTTATTATGCTCACATGTATCCAACATTATATACTATGCAACTATATTGTAACCATCTAGAAACTTAGCAAAAAGAAATTTTCTTGACCTAAATTTCCATATCTACTATATAACTCTCCACTATAATCAGATTTAACAATCTTAACAAGTTTATTAATTTGCTTTTTAACCTTTTCCTTAAAATTTTGAACTTTTCTAAGTCCCTAAACTTATTATTAATGAGATATATATAGCCATATTGAGAATAATCATCAATAAAAATCACAAATAATTTATTTTCGTTAATGATAAGGTTCAAATGTCCACTAATATCAGTATGAATAATATCCAACACCTCACTACTCCTAGTGACACCTTTTTCATACTTTTATTAAGTTCACCTATAAATAATCAACAAACCACTACTAACATCATTATAAAATAAATTGAGGATTTCATCTTAGATCAAGCTCTCAATTCTTTCTTTTGAAATATAATCATCTTTCTTTATTAAATTCCTTTTAATTCCTGGTTTTTCGACAGTCATAACAAATTTACTAGGATCCATATAATCTAAATAATAAAGGATATCATTTAACAAATATTCACTAAATATTCAGCATCATTAAGTTTGGACCTAAAACTAAACTATGTCATATAGAAGGCACAAATGCTATTGTATTCAATGTTATATTACTCATATATAAATTAGAGTTCCATATCTCTAATATACTATATTTCTAATTAGTTTTATTTTCCATGAACATGTTCATCTCTCCTTCACTTGGCCTCCTTTAATTCCTCACTGCCTATAATATATTAGAAATATGAATAGAAGAATTACTACTTAACCACTATTTGATGCTACATTTACTAAAGATGACTCAAAGAAAAACAAAAACTCAAGGTTATCTAATTAACTTTTCTTTTTCTTTAAAAAAGTCTTATAGTAGTCCTTTTTTAAGTGTCCCATCTTATCATAATGTTAATACTTCACATTCTTTTTCTTAACCTTATTAGAAAGCCCATAGGATTTGTCTTCATCCTTGTTAAACTTATTCTTTTTCTACTTCTTGTGTGGGTTCCCACAATTTCCTTTAGGTTTAAAGGATTCATACACCAATGTTATTATATCACCCTTCTCATACTTTTATCTTTTCCTTTTCTTAGACACAATTGAGATCAATTTATTTACCATACAAACCTTCTTCCTAGTATTATAAACTGTATTTAAGGAATTGAAGTGGGATAGTAAAGAATTTTGTACTTGATGGATTAAAAAAAGGTGATATGGAGACCTGAAACTCACTTAGCTTATTAATTATGTCCTACATCCACATAATGTAAACACTAATTCGTAATGATCCATTATACTTCAGTTAAGTTATAATATGCATAAATTGTTCAATTTTAACTTCTAGCACTCTATGAACCTTTCCCTCAAAACAACTATGGACCTCTTGTTATTGTTTTTAGCTAGTAATTTACCTTTAAAGAGTGATGAAATAGACTTCTTCATAAGTATGATATTTAGCCTATTTGTTCTTTCATATTTTTTGGAAATGAACCTTTTGTTATGTCGTGCCCTCTAATGTCATAAGCATGTATATCCTTAACTGAAGATAAATTTAAATCCACCAAACCTAGTGCTAACTCTATATCACTATTCTAGACCTTAAAGTTATTCTTAGTTAAGGTCTTAATTGAACATATTTGATTGTTCACTACTACTTAACTTGCTAGATTAATAAATAAGTCATATATTTTAAAAAACAAAAAAACTTAAAATTTATGTGAGAGCTTCATTTTCAAATAGAATAAATAATATAAATAAGAGTTTTAATAGATTAAGTACAAAACAAAATTACAAATTATTGTCCCTTTTGGACAAACAACACTTTATAAATCAAAGTATTAATTTCACTAATTAGTACATTATCTCATCAAATTCATATAACAATACTTAGTTATGAGATAAAACTATTTGACAGGTAATTGAAATGAGGTATCTTAAATTATGAAAAACACATGAAAATAAAACTAGAATAGCCTCTTTGAAACAACATCCACAATCTTTTCCCTATATTAAGATACAATATGTAGTTCTAAATATAATCAGCTTTAGAGAGAGCCATATACTTTTTCCAAACTTACGTTTGAAAATGATACTGATGTCTTTACTCTATCTAATTAGGATTCGAGATTTATACTTCTTATGACTATGCCTAGACCACATGACTCTATTCTAAAACTTTTTGGAAATTCACAAGTGGAGCAATCCCACATCGAAAATAGATATAAGGATAAAGTGAGTTATATACAAAGATAGGACTCATAACTTGTCTTAAAGTTTTGAGTTAAGATATAATGCCCTAATTATATATGGGTTCACTTCAATCCAATCTAATTTCTCCTTAGCCCCCCTTAAGACCCTTCATTGTTGTTAGAGCTAGGTTGACAAAGTCCAATGAATATAAATTCATAGATTTGGGTCAAATGATTGGGTGATTCGTGGAGTGACTCAAATGACTTTACATGAGCTATAAGTTAAGGGGAAGTTAGTTCAATATAGATGGATCCACTTGTGAGGGGGAGATGTTAGATATTCACAAATGAAGTAATCCCATATTGGAAAGAGATATAAAGACAAAGTGAGTTATATACAAAGATAGGACTCGTAACCTATTGCATTAAGGTTTTGGGTTAAAATATGATACCCTGATTGTATATGGGCTCACTAGAATCTGGTCCAATTTCTCCCCCAGTCTCCTTAAAACCAGTCAATAGCTAATGATAGAGAACTAATATGATTGAACTCAAAATATATTATGTTATGGAAAATCAAGCAAGAAAAAAGAAAAGAAAGGGAAACAAAACAATTAATCGCATAGTACACAAATTTACGTAGTTTACCCCAATTAATTAGGGAGCAACAATAAATCACAAATTCACTATCATAAAGAGGAAGAATTACAAGAGGAGTGCAGCTAGGGAAAGTATCGAAAATATCCCTGAATAATAAGTCGATTATTTAAGGCATATTTAACAAATCTCCACCTTGCACTGAATCTTCTCCCATATACAAAAAATTACTTCTCAAACTGTGTTGTTGCCAGCCCCATCTTGGGACTAGTTGAAACTATTAACATTAAGCAAATCCAAGCAATGCCTAAACTTGCTTTTAGGAACTGGTTTGGTGAACATATCTGCTGGAATGTGTTTAATGCCAACCTTCTTCACCTTGATTCTCTTTTCTAAACAGATGAAGTGATATCTAACATCAATGTGCTTGATCCGATCATGATGCACTTGATCTTTAGCTAAACATATTGGACTTAAACTATCACAAAACACTATAGCTTGGTCCTGATATAGTCCAAGATCACTAGGTAACAAGCAATGTTAACAGCCTCAACCTAAAACTTTCTTGTCAATCTAGCATTAAAGAGCCTGCATCGAGCTCTCTCTAACAATGTTATATTCATTCTTTCTACTACTCCATTTTGCTGTAGAGTGTCTCTAATTATGCAGTGTCTAGCAATGCCTTCATCCTTACAAAATTCATCAAATTCACCTGAACAAAACTCTAAGCCATTATTTACGCGAAGACTTTTTTCTTCTTCTTTGTCTAATTCTCTACTAGAATCTTTCATTACTTGAAAATTTTGAAAACCTCACTTTTATGCTTTAATATGAATACCCATGTCATCCTGGAGTAAGCATTGATCACGGATAAAAAATATCTGGCTCTACCTAAAGATGAAACGAGAGAAGGACCCCAATAATCAGTATGAATGTAATCTAATGTTACCTTTGTCCTATGCACAACCTTCTCAAAATGAACTTGACATTGTTTCCCAGAAGCACAGTGCTCACAGAACCCAAAATTAGATGTCGTCTGTCCCCCAAGTAGGTCCTGTTTGCATAAAATAGTCATTCCATTTTTGCTCATGTGCCCTAGTCGTATATGTCACAACTTGGTCTGAACTGATTCTGACCGCTCTAAAGGAGAAGTTGTTGTAGCTAAACATGTCATTGGTGTTCCTTGCAAAAATTACATCGTACCATATTTGACTCCCTTCATTACTACCAATGCACCTTTGGTAATTCGAAGTACTCCACATTCACAGCTACAATTAAAACCTTTTGAGTCCAAAACTCCCAAAGAAATCAAGTTCTTTTTCAATTATGGCACATGTCGAGCATCATCTACAGATCTAATTGTACCGTCATGCAATCTGATCTTGATTGAACTAATGCCTATTACCTTGCAAGATGTGTGGTTTCCTATTAAGACGCTTCCACCATCCTTTTCCTTATAGGTTGTGAACCAATCTCAATGTGGGCATATATGATAAGAGCACCCTGAATCCAGAACTCAATTATTCTTTAAATTTGATCGATCAGTCACTGAAAGAACCATATTTTCTTTTGATGCAAAATCATCTTGAGCAATAACAACATGTTGAGTTTTTGCTTTATTCTTCTTTAGACATTCATTTTTCCAATGACCTGGTTCTTTACACTTATTACAGATGTTTTGTAATTTGTAGTCGAATTTTGAGATTTAGGCTTAGACCTACCTTTGCCTTTCCACTTTCCTTGTCCCTTCTCAAGACATCCTCATGATTTTTTTTTCAGAATTTACAACCACCAATCCAACTGCAGAACTTTCTCCAATATTTCTAAATGCCTTATGAAGACTGGAGTTAACTTCTTCTAAAGTGATAGTATCTTTTACAACAACAAAAGAATTCACAAAATTTTCATATGACGGAGGCAGAGAGACTAATAAAATTTGGGCAGTATCATTGTCGTCTATTTTAACATCCATATTCTAAAAATCCATTAAAATAGAGTTTAATTTTTCCAAATGTTATTTCAGACCTTCCTTCATACGACCAACCAAATGTTGCTTTAGTAACAGCTTGTTAGTCAAGGATTTCGTCATATATAAGCTTTCCAACTTCATCCATAGACCTACTGCAGTATCTTCATTTGCCACTTCATAAATTATCTCATCCGCCAGACATATGAAAATGGTTAGGTGTGTGCCTTCCCTTCTTGTTCAATGAAAAGGGATTCGTCCATTGATTTTGGCTTCTTTCTTGAAAGCAGTGTCCAGATCGACTGTTGCTTAAATAAAACGTGCATCTTGATGCCCCACAGATTGAAGTTGTGTTTCCTAATAAATTTATCGATCTTAATAATGTATGATGACATCTCTACACTTGATTAATAAATTCAGACAAAACTAAAAGCTCGGATACCAGTTTATTACGGAAAATAAAGGAAGAAAAAAGAAAAGAAAGGAAAACAAAAAAATCAATCGCACAGTACACAAATTTGCGTGATTCACCCTAATTGATTAGGATTACGTTTATGGGTAACGACAAATTACAAATTCACTATCAGAAAGAGGAAGAATTAAAAGAGGAGTGCGGCTATTGTTTTTCATCCACACCTAACCCTAAAACAGATGGAGTTTATAAACTCTAATACAAAATACTGAAAGTACTGAAATACCCCTGAATAATAAGTCGAAGATTCAAGGCATATCTAACAGGGTAGATATTAATTTCATACTCTATGTATAATTGAAACATTGTTTAATAAAAACAATAAATTATATTGAAATCATGCACTTAAAGGTTAGTTAAAAGTACTTTGATATTCCTAAATATTTGGGTGGTCATGAAATGTTACTAGACGCTAATCTTAATCTATGATTATAATTGTTTAATTGGAGAATTAAAGATAAATTAAAAGGAGTTTTAATTGATCTTAGAATTATAATTTATAATCATTGGCAACAGATTTGAAAACCTAATGAATCTCACATAAAGAATGGGTTGAAGAGAGCAAAGATGTAAAGTCTGAGAAACTTTATGATTAAATATGAGATATTTAATAAATAAAGATTAATGTGAGATATTAGATTTTATTTGGGCATAATTAGTATTTAATTAGAATTATTTGTAATTGTAATTAGAGTTTAATTGAAATTAGAATTTAATTTCAATTAAATTACTAAAATGTCCAAAACTTGTTATAAATAAACTTAAGTTCTAATAAAGCTAACACTTCTTACTTAACCCTTTTTGTAAGAGCTATAGAGTTCTCTCAACCTGTTATGTGAATATTAATAGAGGTTGGACACTTGTACAGCTACAGTAGTTGAGATAGATCAGTTTTGGAAATAATTTGTGGGATACAACAAGAATATGATCAACTTCGAAATAAGGTACAAATTAAGATTCATGCTTTATGATTTAATTGTTAATCATTTTATAGAATTAAAGTGATCTTGAATTTTAGGAAATCAAAATACGAAAATCTGTCATAATTATTTCGCTGCGGTCAAGATTAGATTTCATCCTGATTTTCTAATAAACACACCATATCGAGCAATGGTCTTAGCCAAACTAACCCATCATAGATCATGTCTTCACCCATTTCTACATAAACATGGTAAGAGAGCAAATCCACACCTAAACTTCACATTTGATAAGCTAACGAGAGCAAGCTCGTAAATGGAGGCTCAATATGATGACACCTATCCATAATTAACAGGGGAAGACATTATGAAGATGTCAACAATTAAATCAGCTGGGGACTTATGTTAAGTATTGGACCTGTAAAGGGTTATTTAGCCCATTAACTAAAGGACTTGAATTGGTTATATTATGGTTATGCAATGATTTTCCTTGGTAGATAACTCAAAGCATGTCGAACACAGTAGCTTGGAGTAATATTGTAACTACTCTTCTGAAAGAAAATTAAATTCATTGAACTTTTAAAAGAAGTCATTTTTTGTGTGAACTTTCTAGTTTTCCATATTTATCACATTCACTATATAAAAGGAACAATTTTAAAGAAAGAGAAGCATTTTTTAACACATATCAAATAATTTTTTAAAACATGTAACTATTTAAGTGTTAAAGTTCTTACCCCCGAGGAAATCTCCATTTTCTCGCAAAAGTTAAGGAGTAAGTTTCGCACAAAGATCAATGAAGGATCAATTTTAGGAAAAAGTCCGATAAGAGAGATCGTCATCAATACTCGGTGATAATTACACTTCATATATATATACAGACTAAATCAATGTTCATCAATGTTTCTCCATATGGTGATCTCACTCAGGCTTGGTTTGGGAGAGCGGTGACGGTTGATAACCTGCTGAAATGATAAGTACTTATTCTCAATAAGTACTTATGTGTTTAAGATTGCTATTTTGGTAACTGTTGAAATGTGAAAATAGGTATTTGGCAAGTGCAGTTGCGGTTGCTGAAAAGAGATAAAATGACTAAAAAGCCTATTGATTTAATAAACTATTAATTGTTGTATAAATAA
>JANZXP010000196.1:11536321-11552903 GCA_027576715.1 Erythroxylum flavicans | reverse complement strand
AAGTCACCTCTCTTATTAAATTAAATTAAACTAAACTAAAGAGCAAAAAGAAGAAAAGGATTATCACGAGAAAACAACCAATTGAATACTAGTGAGTTTTAATTTCTTAATTTGAGTTGACTATTTTTTAAAATTAAATATTGATCAATATAGATTTCCTAGTTTAAGTTGGATTATATTTTCACAAATTACCTTTTAATCAATTTCAATTTCTTAATTTAAATTAAACTATCTTTTCAGAGTTAGAGTTAATATAGAAGAAGACTTCCAACTTAATGTTCAATACCAAAGGAACTAGGACACGTAAGTTAATGTTATCGTTTTCAATTAAACAATAGCAAGAAGATATGCAGTTTAGGTTCTTTGTTCTCAATTATAATTTTTACCATGTTCGACTACAAGCAAAGGTATGTTTATTCTATTGTATTAGCATGATTTCATTGGTTTCTAAATCCGAGAAATTATAATTTTTTGCTTTTTCTTTGTTTTTTTTTTGGTCTTAGGGAAAGTTATGAAGAACGCAAATAGATGTTGGTCAAATCTTCCACCAGAGTTATTGGACATTATTGAAGATGAGATTGTGGTGTGTACCGATAAATTGCGATTCTCTTGTGTTTGCAAAATCTGGCAATCTATGGCTGAGATACCTAATCAGAATGGAATACCATGGTTGGTGGTACCAAATTATAAATCCAATATCGTCTCATCAGCCTATGGATTGCATAATTTACTAAACAATAAGGTTTACAGTATTGATCTGGAAGAAACCAAGGGGAAACTATTTAAAGGTTCATCACATGGTTGGCTCGTTGTGGTTGATCGTATATCTACTATGATTAATCTCATTAACCCCATTACAAAAGCTCAAGTGCAGCTTCCACCAAGACACAAGTTCCCTGATGTTATAAGATATCAGCCAGGAGAAGATGAAGACCTCACATATTGGGATTTTCGTGCACAGGAAATTTTAACAGGATCTTCTTCTCGTGCAAATTATTATCTATTGCATAGGGTTATTTTATCTTCTAATCCGAGTTCAAATAATTACATAGCTGCTTCAATATACGATCAGTACTCTAAATTGGCATTTTGCAGGTGCGGAGATACAGAATGGATTAATATAGATAATGAAACAGGTTACGATGATATTATTTTTCATAAGAACGAATTATATGGTTTTGACAGTGGAATGAGTCTTTCAATTTTTGATGTTAGTTGTTGGATACCAAAACTCACAGAGGTTATACCATTCCCAAAAGGTAGGTATGGGTATTTTTGGTCGTATTTGGTAGAGCATTCTGGTCAAATTCTATTAATCCTACGGAGGTTAAAATGGGACGAAGCACGGCGAAGAGAAATAACTCGATACTTTAATGTCTACAAGTTAGATAGAAGTGATAAATCATGGTCAGAGTTGTCAGATATTGGAGGTGGCTTGGTATTTGTGGGATTAAATAGTTCGTTCTCTATATCATCAGTTGATTTACCGGCTGAATGGAGAGGAAATAAAATCTATTTTACAGATAATCTTTTTGATTTTCTGGAAGAAGGTGTTAGAGGCGGATACGATTTTGGTATTTATGATATGGTGGAAAAAGATATTTATAGATTTGACGATTATACATTTAATCAGTCGATATGGCCTCCACCAATATGGATTACATTAAATTCTTCTTAATTTTAAAATAACATTTCCTTTTGTTTTCATTTTTAGTTTTTTATTTATGTATTCGCTTTTTATCATTTATAAATAAATAATCTTTTTTGAAATATTATTATTATTATTATTATTTTATTTGAATGTATGTAAAATTTAACCTTGCATACTATAGAATTTAATTTTAGAAAATTATTGTTGTATAAATAATTAGCATCATCCAAGAGAATATATACGGTGAATTATGATCACCAATCTAATCCTAGTACATGTACAAATTATTCACCTCTCTCGTGACTTGTCTGACTTCGAATGAAACCTCCGTTGAAGAGCTATGTCTTTATCTATTTACAGGGTTGAATCGGATAAAGCAGCGGAAAGTTGAATGTGTTTCAGCCCTTGATGGATTCTTTTGTTTCAAAGTGTTTTCCAAAACGACCATGTTATCGTCAAAGAAGTAAGCCTTTTGGGCTCTCAAGCCGAGACTCGGGCTAGTCCCCTAATTTAGTTGAGTCTATTACATTATAAATTTATTTTGATTTTTCAATTTAATTTATCCATTAAATTAATATTAAAAAATTGCTTGATGCGGGCCATATTTCCTGGAAATTAAAAAGTTTCTCTCCTTCAAACAATACAAAATAAAAGAAAAATCGTTTGCAATAATAATAAGAGAAAATATTTGTAGATGGATATCCATTGCTTGTGTAAATTAACTTTTAAAACGCAACGACGTGTTTAATAAATCATATATTTAGCAAATACGTCGATCTCTCTCGCAAAGTCTTTTGCAAGTATGAATTTTCTCAATAATTGACTTTGGGATCCAATCCAACGGCTTCCGTAGTTGGCTCTCCAAACATCGTATCATTATTGTGTTCTTCGTAACTTTCCCTAAGATCGAAACAAAAGTAAAAAGAAAAGTCAGAAAATTATATTTTCTCCGATTTAGAAACCAATGAAATCATGCTAATACAATAGAATAAATATACCTTTGCTTGTCGTGGAATTTGGTAAAAATTATAATCGAGAACAAAGAACCTAAATTATTGTTTAATTGAAAACGATAACACTAACTTACGTGTCCTAGCTCCTTTTTTATTGAACATTAAGTTGGAAGTCTTCTTCTATATTAACTTTAACTCTAAAAAGATAGTTTAATTTAAATTAAGAAATTGAAATTGATTCAAAGGTAATTGGTGAAAATATAATCCAACTTAAACTAGAAAATCTATATTGATCAATATTTAATTTTAAAAAATAGTCAACTCAAATTAAAAAATTAAAACTCACTAGTATTCAATTGGTTGTTTTCTCGTGATAATCCTTTTCTTCTCTTTGCTCTTTAGTTTAGTTTAATTTAATTTAATAAGAGAGATGACTTAAGAGTTCTAGATAGACAGGCAAATAAAATTAAAGTTTACATCTGAGAATGATAAAAGTAATCCAACTTCTTTTAATCCACGTCGTTTATAAATATAAAAATTTTAAATTAAATCATTTTTACAATTTAACAAGCAATTTGCAGAGCTTTTTCTTTTTTTCACAAGGCAATTTTTTTAAAAAACAAAAGAGAGAAAGCAATAACGAGTAAAATAATTTGGCCTTTTTTTATTTATCACCTTTCAATTATTTGTTGGAGTTTCTCATTGTTGAGAATAAAAGAAGGTTTATACAAGACAGATAGAAAATATGAGAAAATCTGCTGATACTTTATTGAATAAACAAGGCTGTATATATAGCCTTAATTAACAAGATAAGCTTAAGTCTAACAAACTCTAAATAACGTCATTAGGCTCAGTCAAATAACAAAGAATCCCATAACAATAGGAATTTATTGACTAAATAATAAAACTCCATCAATTCCTCCCTTAAACTGAAAGCAATAAGCTTCAGTTTATATTAGGCTCCAAACAGACTCCTAAAAGTTCTCGCAGCTTTAAGAAAACATCCAGCTTTAGTGGTTTAGTCATCACATCAGCCATTTGTTCTTGCGTCGAACAGTACACCATCTCCACAGTACCAGCCTTTGTGAGATCCCGAGGAAAATAAAAACGCACATCTATATGCTTACTACGACCATGCATAATTGGATTTTTTGAAAGTTTAATCGCAGAACTACTATCACAATGAATAATAGTTGTCTTGCCTTGATTTGTATCAAGCTTTCTCAATGCTCGTTTCAACCAAATTGCTTGACAAGCACACGATGTGGTGGCAATAAACTCCGCTTCTATAATAGATAGAGTTACTATTGGTTGTTTTCTTCACGACCATGATACTGCTCCTGAGCTCAATATAAATGCATAATCGGATGTGCTTTTCTTACCTTCCAAATATCCAGCATAATCACTGTCGGTATAAGCAACAAATTTTTCATCTCTTCCCTTCTTATAAAAAATTCCAAACCCAATTGCTCCTTTCAAACATCTCAGCACTCTTTTTGCAATTTGTAAATGAAGCTCGGTAGGATTTTTCAAATATTTACTAATAAGACTTACCATGAACATCATATCCGGTCAATTGGTTGTTTTCTCATGATAATCCTTTTTTTCTCTTTGCTATTTAGTTTACTTTAGTTTAATTTAATAAGAGAAGTGACTTAAGAGTTTTTAGATAAATAGATAAATAAAATTAAGGGTTTTTGTTAATTTGAAGTTTAGTTAGGGTTTAATGAATTTTATTTAAGATGGACTAATATCAATAACATTAATTATTTAGTTTTGAGTATTTCTAAAAAAAAGCCAGGTCTCAAAACCTATACATACTATAATATAATTCTACAATGATCAGATCATTAAAGAATAAGTCTTATAAAACTATATGACGCATATATGATATAATTTTGTGAAATGATAGAAGACTGATATAATTATATTTTTGTTATATTTCAGAGGGTTCAATTTGAATTCTTTTATAATACGTAAAAATAAAATGCTAAACTTTTACTTGTTTAAATATAAACATTGAAGCTAAATTTACTTCTTTAGCCCCCAAAAAAAAGGTTTAACGTTGGAATTTGTTTGTTAGCAAAATGGCAAAGTCCGAAATTCGTTTATTAGCAAAATGACACTCTTTCTTTTCGTTTTTGTTCTAGCGTGTTCAGCACAACGACACAAAACCATTTTCAGGCAAAATAACAGTACAGCACAAAATAACATGTATTTGTCAGAGTTTTTTACCATTCGGAGAGAGGTAAGGATTGATAATTTGTTGAAATCAACTTATTAAAATAATAAATATTTATTTTTAATAAATACTTATGTATTTGAGATTATTGTTTTGGTAACTGCTAAAACGTGAAAATATGTATTTGATAAGTACGGTTGTGATTGCTGAAAAGAAATAAAATGACTAAAAAACTCATTAATATATAAACTATTAATTGTTTTATAAATAATTAAAAATTATATTATTAGTCGTATAAATTTAAAATTATAAATAATAAAATATTAAATTAAAATAAGAAAATATAAATAAAATAAATTTAGTAAATAAAATATTTCATAAAATTATATTATTAGTCATATAAATTCAAATTATAAATAAGAAAATATTAATTGAAGGTATAATGGAAAATAATAATTATCAGAAGGTTATTAATAGAAAGTAGAATTTCTACCGCCTAAGCACTTTCCAACCGCAACCTTTTTCTACTTATCGATTTCTGCGGTGACACCGCACTTTCCTCCAATCTCCAATTGTTCACCCACAAATTCAAACATGTGACTGCGTTTGAAAATATAGTAAATAAGTATTTATTCTTACCGCACTATAGATCGAGACATAGCCTCAATTGTAAACTGTACCAGTTGTGCCAAAAACGGGGCCCAATTTCACATTACATTCCTTAAAGGAATACTTGAATATTTTGAATATTTATCAATGGTCGAAAAGTTTACTTAACTGTACGTCATGAGAAAGGAATTTATTGTTTGTAAAGTAGTAAGGAATCTATCAAAGGCTTCAGTAAGGAATTTGAATAATTATATAATGCTCAAAAGGTTTTTTAACTCTATCCGGTTAGAAAGGAATTTGTTGTTCGTCAGCTAGACGCACTAAGGAATCTCAAAGGCTTCATATTTTATGTGATCATCAGAGTCTGACGAGAATCAAACGAAAATTTAATTATGGAACCAATATAGTATTGCTCTTCTGACACAGTTAAAGCTCAATTCTTGATCATGAAGTCATCAACTACACATAATAGAAAGCAGGCCGAAAACATATATTTTTTATTTTCGATTTTCTTAGGTGATCTGAGCTTTGTAGAATGGTCATCTAGGAAGTCTCAAACATCATTCCGTAGAAGCATTTTTTATAACAGCCAGCTGGCTGATCTTAGTTGCATCCAAGGGGGGCCTATTCTAATAAGTAAAAGCTTTATAGCATGTAACAGTGCATAGAGTGTTGCCCTGCAATTGTACGAAAGATTCCTGCAGGCACACAGCTAGCATGTCAAGTAATCAAGTTTTCTCTTTTTTCTATCGAGATTTGAGAATGAGCATGTGCCTACCTTTGATTAGAAAAAAAACATATATAGTAAGAAAGAAGAATATCGAAGGGGAAGAGAGTTGAGATACCTACATGCTTAGACATTGGTCAAACAATACCAGGGGCCAGGATCAATAAGTTACTTATTATAAATAATTAACTTGTAAGTGAAAAATCGTTTCAACCGTTTAGGAACATTGTAATATTGTAACTCTGCTATATTTTCTTATTATAAACTTTAGCAATTATATAATTAATTGTAATCGAGATATAATATATACTATATAATTATAAATATTGCACTTAGTAATAATTAATTTGCCATCAAGTGTTATCCTACAGTTTTTAGATTCACTAATGTTCTACCAAATGTTCCATCTAGCTTGTGTTATTATATTTCATGGAAATGTTGAGAAGTAATCCTAGGGAGAACTAGGCCGTGCCTATTGGAATATATCAATTCTGAACATTTTAAACCTGTAATGATACCTCAACCTATATGTCGCAAAGGTTGAGTCTATATCTCGCACTGCTTCCGTTAATTACGTAGCCGAACGTGTACTTATGAGGAAGTTCTAATCCTGGAAAAGGCTGTCCAAAAGCAAGAAAAGGCCAAGGAGAAAAGACTTGCTGATTTTGGCTGAAGCGCTAACGAAATCAGGTATACTTAATTGATTAATTTTGCTTTAGTTCATTTTATCATAGAAGAATCAAGATGAGTTGTATAAGGACAAGATAAGATGCCACCATAACAAGCAACCTTGACATGATACCAGATTCATCACATCTTGGGAGATTGTAGTGACTACGATGAGAGTGACTGATTTATATATGTAATGCACACACATAATCCATCTCAAAATGTACAGAAAGTTGTCTATCTAAAAAATAAATGAAATACGAAAAGGAAGATAGTGATGAAATGAGTGAAATTCCAGGTAGCTAGCTACCTTTGCTTGCTTGTCTAAATAATTCAGGTTACTGTATTAGCCTTTTACAAGCAGGCTGAAATCCACACGCCAAGGTAACCGAATGGTCTTGCTGGAAAGATAATGTTGTTGGCTAGACCATAGACCGTCCAACAACTACGAGTACATTACACATTAATATTTTGTAAATTGAACCAAATGTGTAATAATTATATCAAAACAATGACGTACTACTTTCAGTATGCAACTTGCAGTTTTATCAAACTAAACTTCATAGAATAAAAACTAGATATACCAAAAGAACATTTGACTAGCTAAAAAAATTTACTGACTTAATCTCCAGTAAACTTAAGTTTAGTTAATTAGTCCCCAAACCAGATGTTCTGAAAATAATATAAGGAAAAGTTTATGTTTTCTGCTGTATATCAAACAAAGAAATAAAAACAAAACTGTAATTATCATATAATTTAAAGTTGATTGCGTGCTAGATCAAGCTATGTATATTACTAAACTTCTTTAATTTTCTTAAGAAAACTTCTCTAGATCAAGCTATGTATATTACTAAACTTCTTTAATTTTCTTAAGAAAACTTCTCTTGTTCTAGGCTTTCTTAATAAGGACTAAACTCTATCCATTTCATTGAAGACATCCAATGTGAAAAGCAATCTTTCTAAGTAATTCCTCTTTTAAAGATGCATCGTCAACAGACGCAATTCTCTCATTTGGGCCACTTCTCGTTTAATCCTTCTAGGAAAGCCCCAGCAAGTACAGACATAACTTCTGAATGAAGAAGTCTAATGACAATAACGAACCATATACAAGTTAATGTACCAAAAAGAGTATAATTTGACCTATATGAAGAAAAGGTATATGCGTGAAGAAAATAATTCGCAGCCTTGGACTATAAAACAAATATAAGAATTGATCTATTAACATGATAGATTGAAATTTTTCAAAAAGAAAGAGCAATTTTTCAAAAAAAACAGGCATGAAACAAAAGTACAAAATAGTATCGGCGAAGTAATTCTCCTCAAAAGAAATATGTGTAACACATGTAAATCTGGCTCCTATTACGTGCTCTATCCGATCGCAATCTAAGTTTCTAACCTGTAGTTTGGGATGATCACAACCCTACCTTTTGTCTCCCCCACTCTAAGCAACATTCAGAACAGACTCACATGTGTATGGAAATTGTCGGTAGTCATCCCAGCTAGCATATGTGCAATGCATATTTATTAATTTCCCAACACACTTAGAAAGAGATTAAGGGATCAGTAAACTGGTCATTCTTGGACCTTATACCTATAATTAATTTTGTACCATGGAACTTAAACGAAGTTAGAATGACACAGTGTCATATACACAACATATGATAAAATTTCTTGATGGTGCAACCATGGAAGATGCAACTGAGATATTCTTACCGAATTGCTCGGTATAGTTCTTTATATAAGAAGACAATGCTAATAGGGAGTGAAAAAGAAAGGAATCCATATAAAAATGGAGCCGAAAGAAACTTATCAACCAACAGTAGTATCTAATGACGTGTGGAGTTCAATCAAGGAATTGAAGAATAACTTGTTACTAATTATACCACTCCAAGCAATCAAAATATCTGTTCTTTCCCTTCCTCACCTTATTGTTCAACATGATTCACATTATAGAAATAAATGTTTTCCAATTAGTCGAGTAGTTTCGTCAACCAAAGAAGGAGACATTTTCAGTAGAAATGGTGCTATAGTCGGCTGCACTGATTGGTTGGGTATATATGGAAGAAGAAGAAGAAGAACTAGTACAAGGAAGAGGGGGTGGCGGCGGCTGCTGATTTGGGACAGGTGATGGTGCAGCAACCGTAACAGCACCAGAAGAAAGCAAAGTTGCATTAGTAGAAGGATTCAAGCTTGCTTCCCTATATTTGAATTTCAGAATTTCAGACCTCATTGCATTCAGCTCAGCTTGTAAAGTTTGAATTTGCTGTTGCAAAGCTGAAATTGCACCCATGCACCCATAAACTGGATCTCTCAGCCTTACATTGGCCTCGTAAACAAGGCTATTAGCTGCATCAGCTCTTTGACTCTCCGGTACCTCCTGAAACATTCACCGCTCATATATCATATACCTTGGACATCAAGAGCAGTGACTTTCAATGAAAAGTTAATCATCATTAACTCCGTCACCAACTTATAACAAGACAACAAACATAAGAGACGGGCAGGAAACTAGGGTTTACCATTAGCATCTTTGACACGTTGCTGGCTCCAAAAACCTTGTGTACAGAAGCAAACTTCTGGGGCTCATGAGGAGAGAAATATGGAGAAAAAGGGCATTCCTGTGCACACCTTCGTCTCAAGAGCTTACAGGCAGCACAAGGAGTAATTGTATTTAGGGTTCCAGGAGGACCCAACATGTGTCTTGGACCCATTTGAGAAGAGGCATCTGCTTCTCTGTTGATCTTTTTGCCTATCTCATCAAATCTCTCCCTATAAACAAGTCAAACTGAAGCTGTAATCATAAACACTTAGGAGAAAAGCATTGATTAAGTTTTGAAATAAGTTCAGATTGTCGAGATAAAGGACTACTTAGTTAACTAGCTAGGAAAAGAATTATAAATCATGCTTCCACTAACCCAGATGGAATGACATATACAAAGTAGCTAGAATTGATCACTTATACTAAACATAGAAAGTAGAGAAAAACTTCTTGCATTATGAATGAGAGCGGAAACCAATAAAGTTCTAAACTTCATACCTTTCTCTGGACATTCAGGCATGCTCTCTCTTTGAAAGAAGGGAGAGTTGCTCGGGGGAGAGAGATATAAGGGAGGAAAAGAGAGAATTTCAAGAAACTAGGAGCAGCAAGATAGTGCTTAAAAGGCAAGGTATTAAACGATGAAAGTGGACCGTTAATATTTATGCCAAATTGCCAATTAAAGAAATAGACAGAATGGATATATAGTAGAGAATCAAATTAGAAGGTAACTAGTCTTTACAACCTTCGTTTAACTTGTATGTCTTTTGAAGATGTTATTGTTGTGGACCAGCGAATGATGTCTGAGGATATTATAGGAGTTCATGCCATAGCTTCTTAGAGATATAAATAAACGTGTACATAAGCTGGCTTTAACGATAACTGGTCTGATCATGGAGATTATATATAAGCTGAACATCTGTGGATCCTGTAGAGTTATAGGCAAAGGGAAATTGTTTATGTTCCACAAAGGCCAGCTTTAGCATCGCTAGCTCGCGCGTGAATCCTTAAATGTTTTTGACTTTTCTGAACACTTATTGTTCTCATGGCCACATGTGGTCTTTGCTTGTTTTTCACAACAGTATCAGTCGATCAGAGACCTAATTTGGTACGGTAACATGTATCTAGGCGGTTTATGTTAATGCATTGTGACTATGAAAACAATTATAGGTTATTGAAATGAATATAAAATCAGGATGATCAAACTGAACTTTGCAAAGCTTGGTAATGTCCGTTTCTTGTCAATATCAAGAACCCATCTTCATGAAAAACACCATATTTGGGTTTTAATTCCAAAAAGGAAGTTTAATTAATGTTATCATCACCGTGTGAAAACAGCAATCATTTCTTTGAAAACGAATATATTTGTCAGCACGAAAATGCAAATTAATTTCTTTGATATTTTTAATATTTTAAATAAAATTATAGATGATTAAATATGTTAAATAATCTAATTAAATTAATATTTCCTATTTTAAATGGCGAAAAAAATTATTCTTTATGTATCATCGTCCATAAGTATAGGAATAACCCAATATTTGTGAGAGTTCCTGCTTGCGAGAGCTTCTTTTCCAAAATTATGCCGTGTTGTCATGACACCGGTGGAAAGAGATTGTACACCTTAAAGACAAGTTCATTATCTTTTTACAAATTTTTAGATAGTGACCTTGATGCGTGGGTGATTTAGAGATGGATACATGCGCTGGTATTGAAGACATCTCACCTACATTTTCACGATCTGAAATCATTAAAACTTTTTAAGTATATGCTTCCTACATTTCTTTTCATTTTAACTAATTTCAAACTCACTTTGTCTTTGATTTGAACACAGTTATTCAGATTCTAGTTAATCGTGTGAAAAATAGATATGACCATGTTCATGTAAATGACTAAAGTTCTCCAATAAGTTGTTATTTTCAACTAGTATACCTATTAAACATTTTAGTCATATGAATATGTATATGATTATGATTAAAGAATTTGCTTGGACCCGATCAAAAAAGTCAAATGATGGTCGATGCTGCATTACTCTCAAAGATTAAGTACTAATTAAATAATGGACTATTTCTAACACTAACATATCAATGAGCTGAAAGGTTGAGAAGAAGTTGTGTGCGACGCTAGGAAAGTTATGCTGGCCGTATTAGTCATGCATTGAAGATCTGTAGAAGACATTTCTATGATATAAGAATGCAACTGTATGGAAAGCTAGCAATTGCCAAAAATGCTGAAGATCTTTGTACTTGGAGGGAATGCCAAGATGGGGTTGGTTGGCGAGTGATTTTGAGGAGTGTAATATCAAAGTGGGTGGGAAAGGGAAGGGAGTGAAAGGAAAGTTGGTTATGGTGGATTTTGCTTAGACTTTAAGGAATTAATACGGCACACTCCATTTCTTGTTTGACCCGTAATTTAAGGCTAACAAGTCGGTCCGTGGTTCTCTCTTTGCCAGCCTAACTTCTATCATCCTTATTTCCGCTAGCTTACACTCATCACATGATACACATCTAAGACTGTTCGTGCGGTCAGGGACTTAAATTAGATCTCAAGAACCCTAACCAAAACATGCAAAACAGAATTGGCATGGTCTTCATCCAAAACCCTTCAAGACTTGTTAAACCAAACAAACATTCGTTTCACATCTCCGAGGTCAAAATTCATGCCTTAACCACATCTAGCCGTCCATAAAAGCACTTGCTCGTACATCTTCTTGGGGCTTAAACGTAGCTATCATTTAACCGAGCATGACTCATCTCTATTTAAAAACCACCATTAATCCTGCACTGAGCCGATGGGTCAAATTTTGAACATGTAAATCTGTATCCAGTCTAGGTTCTTTTTAGCCAGCAGGTGTCCGTGTACGCAATGTAATCTTTGCTTCCTCTTCCTTGTTTTTCTTTATTATTGGCATTTTTTTTGACTAGTACGGACAACCAAAACTTACGATTTTATTATCCATTTTGTTCCCACAAACAAGGTCTACTGCAGGCTTATGGAAAGCTTTTTACATAAAAATAAGCAATACAATAATGCATCCTGAGAGAAGGTACTTATATGAGAAATAAGAAGGACCCATTTCACAAACCAGCCATGCACTTCTCTCTATTTATTTATATGATAAATTCGTTTGTAAGTGTAACTTTCATGAAGAGAATGGGAGAATTTAGGCTGCCCCAAAAGCGAGAACAGATCAATTTAGTGGAAGGTGCTCCAGGGTTTGTTCACCACTGTAGCATGGTCGCAAGATTTAAGCATCGTACAAAACTTCTGGCCCTGGCAGGCGTATTGACTCAGAAATACAGGCCCGTCATGATCCCAAGCACTGAATATGAGGCCAATGGAACATTTTTTGAGTATTGTAGGATCAGGAGGTCAGGGTTGGTGTAAAGTGTAATCCAACAGCGGTTTTAGGAGCAATATGGAGCCTGAGAAATTTGGATCAGATTTTTTTGTTTGGTTATGGTATCTTTATTATATTTTATTAAATATTATCAACATATTTTTATAATTCTTGTATAAAAATATGAATAAAATTTAATAAAATATAATTAAAACAGGATAAGTGAAATTAAAAATTTGGTGGGAAAAAATTCAACGATACTTCGAGAAAGGAAAGGAGTTACCTTTTTTAAATATACTTACTAAGGGCGAACGGGATGGACGAACATGAAATCCATCTCGTTCATCCCTTTGATCTAACGGTTAAAATGCTTTCGCGTTTACATATATATGTAGACAGATTCTCTCTCATAGATCCCTCTCTCTCTCACACGATTCTCGCTCCCTCTCCTCTCTCAAAATATGTTGTCTCTCCTTCTCAAACGGTTCGCTCTCTCTCCTCTCTTAAGCGATTTTCTTGATCAACCGCGTAAAACCAATCTTGTCTAAAGGCGCTACATGTTGGTTGCCGTTTTGTATGAGTTTTGTTTGCAGATATGTTGCAAAGGCGATTGTGCTCTTATCTCGATAGTCACAGCCTCACAGGTACTCTTCTAAATTTTCTTGCCTTTAGGCTCAAAAACACTAATCGTTCTTGTGATATTCCTCAACCTTTAGTTGAAATTTTTACAGAGTTGTTGCTGCTGCTTTGATTATTAGTGAAGACATGAACAAACTAGGCCGAGCTCGGTTGGATAGGAACAATTTGGTGAATCCAACCTCAAGACATATCTATCTTACGTTTCCAGCTGATAGCACTTTTAGAGATGATGTGTCGAATTATTTCAGGTTAGTTTTTGCTTTTGTGCGTTTCTTCTGTGAAACTGGAAGTTCTTATGGTTGGTTCATTTGTTACAGTATGTATGGATCGGTACATGATGTGAGGATTGCTTACCAACAAAAGAGGGCTTGGTTTTGTGACTTTTGTTTATCCGTAGACCGTGAAGATCATTCCGGCTAAAGGAAACTCGCGTTTTGTGTGTGATGCTAGAGTTTTAGTGAAGCCTTATAAAGAGAGACGTAAAGTTCCAAACAAGTACAGGCATATTCTCTTATCATCCCTGCTCAGTTTTCGTCAACCTCTTGACTGAGCTGATAACTTTAAGCAGTCTTGCTTAAGCTTACCAGACATGTTATGGAGAAGGAAGCTAGAAGAGGAAGCTGATCTGCAACAGGCTCTTGAACTTCAGACTCGGAGATTAATGGGGTTGAAGCTTCTGGATGTTAAACATGCGTTTTCTATGTCCTAGAAGAAAATGAATATCAAATCACCAAACTCTTTTTCCTTCATTTTCTGTTCATCTTTATTTCTGTTTGCAGATTATGGCTTGAAATTTGCAGTAGTATTTGCTTAGGAATGAATAATAAGTTAGAGAGGATATTTGCTATTGGATAACGCCAACTCAAGTAGCTGTTTTGCTCTCCAGTAATTATATAGTATCGAAGAATTATAATCAATTTCAATAGTTAACTCACCACACACAAGCACAGGGAAAAGGACAAATGATATTGGTGAGAGAAACTGATCATATGCAAAGCTCGTAACAGTATCCACTATAGCCAATCACGGTAGGCCACTCCATGTGAGAAGATGTCTTCGTTCTAATTAACAGCGTTATCTTCTTTACAAGCAGTTTGTACACTAGTTGCCGACACCTTGTTATTATATCTTTAAAAAATAGAGTATGGCAAGATGACCACACACAAGCACAGGAAAAAACATAAATGGTATTGGTAAGAGAAACTGATCAAATGCAAAGCTCGCAGCAGTAGCCGGCATTGCCAATCACGGTAGGGTCACTGAATAATTGGCACAATTACTAGACTTCTTTTACGAATAGATACTTTATTGCGACTTCACAAGTGTTATACAAAAATAAACATGTATATGTTTCGTCATATTCATTTATATCAGTATTCGTTCGACAATCATATTTTAGCCAAAAAGCCAACTTTTTCAGAAAACAAGCAGAAAAGTAAGATAAAAGTTTTTTCGATATTTTATGTTATGTGGGTTGAACTATGTTGCCGAATAATCTTAGATTGAAAAAAATTTCATTATTGGTGGATGCCATGTCATACAGGTAATTTGATTTCTCATATTTTTATTTCGTATCATTCAATCATTGTCACAATTATTGTATGAAAAAATATTAATTAATTGATAAGACCACTACAGATCATTTCTGCATGCGTCATTCAAAATTATTATTGAATTTGGGGTCCGAGTTGAATCTTACAATAATTTCACATTGAAAACAATTTTGTAATTAGTGGACTTCTCATATTTTTTGTTCCATGTCACTGAATAATTGGTACAATTATTCTCCGGATGAGACAACTACAGGTCATTCTTGCATGTGAAATTTTTTTTATACAGGCAAAAAAACAAGTTGCTCCGCATACTTCCAAATTATCATGCATTTTAAGGCTATTCTAAAGAGTTCGTATAAATTCCTTTGCCTTATTCACGATAATAAAAGCAACGAATGATCTAAAATAATATTATTAAAAAACCTTTGAACTCTAGGCTTCCATTTCTTTTCTTAAAAACAATACGGCAGACATGTTAAGGAGAAGGAAGCTCTGAAACACTAAATGAATATGAAATCACCAAACTCTTGTCACCTCATGTTCTGTTCATCTTTATGTCTACTTTAGGATTAGGATTGCCTTACGAAAAGGTTTCAAGTATCAACAGGTCATTGGTCATCAAGAGTGTTGATCGTATGATTTAAATGAATGATCTACGAAATATCAGCATATGTGCTTTCTTCTTTGCTAATTGTTCTTTTAGAATATTTTTGAAAAACCTAATTGTCCTTGAGAAAAGTACTTATGAAAAACCTTATAACAAAATTTGCATGTTTATGATATAAAATTCCGATTGAAGCATTACGTGAGATACAGTATTGACAACTTGAAGGTCACTACAACCAATCAATAAAACTGAAAATAATTGAAGAGTCCTCCAAGAATGCAAACTGACAAGAACACTGCATCTCAAATGCCACGTGTACCATTTGAATCGCAGGTTATCTGCTTACTTTGTGTTGCCCTTTCATAACAAGGGAAAAGACTCAAGTGATTAAGTCACTTTATGCCACCATTTCGTTATTAATTCAATGTTAGTTGTTTCTGCAAAATTGAAACCCAAATACGGAATCTTACCGTGGCAAAGTACTTCTGAACAATGACTCACATTATGTTCATTAAGCACATTCCAGTCATGCCCATGGAAGAGTAAAAAGATGATACAAGACGATATCTACTCATCACTTTCACAGGGACACTGTTTACTCTGCACACCACCCTTATACAGAGGTTGTGCAATGGACCCTTTTGCTCTTTCTGTGCTTGCAGTTCTCATGATTGCAAGTCATGATATCTTTTAATTTGGTTTGTTTTTTTTTGTCGTAGTCTTCACATCTTTGAAACGCTTCAGTATACTGTTTTCACTTTATGTCACAAATCAGACTGAAACCACACTACTAGCGTGAAACTAGACTACTAGAGTATAAAACAATCCAAAAGTCATGATTTTACAAACAGAGACTTGAAACAGACTAATAAGAAAAACACAATTGCGAAATCGCCTAGTGTTATGCTTAGACTTCTTTTACAAATAGATACTGCCCCCTGCTTTATTGCGACTTGACAAATGTTGCCGTTGGATAAGACATCAACAAGAACATGAAATTACCTTAACTTCTAGAGCGATAAAAAAGTTTTGGACCAAACTCTGCACAATCAATGAAACTATTGTAGGAAGCACCACTTCCAGCCTCCATCTTAATGTTTATAACTCTGTTCTTTATCA
>JANZXP010000196.1:11524742-11536221 GCA_027576715.1 Erythroxylum flavicans | reverse complement strand
TAACTTTGATGATGTAATATCTTGTTTTAAACTATGTCTACTACCGCTATATGTTTATAGCTTGTATTTATGTTATTACTACTTTAACATTTATAGATCCTTATTTAATAATCTGAAGAAACCTAAAACTAAATAAATTACTTATCACAATGTGCCTAATTATACTCATTCACAGTCATTAAACAATAATTTTAACATTGATACAACTATCAACATATCATAACAAATCATTACATTAAATTGTGTTTTACTTCCCTTTTAACATGCCTTATATTTCTGTTGCTTTTCAATTCTGATAATATATATCTTGAATACATTCCATAACCATAACAAATAAAGAAAAGTTTTTCCCAAAATATTAATATTGTTAATACAATTTACTATATTCAAAAAAAACTTTTACGTTTTATACCCATCCTACAAATATTATCAATTAACCTTTCTTTGTTAACAAAATTATTATGCTAATATAAAAAACAACTATTATTAAGAAATATATGGTGTAGCTGTTACAAAATTTAAACTTCAATATAACAATTCTATTTTCCCCCTTAAATTGTTTGATTATAATATATGGATTAATATAATAATCTAAAAAATTAAACTAAGTGGGCATATTAGTTGAGATTACGACTGGGCAATTGCGCAGTCTATGTCTGCTAGTTACTTACTTAACATTAGTGGGGAATTCCGAATTTGTCACTGTCACGTACGGCTAGAAATTCTGTCAATTGGATGCTTATTTTGGTCACAGGAGGCTGGGGTTCATCCATCGTCTTGCGTAGGTGTAGTTGGGCCATCGGTGTACGTTTTAGTAACAACAGAGAATAAAGCTTCTCAACCGTAGTGGTCCTACTCCTAGTCATCCGCTTCCCTCTCTCTCCTTGTACGAATCTTATTTCATGTCATTAGCCTGCTCTTCCATTACTCCACTCGTTCTTGTCTTTACGTATTAATAAATAATAATAGTAATGCCACGGTATCTGTAAATTAAAACCAAATTTGCTGTACGGTAATGTATCAATTTTTTACATTTGTTAAGCCATTTTTTAAAAAAATTTTATGCACTTAAATTAAGAAGTGTTCTCGTTTAACTACTCTTGAATACATTGGTGACATTTCTTCCCGGGGAATTGAATAGAATATGCGACTGTTATTTGAACCAAGAGAATGCGTGTACGAGTAACTAAGTAGCCAAGTGAGCGATGGAAGGATTTGAACAAGTAATAGAGGACTCTCCGTAACTTGCAAGCTTTAAAGACAAAAGCAGCTCAGATCAAGGACGAAGATAGCACATTTAATCTTAGCACATGGTTAATTAATGCCAATAGAGACGTTGCCTCCTTGCTATGTCTCACCGTGTCTTGCACAAGCACATTATTGATAGTTCTCATCTCCTTAACTTCCCAATCCTTAGGCCAGTAATCGCCAATTGCAACCCTCTCTTCCACTCCACAAGGATACCAAAGACAGTAGCATATGTATTTGGTTATGTCTCCAAATGCAGAATATCGAAAAGAAAGTGTTTTTTTTAACATGCATACATTGAACTGGAGCTTATTAACACGATCTTTACATACCTGAAGCTATCAAGTTTGCAACTTTTTCCTGTTACCTCTTTTTTGGGGAACATAACATTGTCAGGACAACTGGCTGAATTGGTTTCTACTTCGACTCCTAAAAACAGTATGACCAAACTTATAACTTGATAAGTTTTCAACTCTACTTGCTTTAATTTTCTCTTCCTTTCAACATTAACAATATTAGGAAATAACTTACTAAACAATATGATGTAACAAAGTTTAGCCTGTTCAATGAAGGTTAGACTACTTTGTGCCTGAGATCTCAGTACAATAACATTAATTAGAGTTATAATTGGTTATAATCCCAGTGGTCATAACCTGGAAACGAATTCGGAATCCTCGATCTAATTTAGTTTCGGTGCTGCAGCAGGACGGGGTCAGTAAGAGAATGATGAGATTTGACATCTAGATGCAAAATTAATAGCAAGAGAATACAAGAATGAAAAAGAAAAGAAGACAAAGAGTTGACTTGGAACAAGACGTTCGCTGATTTGAATATCATTAACATCAAAACAAGGAGAAACTATCCAGCTTCTATATGATACAGAAACAGTCATCATGGTAGGGAATTAGCTGCTTAACCGCAAATGCGCATTACGAACTTGCAAGATTAGCCAAGAAACAAAATAAGAACACGAAGTTAAGAATTACATCTAGCTCGATCCATGCCCTACACTGGCCAAGAGCACACTCTTACATGTTTCCGACCAGACAGCGACCTCGAAACGCATTACGTTTCACACCAAAACACAATATTGAATTAGGGGATAGAGCATCAAGCTTATCATCATGACTATCGTTGACCCTGCAATGAACAGGAGAACTTGAGAATGAGCTATGGCGTTCCCTTGGGTGTTTTGAGTTCATGAAGCTCGACGGGGATGAATAAACCGAGGACCATGAGGATAACGACGAAGACGAAAATGCAGTAGAAGACAATGAAGATGACCGGGATACATGAGTCCTTTTTGGAGTGAGCCTAGGGAAGATAGCGCTTAAAAGATTTGACCTCAAGCCCCTTTTAGTAGAAGTTGCTTTGGAAGTTGAATAATAAGAAGGAGGTGGTGTTAACGGAGGGACAGAACTATCCGCAGATGGGTGCTTAGGAGTACCTGGCCTTGTCTCCCATAAGAATGGAACAGCACCTGAAGTACCTGCATAATAGACTCTGCTAGAGGCATTGGCCATGGATGTTTCTTTAGACATAATCCTGGAGAAGAATTTGTCGTCGTGCTTGATTTCCATCTGAGTAAATCAAGATCCGCAGATGGAGCTATAGAAGAATAGAATATGTGAAAAATGGGCGTGACTCCGGATTCCAAGAGAATTAATTTAAGGTTAACAAATATATAGAATCGAGCTAGGACATTAGCATTGATCCTTGTAACTTTGTCCCAATGTTCTGTCAAACATCAACCAGGGCTTCGATTCATTTACTGAGGTAGGAATATGGTGCTATTAATATTGGAGCATTAATTTCAGAACATCAATTAATTTGTAGATGAGTTTATGTTGTTCTCTCAGAAATGGGCTTCACCAATGTTTTGATTCATAAAGGTAAACGATTGATTGAGGGGTGTGCGGGGCAACATATCGGCCGTTCAATTTAGAGAAACAGTTGAGAAGTAACGAGATGTGGTTCAAGATGGCAAGGGTCAGTAAATGAGTTGTGGTCCATAATCCACGGAAGGCTTGTCTCATATAAGGCTCCAGGGGATGGTTGGGGGGTGTTGGCTCAAACTTATGAATATGTATTACTCCTTCAGCAAAAAATAAAATAAAACAGAAAACAAGATATATCACTTTGACAAGAAACTGTTTAATCAGAGAATCAAAGGCTTTCATCGATTTTCAGTAGTATTTCAATAATATAAAATGACAGGAATATATAGACAGATTACACGATTGTATTCCCTGTAAATTAGGGAATAATTATGGACAATTCGTAATTTACAGGGATTCTATCTCATCACTAATTCTATGAAATCTTATCACTAATTTTAACACTTTCCCTCAAGTTTGGTCATAGGATCTCCTACACCTAACTTGCCCAAAGCATCATGAAAGATTCTGCCTGCCACTGCCTTCGTAAGAATGTCAGCTAACTGGTCCTCAGATCGAACAAACTTAATAAAATGCCTATCAACCTCAACATGCTTTGTTCGATCATGCTGAACTGGATTCTTTGATATACTAATCGCAGCCTTGTTATCACACATCAATGGGCAAGCTTGTGACGATGGAAACCCCAGCTCGGTCAACAATTTCTTCAACCACAGTACCTCAGCTAAACCTCGGGCAATTCCCCTGAACTCAGCCTCTGCACTCTATAACGCCACCACCTTATGCTTCTTGCTCTTCCAAGTGACTAAGTTACCTCCAACCAAAGTGAAATACCCTGATGTAAATCGCCGATCAATCGGATTACCAGCCTAATATGCATCTGTATAGGCTTCTACCCTCATATGACCATTCTTCCTGAACAAGAATCCTGTGCCCGGTGACCCCTTCAGGTATCGCAGTATCCTCAGTGCAGCATTCATATGATCCTTCTGTAGATTATGCATAAACTGACTAATAACCCCAACTGCATACGCAACGTCGGGTCGTGTGTGGGACAAATAGATGAGCTTCCCGACCAAATGTTGGTACCTCCTCCTATCAACTGACTCTACCCCTTCTACTATCTTCAGCCCATGATTCAACATAATAGGAGTATCTACAGGCTCACAATCAAGCATCCTAGTCTCAACCAACAGATCCAGTATGTACTTCCTCTGAGATATATAGATACCCTGACTAGACCGCATAACCTCGATGCCCAGAAAATACTTCAAACTCCCCAAATCCTTCATCTCAAATTCCTTGAAGAGATTAGCCCGAAGTCTCGATATCTCTTCAACATCATCCCCAGTAATGACCATGTCATCCACATAAATGACCAAGCAAGTAATCTTCCCACCTCTTCTTTTCAGAAACAGAGTATGATCTGAGTTACTCTGTCTATACCCATATTGCTTCATTGCCATAGTAAACCTCCCAAACCACGCTCTCAGAGGTTGCTTTAGCCCATGCAAGGCTTTCCTTAACCTGCATGTCTCGTGGGATCTAAAATTGTGAGAAAAACCTGGCGGGGGTTCCATATACACTTCCTCTGCTAAGTCACCATGGAGAAAAGCATTTTTGACATCGAACTGGTGAAAGGGCCAATCCTGATTAGCTGCAATAGAGAACAACACCCTGATTGTATCAATCTTGGCTATCTGCAATAGAGTAGTCAACTCCATAGGGTTGAGTATACCCCTTCGCAACCAGTCTCACCTTATATCGTTCAACAGTGCCATCTGCTTTTCGTTTGATTGTAAAGACCCATCTACAACCCACAGGTTTCTTCCCAATCGGTAATACACACTTCTCCCATGTACCATTCCTCTCTAATGAATTCATCTCAATCTCCATTACTTCCCGCCATTCTGGGTTGTCCATAGCATCTTCCACCGTCCTAGGAGTATCCTCTATATATAGTGCTGCAGCAAAGGCTCTAGCAGTTACTGTCAAGCTCCCCCTGACCAGATTTGCCACGAGATATCTGTTCGAACCAGGCTCATGTTTAGGTATGTATCTCTTCGGGGGCACTCCCTGTGTACTCCTGGGTGGAAGATCATATCGAGGTGGTAACGGATTATTTTCTGCTGAAACATCTTCTGCACTGTCATGGTTAGAGGAAGTAATAGAGCTAATAGGAGGATCAGGACTATCGAAACTACTAACCTCAGGGATATCTGTTGAGGAAGATCGGGAGGGCGTGTGCCTGTTTGGGTCAGGCTGAACTACATTGTCGATATGTGGCAGAATGCTAGGCCTTATAGATGGAGGTGACTATATAGATGATAAAGGTGTACTAAACAACCAGTCCAGTGGTTCTTTCCCTGACTTACTCTTCCCATGAACTACGGAATGGGTTGTGTCAGAATAGAAGTATTCAGTTTCAAGGAAGTCCCAGTCCATAGTGACGTACATTCGACGGGTTTTGGGATTATAGCAACGGTAGCCTTTTTGGTGAACCCCGTACCCCACAAAGACACATTTTTTGGCACACGGGTCAAATTTAGTTCGTTCTACCTTAGGTATATGAACAAAGACAGAGCATCCAAAGATACGGGGTGAGAGTGCCAAGGCTAGAGGCACTCGGGTATGATCAGCTAAGGTTTGGATAGGAGTGCGGAATTTTAGGATTTTAGTAGGAAGGCGATTTGTAAGATATGTGGCAGTGGCTATAGCTTCAAGCCAAAAATAGGTAGGAACACGGGACTCAAGCATAAGAGCCCAGGTGATTTCTAGGAGGAAGCGATTTTTCCGCTCAGCCACCTCGTTTTGTTGGGGCGTATTAGGATAAGTGGTCTGGTGAATAAGGCCATTATCAGTGAAAAATTGTTGCATGGTTTTGTTCACAAACTTCCCCCCCTCAGACTTATTTTTTAGGAAATAAACTTAACACATTCTAGTGCAATCATCAATAAAAAGCACAAAATATTTAAATCCACTAGCCCCAGAAACTGGAGCTAGTCCCCACACATCCGAATGTATCAAAGAGAAAGCATGTTCAACACGGGTATTATTGGATAAAAAAGGCCGTCTATAGCTTTTAGCCAAAAAACATGTATCACATTGTAAATAAGAACTAGAAAACTTAGGAAAAAGCATTTTAAGATAACCGTGTGACTGATGTCCTAACCGTCGGTGCCACAACCAACTTTGATGATCTACAAAACCATGAGCCATCAATGCTCGACCCTCTGGGGATACTTCGTCGAAGTAGTACAGCCCATTTCGTTCAGTTCCACGCCCAATGATCTCCTTCGAACGGATATCCTACAAAGTACAAAATGTGGGATACATCAATACAGTGCAATTTAAGTCCTTCGACACATGGCTGATAGACAACAATTTATATGACAATGAAGGCACAAAGAGGCAATTAGACAATTTTAATATAGGCGTTAACTCCACCATACATGCCCCTTCTATCGGAGCAAGTTTGCCATTGGCAGTCTAAACGAACTTCTTCCGAGGCACTGTAGATGTCACAATATCTGACCTATCATAGGTCATTGTGTCTGTTGCACTACAATCAAAAATCCTCTGTCAATTTTAGGACCATTCGAATCCTCTACAATATTCACACAGGGGTAATCTTGTAATTTATGCCCATTATTACAACAATCATCATCAACAGAAACATCAGGGGTCAATTCAGCAATTCCAGAAAGTTTAGGGGTCAAATCAGTAATTCCAAAACATCCGGGAGGAAAAAATTTCGCTGCAAAGATTGGAGGGTTTAAGGGTAATTTCGCACCCTTTAACCCTATACCTGGATTAGGGTTCGACGCAGCCGGATCATTCTTCTCCATCTGTTGGGTTGAGGCTGCGTTTGCTCTCCCCGCGCTGACCCCTGCAAATCCCTTCATCCCGCTGTCGTCACCGCCGGTGCTGGTGGCCTCCTGGCTGCCCACCATGGCGGTGGCCTTGCCCCTCGATTCATTCTTCTTTGGTTGATGTTCCCACCACTCTGGGTATCCAATGATGTGAAAACATTCCTTTTTGATATGTCCTCTGACTCCACAGTGATTACACCGGCGATTCTCTTGCCATCCACCTCTGCCCTTGTTACGGGATGATGATCAGACCGTGCCTCCGGTGGATTCTGACCGCTGTTCGGTTCGATTCGACAATGAGGGGGTTCGATCAATTTTTCCCCCTTGCACTACCAATCCCGCTCCGATTCCCTGTGTTTGTGATATATTCTGGGAATTCAGCTCTCCCAACCCCTCTGTTCCTTCGGTACTCATGATATTCTGGTGAGCGGCATCTCGCCTGACACGTGCGTACGCGCCTTCAACAGTGGGTAGGGGTTGTTCTCTGAGGATATCCCTCTTAAAAGGTTGTATCGATCATCGAGACCCGCCAAAAATTGAAATAGGCAAGTCTCTTGTTTCAGTTTGTTGAATGTTTTAATGTCCTCTGCCACCGTCATTGGATTTGGCTGCCGGCGATCTATATCCCTCCATATGCTCTGTATGTCCTGAAGTATTTTTCTGAGGACATCAGTCCTTGTTGCAGTCTGCTTGCTTTAGTCATTAGATCATAAATTTGTAAGGCATCTTTGTCGGATCGATAAGTGGTGGCTAAGCCCTCCCACAATTCTCTGGCAGTTGGATATTCGGCATACTGACTCATCAATTCGGGCTCCATTGCCTGTATTAACCAGGACAGGACTTGTAAATCCTCCTGTTCCCATTTGGCAAATTATGGACTGCCTTCATCTTTTGGTGGGTTCCCTATGAGGTGTTGCAATTTCCCCCGACCTCCAATGGCAACATGCAGCACTCTAGCCCACAGGGAGTAGTTATGCTCATTCAGTTTCATATCTACCTGTAAGGATTGGGTGTTTATTGATGAATTTTGGTTGCTTTGTTGCAGTAATTGGAATATATGGCTGGACAATAATTCTGCGGCCTGTGTCATTGCCAGATTGACAGAACTATCGCCCTCCTCACTCATTGGATTGATTGGTAAGGTTGGCAGATGACGATTGCAGTTATATCAACCCTAAGATCAATAACAAGGCTCTGATACCATGTTTAATCAGAGAATCAAAAGCTTTTCATTGGTTTCAGTCGTATTTTTAATAATATACAATGGCAGGAATATATAGACAGATTACACGATTGTATTCCCTATAAATTAGGGGATAATTATGAACAATCCCTAATTTACAGGGATTCTATCTCATCACTAATTTTATGAAATCTTAACACTCCCCCTCAAGTTTGGTCGTAGGATCTCCTACACCTAACTTGCTCAAAGCACCATGAAAGATTCTGCCTGCCACTGCCTTCGTAAGAATGTCAGCTAACTGGTCCTCAGATTGAACAAACGGAAGCGAGACAACTCCACTCTCAAGTTTCTCCTTAATAAAATGCCTATCAACCTCAACATGCTTTGTTCGATCATGCTGAACTGGATTCTCTGATATCCTAACCGCAGCCTTGTTATCACACATCAATGGGCATGCTTGTGACGGTGGAAACCCCAGCTCGACCAACAATTTCTTCAGCCACAGTACCTCAGCTAAACCTCGGGCAATTCCCCTGAACTCAGCCTCTGCACTCGATAACGCCATCACCTTCTGCTTCTTGCTCTTCCAGGTGACTAAGTTACCTCCAACCAAAGTGAAATACCCTGATGTAGATCGCCAATCAATCAGATTACCAGCCCAATCTGCATCTGTATAGGCTTCTGCCCTCATATGACCATTCTTCCTGAACAAGATTCCTGTGCCTGGTGACCCCTTTAGGTATCTCAGTATCCTCAGTGCAGCATCCATATGATCCTTCTGTGGATTATGTATAAACTGACTAATCACCCCAATTGCATATGCAACGTCGGGTCATGTGTGGGACAAATAGATGAGCTTCCTGACCAAATGCTGGTACCTCCTCCTATCAACTGACTCTGCCCCTTCTACTATCTTCAGCCCATGATTCAACATAATAGGAGTATCTGCAGGCTTACAATCAAGCATCCCAGTCTCAGCCAACAGATCCAGTATGTACTTCCTTTGAGATATATAGATACCTTGACTAGACCGCATAACCTCGATGCCCAGAAAATACTTCAAGCTCCCCAGATCCTTCATCTCAAAATCCTTGAAGAGATTAGCCCGAAGTCTCAATATCTCTTCAACATCATCCCCAGTAATGACCATGTCATCCACATAAATGATCAAGCAAGTAATCTTCTCACCTCTTCTTTTCAGAAACAGAGTATGATCTGAGTTACTCTGTATATACCCATATTTCTTCATTGCCACAGTAAACCTCTCAAACCACGCTCTCGGAGACTGCTTCAGCCCATACAAGGCTTTCCTCAACCTGCACGTCTCATGGGATCTAAAATTGTAAGAAAAGCCTGGCGGGGATTCCATATATACTTCCTCTGCTAAGTCACCGTGGAGAAAAGCATTTTTGACATCAAACTGGTGAAGGGGCCAATCCTGATTAGCTGCAATAGAGAACAACACCCTGATTGTATCAATCTTAGCTACCGGAGAAAAGGTTTCCGAGTAGTCAACTCCATAGGTCTGAGTATATCCCTTCACAACCAGTCTCGCGTTATACCGTTCAACAGTGCCATCTGCTTTCCGTTTGATTGTAAAGACCCATCTACAGCCCACAGGTTTCTTCCCAACCGGTAATACACACTTCTCCCATGTACCATTCCGCTCTAATGCATTCATCCCAATAGCCATTGTTTCCCGCCATTCTGGGCTGTCCATAGCATCTTCCACCGTCCTAGGAGTATCCTCTGTATATAGTGCTACAGCAAAGGCTCTAGCAGTTACTGTCAAGCTCCCCCTGACCAGATTTGCCACGGGATATCTGTTCGAACCAGGCTCATGTTCAGGTATGTATCTCTTCGGGGGCACTCCCCGTGTACTCCTGGGTGGAAGAACATATCGAGGTGGTGATGGACTATTTTCTGCTGAAACATCCTTTGCACTGTCATGGTTAGAGGAAGTAATAGAGCCAATAGGAGGATCGGGACTATCGGAACTACTAACCTTAGGGATATCTGTTGAGGAAGATCGGGAGGGCGTGTGCCTCTCTCGGTCAGACTGTACTACATCATTGATATACGGGGGAACGCTAGGCCTTATAGATGGAGGTGACTGTATAGATGATAAAGGTGTACTAAACAACCAGTCCAGTGGTTCTTTCCCTGATAGTCCTTTCCCTGACTCACTCTCCCCCTGAACTACGGAATTGGTTGTGTCAGAATAGAAGTATTCAGTTTCAAGGAAGTCGCAGTCCATGATGACGTACATTCGACAGGTTTTGGGATTATAACAACGGTAGCCATTTTGGTGAATCCTGTACCCCACAAAGACACATTTTTCAGCACACGGGTCAAATTTAGTTCGTTCTGCCTTAGGTATATGAACGAAGACAGAACATCCAAAGATACGGGGTGAGAGTGCCAAGGCTGGAGGCACTCGGGTATGATCAGCTAAGGTTTGGATAGGAGTGCAGAATTTTAGGATTTTAGTAGGAAGGCGATTTGTAAGATATGTGGCAGTGGCTATGGCTTCAGGCCAAAAATAGGTAGGAACATGGGACTCGAGCATAAGAGCCCGAGTTATTTCTAGGAGGAAGTGATTTTTCCGCTCAGCCACCCCATTTTGTTAGGGCGTATTAGAACAAGTGGTCTGTGAATAAGGCCATTATCAGTGAAAAATTGTTGCATGGTTTTGTTTACAAACTCCCCCCCATTATCAGATCTAAGGATTTGAATTTGTTTCTGAAATTGGGTTTGGACCAAAAGGTAAAAATGGACAAAATTTTCAAATACCTCAGACTTATTTTTCAGGAAATAAACCCAACACATTCTAGTGCAATCATCAATAAAAAGCACAAAATATTTAAATCCACTAGCCCCAGAAACTGGAACTGGTCCCCACACGTCTGAATGTATCAAAGAGAACGCATGTTCAACACGGGTATTATTGGATAAAAAAGGCTGTCTATGGCTTTTAGCCAAAACACATGTATCACATTGTAAATGAGAACTAGAAAACTTAGGAAAAAGCAGTTTAAGATAACCGTGTGATGGATGTCCTAAACGTCGGTGCCACAACCAACTTTGACAATCTATAGAACCATGAGCCATCAATGCTCGACCCTCTGGGGATACTTCGTCGACGTAGTACAGCCCATTTTGTTCAGTTCCACGCCCAATGATCTCCTTTGAACGGATATCCTTTAAGATCAAGCTCTAGTTGTCTCTATTTATTTTGAGCCCTTACATAAAATATCATAATTTTAAATATTTAGCCA
>JANZXP010000196.1:11503797-11514365 GCA_027576715.1 Erythroxylum flavicans | reverse complement strand
AAGTGATGCGTTAAGTGATGTGACACGCCACTCTCGCGGGGCACGGATTCGGGTATCACCATCGATATCGGGTTCGGGTTCGGGTTTGGCGGGAGTGGGGTGTTACATGTAGGATTTATTTCATTTTTTCTTTCATTATTTATCTTCTATGTGGTTGTAAAATTTTAGTTTGACTAGTATGAATGTATCTATGCTTTTTATTATTGAATGAAAAATTATTTATTATTTTCTATAATTATGTTGATTTAGCAAAACAAACAAGTTCATTAAGTTGATTTACAAATATAAGATATAGTAAATATAATGCATGAACTCTAGATAGATCTCAACTGTCATAATACAAAATAAACATGTTCATTTAGTTAGTTTACAAAATAAACCTATCTATTAAGTTAATTTGCAAAATAAACTTATTCATTCAATTTAAGTAGCAAATATAAGATCACTACAACAAAGGTAAGTAGCAAATATAAGATCACTACAATAAAGTTGACCTTTGGCTATAAAAAATTCATCGTTAAAGGTATTAAAATCACCACTAAAGGTCTTCCTTCAATATTAATAATTCCTTTATTTCTAATCTTATCTTTGTGCTCTCTGTTTAAAAAAGTAAATAGATATAAAAAAAGACAGGTTGGATGCTATATTTAAATATGAAAGAATGAAGGAGAAGTAATATACATACTCTATATATATATGACTTCCTCACAATTGTTCAAAATATACCAACAACCAATTTTGAGTTTATCTTTAGTTAACTCCATATATTTTCCTACACCAAGTGACCTTACTTTTTGGGATAAAACTAATAAGCCACCATCTTAATCAAAATCAAATTACATTATTCTCTATTAAATCGTCTCGAGGTCATTTGCTTGTTGCAGTTGATGCTTTCGAACGTGCTAGTAGCCTTCTTGGGAATCCAGACATAGAGAACTCCTTTACCTTATCTACTGAGTCTCATGTCACTTGAAATCTAGAAAAATATTATTTCTTTTTCTTTTTGATGGAAAAGTCATAAAATTCATTATTTTTCTCTTTATTTATTGTTTTGTTTATAAGAATTCTTAAAGTTCTAATTAAAATCTTGTATTATTTACCATATATCATTATATTATATTACTTACCATATATCATTATTTATTGTTTTTTCTGTAAGAATCATATATCATTATACTACAAAATTTATGTTAAAATTATTTGACACCATATAAAATTATCTAATCATATAATTTAAAAGAGAAAAATTATAAATATAATCTATGTAATATTAATTAATTTTAAGTTCATAGTTTTATAAATTATTGAAATGATTTGTCATTGTTGTTAGCTAAATTTATTTCTAGACTAAGAATCATTATCAATAATATTAAATTTGATTTTTGTCAATATGATGCTCAGTCACAAAATGATTAAGTTAAAGTTAGTGAATTCATAATTATAATAGTTATTTTGTTATTTAAGCATTTGGCAATGATTTCAAAAATCGTCGTCGAAGGTCATGCATTTTGTGACGATTATAATATCGTCATCCAAAGCTTACCCTTTTGTTATGATATTACTAAACTATCATCAAAGGATAAGTTTTTGCGATGATTTCAAAATAGCGTCACCAAAGGCTTACCATTCGGCGACAATACATTTGAATCGTCACTAATGACTTGCAATTTAGCGATGATTTTAGAAAACCTCGCCAAAGGGTGAGTCTTTGACGATGTCAAAAGCTTACTTTTAGCTATGATTTGAAAATTGTTGCAAAAAAAACGTAGCCAAAGGGTTACCTTGTTATAGGGGATATAGTTACAAAATACACCAAATTAATTGTGATAGTACAAAGTATAATGATACACTAATTACAAAAATACATCAACTATTTGGTTTGTTAACTTTTTAGTTGCTATTACTAATTTTTGCTCTCTTTTTAGATGTGGTAGCTTATAACAGTCTTGAAGTGATGTTAGATTTACCCTTAAATTTAAGACATCTTAGTTTAAATGACAATTTGAAAGATCTTGGATCAACCTATACATATTTCCTTTTACTAGTGTTTGTAGAGCTAGTAACTCGTGAACCAATATGCATATGAGTTTAATATTGACTAACCTATTAATCAATATGAATATGACTTCATTACAAGTATAAGTGTCTACTTATTTATATTAAACTCACATTGATGCTTTGTTGACTAGGATGACATTCTTTAATTCCTGATATGCTACTTTAAATGTAAGTTTATTATATATAATTTATAAGTAGGATATTTCATATAATCATTAATTTTTAGGATATAAAAATCATTATGTTTCCATTTTTAAGTTGCTTATGAGAATTCTCTAGCTATTGGCCTTTCAGTTAAAGTTGTTTTAACCTAAAAAAATATGCATAATGTTAACATTGATGATTGAATAACACTTTTAAAAGATAATAAAGTAGTTACTTACATTGATAGGTTGATCATTAGGTCTTGTTACATTAAACTTTATATTGTTATTTCCAGAAGCACCACATTTCTTACATTTTTATAGTTGACCTTTTTACGACACCTTGCTTACATTTGCTAGTTTATTTTTGTCTATCCTTCTTGCATTTTTTGGACTTCTTAGCATCACCCTTTTGGATGGTGGATGTATTTACTCATAATAATTAAATGGGTAAAATATCACTTCCCTAATAGGTTGTAAGACTTGATTATACACTCTTAAAAAGGTTGCTCTTCTTATAGTATACTAGTCATTAAAAACTGCCTTTGATTTTTTTTTTAGTTATTGATAAAACTAATAGTATATTTATATGGGTAACCATATAAGTCTCACGCTCTGTAGCTGCAATAATTGTTTTTTCATAATTTCATAATATGTTTTCCACCCCCTTTATCGACCTCATATACTTTATCACCATTTTGGACAATCCTTTATTGCATTGCCTCCTTTTTTTTTTTTTTTAGCTTCTTCCTAATTGTAAATGCAATGTCTAACTTTCATGTGCATAATTATACCTCCTTTCAGCATGTCTCTTTATCACCATTGTCCTTATAGTTTCTAGCATACAAATCATTGGTCTTTCTCTTACTAGTAGGATCCATCTGTTCAAAGTCTCACTTATATTATTATTAATGATTGTAAATTTTGACTCAAACGATTGGTATGACCTAATCCAACTCTCATGTGGATATTCAAACAATGCAAAAGCACAACATATCTAAATTTGTTTAATTTTTTCAGTTGCTCATCTTCGATGTAGGTAGACCACGTATATGCCTAAAATTTCTTTTTCAAGTCTTTAGACTCCATTGTCCACAGCAATTATGGGAAATATGTCTAATATACATTTTGTGACATACAATTAGAAATGTCTCCTCAATAGCTCTTATTAATCCCTAGATGCATAAGACATAAAATAAAAGTCGAATGACGTAATATAATAATATATTATATAACAAATAATATAAGTCAAAACACATGTCTAGATTTATGTATCTTTAGCATGTTAGATATTATTGAGATTCCATCTCCATTTTCTAACTCCAATTCAGTTGATAAGAGTGAAATGAACCAATTATATAAATCAATATTTATTAACTTCAATAATTGCCCATATTATAGGATACATGCCTCCATCTCAATCCCTTTTAACTACACTGATTATTTACCATTGAAATTCAATTTTCAAGAAGTAACCATCCATCATCTATATGGACCTCAAGTGTCTCAATCCTTTTTTTTATAGTTGTAAAACAAATGTATAACCTTTTGAATTGCAGGCAAAAGATTTTTAATTCCTTGACAAGTACAGTTCCATTATTGAACCATAATATCTATGTTTCAACTCTTTGATATAACCTTGCAGCTTGGAATATTCACACAGTCTAATTTTCTCTCCTTCCTTAACTTCCTCTTTGCAGCATTACACATAGATTCCACAAGTATGTTCAACTTTTCCTTGCATTCTTCATTCATCTTCGTAATGTTTATACTAAGCTTCACTACAATTCTATCCTGAAAATGTCTACTAAAAACTTTACTGATATCATTTTAGTCTTTCTTTTTGTGTGAAATATGTCATATGTCTTGATTTTGAAACATTTTTTATTAATTGTATATAGTTTTTTACTTAAATCCTTCAATACATCCAACTCTAGTTTGTTTAAACTCACTTTTTCCATCTAACATTAAACCATGTTGCTATTGAATAATTAACAATAACATCTTTGAACTCTTTATTATTGTAAAATTTTATACCCAATATCCAATGTGACATACCACCACCTAGTTCATATCTAAAACTTGTGCTAGGTCTTCTAATTAGCTCTTTAGGGTATGCATCACTATCAATGAAACTTCTATAGCCACTAGAATCAATCTCTATTGGTTGGAGGCTATTTAGAATTAAAAACATCAAATGTATTATGTGCTTCTTTAACTTCAGCTTCAACTTCATTATCATCTTCAGCTTGAACTTTATTACATCTTTAACTTCAGTCTAAAAAATGCCATATCCCTGTGATTACTACTCTTCTTTAAAGGAATCTATCTCAACTTCATCATCATGTACAAAATGCCATCAAAGCACAAATCCCCATCATTACCTGCTATAATCAAAACTTATAGAGTCATAATTGAAATGTCAAGCTTGTGTGCATCATAAACCTTAGTTGTCCCATGTATTTTTAAAAGGTACATTAACTTAGTGTGATTAAGACTCATTAAATCTAAAATATGAAAATTTAAAATAAGCCTTGCCAAAACGTAAGGATCCAAATTCTTTCCACATCTCATAAATTTGTCTATAACTAATAAAATCAATATTAACTTTATCAAAATAACTTGACGATCCGCCCTTATAACTTAACTTAGAATCTTTCTTAAAATATCCCCTATATATAACTTCAAGCTTCTATATTGAGTCATTATAGCCTATAAATGGCAAGTGAATAATAATATATATATTTAAGAACACATACATATACAAAACCATATATAAGACTATTAGTACTTAGGTGATTTAAGAATATGTATACAAGACAGTTTAAAGGAAAAGAACATAGATTTTTCTACCATAAGCTTAGTTATAGAAAGGGAAGACTAAGATTGTTTGCTCAAGAAAAAGTGTTGTATGCAAGTGAAAAACCTCTTCTTTATTTTCCAATGTACCTAACTTAATGTAGGAAAAATAAACAACCCTTATTTAAACACTTTAACATATATATAATCTTTGTGAGACTGTTTGTACAGAGGCTAACTGAAATTTGATAGACATAATATATATATAATCTAGGAAACTAAATCTTATCCAAAATTTTGACCAAAGCATTCCAAAACACATAAGAACATACCATATATTGATCAAGAGTAGTGAGAAAAATGTAAAATTATACCTTTGTGTTATCAAGCATTTCGTATCATAATGATAAAAATTAAAAAAACATATAAATAGTTTTCATTCATTTTGTATCATATTTCATAAATTTTTATAAAACTAGCCATAAAATCTTATGCAATAGCATGCAAGATCATGAAAATATAGAAATAAAATGCAATATATAGAAATAAAATGCAATATCATGTGTTGGTCACATATTATTCTGTAATATGCTTATCACACATGGAAATTTTTTTTTACATTCAAACTACCAACAAATAAGAGTAATATGCCAGGACCACATTTTACCTATAAGTCCACCAAAATAGATAAAAGTGTCCATAATGCCTCGTTCACCTTTACCCATAATAATAGATATCAAATCCAATTTAAAAATTAACTTTTGATTTAACATATACTTTAACGGAGAGAAGTCATACCACACTTCATCAGAAGATAAGCCACAATGCACCTAAGAAAAGGAGAAGCCACACCATACCTCAGAAGAGAGAAGACAAGAATCGAGGAATGCTAGAGGAGCATAGAAGAACAATCTAGAAGCATTCAATGACTACCAGAGCAGTAGAGAAGAAGGGACTATAAAGAAGCTTAAAAAGAGGGATTAGGGATTTGACTTGATTTGATAAACAGAGAAGGAAGAAGAAGGCGTTGTTGTGTAACCAAACCCAAAACCAGACAACAATGTTTGGATTTTTCCTAAATGATGTCATCTACCTTAAGTCATATACGTCTAAGCCAATTGTTAAGGTTTGAGAAACATTCAAAGTTATCGTCTAGTAAAAATAAGAATTTTTTTATTTTTGATTCCACTTACCACATAGGATATAAATCTGATAGGGGACCAATATCAAGATAACAAAACTATCATATGTACTTTTTGTAATGGAAAGTTGATTAAAATGTTTAGTTGTAGTTTGCATCGGATGTTTTTGAAATGTTAGGGATCTTTTTTAATGTATTGAAATGTTTAAGTTTAAATTAAATTATAATAAAAACGTGAGGGTCCAATTTATCCCTTTGATCTAAATGTAATGATGATCCTTTAAACATTTGTAAAGTAAACAACATAATATTCTCTATGGATATTATCTCTACAAATGAAGTCACATACTTATTAAATAAATATATTAATGTTTTGAATGCAAATTTATTATATACTTTATAAATACTTCTCTATAATTTATTTTGTAACTTATTCATAGAAAGTTTGAATAATATTTAGAAAACATTTATCCTTTATATATAATTTAAGCTTTTTCATAAAATTGAACCAGTTTTAATTTGTTTTGATTTTATAATTTATTAATTTTAATTAATTTATAAATTTTACTTAATAGTCAAATTCAAAAATAATTATAAGAGCGAAGGTTGGGTAATAAATTTAAGCACAATCAAAAAAATAATTTTAATTTGAAAATTTTTATATAATAAAATGTTATTTTTCCTAATTAGTTTACATTCGCATTGGATATGAGATCAACTCCTCTTTATAAATATTTTTAATTTAAATGCTTTAATTATATTTTTATTAACATTTATTGCACCAACAATTTAGTACTATATTAATATTGAGGTTTCTCAAGAGTAGTATCTTTCGTTTCGCTTTACGCTGTATCAAGTCAAGACGAAAGTGCAAAAGCTGAAAAAAGAAGAAGACAAGTTGTAAACGGAAACCATGGTTGGGCAATCAAAAGTAAATCCATATCGGTATATCACAAGTAAGTCAATTAATTTGGAAGCAACTGTTAGGATGACATCTCTATCTATTGCAAGACCAGGAGCATAAAAAAGCATAGGATACATTGTCATTAGGAGAGCAATCACAGTTAATCCTAAGCGCTAGGTTTATATTATCATTGGGAGGGCAATCAAAATTAACCTTAAGTGCTAAGTTACAGTGTCCTGTGAAGAGGTTCACGAATATTACTTGATTGACCATCTGCTTTAGGGGCTTGTGTTTGATTAGTGAATTGTCCCTACCGCTTGTACAAATCCATCATGACCTTCATCAATATAAACTGTTCGACCAATTTCAACAAGCTACAGATGAGAGCTTTGGGACCCCTGGACATTAAAATTGGCCTCGTCTACGGCCATGTGAAGGTGACGTTTAATTATTGGATTTAAGTAAGTTTTAATGAAACAAACATCTGGCGGGTCGCTTGCAGCCCTGAAATCTTTTGCTTCACTTTTTGTTTTTTATTCCAAACTTGTTTTTGTCTACCTAACGAGTTCTCTTGCAGCACTGAAATTTTGTGTTCCACTTTTTCTATTCTAATCATATTTCTGCCTCTTAATATAATTGAAGGCGGGATTAGGGTTATAACAGAAAAATTGGAAGAGATGATGTAGCCCCTCTTGCAGGGATTGGTTTACTAACAATGACGTCTTTTTTACTTTTCCGGGTAGATTCTTTTGAAGTTTCTTCTAGACCTCGACAATCTACAAAAACTGGTAATCTACAATAAAGTCGGGGCAGGTCATGCACGTGCCGATCACGGTGATAGTGTCGGTGGGATGTTTAACCTTCATTAGACAAAGTTTGAGATGGGGACGACCATAAATGATTGCAACGACTGAGTCCAATTTAAATCATTAAAAAATTCAAAATCAATTATTTTAAAAGACAAAAAATACTTTGAATTTTAAATTTTTTAAAGAATTTGATCTAACCCAAAACAAAACCATTATTCTGAAATCTACAATTTTTAATTTTATTTTTTAAATAAGTCATTTTTGATAACATATTAAATAGTAATGATATTATTATTCAAGAAAATAATATCTTCAAATAATTCACGTTATTTATCTATTTTCTCATATCAATTATTTCTATTTAATACAAATGAATGAAATCTAAGTATAGGATTCTTATTTTCTTAATTTTGATATTTAACTAATTCTCACTTCAAAGATGTTAGAAATTAAATCATTTGTTTCCTGATATTGTAATTTTTATCAGCAGGATTTATACCAGTAGAAGTATGATTAAAATTCTTATCTCTTTCAGATATAATATTCTCATCCATTAAAATATTATTTCACTAAAAAATAAAAAAATTATATATATATATATATATATATATATATGAAAAATCTAAAATTGTTAAAGATATTCTAACTATTCAAACCAAATCAATTTATTTGCACTGATTGGTTTGATTTAAATGTTCACCTAATTTGATTTGGTTCAAATAAAAAAAAACCATTATATAAAGGATTGGTTTATAATTTTAATAAAAATTTGGCCAAACTACTAGTCATTGGTCCCTCACTTACTACTGGATTTCAACAGTCTATTTGGTATTCGCATGGTTAATACATACTGTTCTTTTGGGATCAAAAGGGAAGATAAACCTTGTTTTAGGAAAAATGATTGGTGGCTCGATTCACATTATTTAAATTATTCAAAAACATTATAGGCTAAAATAGTTATATTTATGCCATATTTCATTTTATTATGATTTACTACTTAACAAGCTATAACTAAGAGTCACTTAGAAATACTCAATAATTTACGAACAAATTATAATTAAGAGTCCATAAAAAAAAACATTTTCATAGACATGATTATCTCATTTGCTACAAGGTGAGGTATTTATTTTTAGTAGAACCAGTATAGTCCAATACATAATTCCAAGTAGTATGCCATAAACAGATCTTCATTTTACATAAATAGGCCAATAACTGATTGAACTCTGTAGGCCATTTATGTTACATATTCTTCAAAGCAGGTGGTTTTTTTTTAAAATATGAATATATTAAACCACGAAAGAGCATCAAGAAGAAAGTTAAAAGGAAACACCTTAGTGTTTTATTGTTAGTGAGGTTTTTGCTTACTAACCAAAAACAAAGCAAGCTAGGGAGACTGAACTAAATAAATCTCCACATGCAGTGATCTGTGTGTTAAATTGTAGCTTTTCTTTATACATTCAAAGATGAAGCCTATCTTTTCCATAAGCTCCCCAATGAAGGACTCTCCATTTGAAGCTTGATTACGAAATATTTTTAGTTTCTCTCCTCCCATAAACTCGAAACCAAATAAGAAAGTGAAGTGCAGTAAATCCTTCTATCCCTTTCGGTATTGTGCTTGATTTTGTTGCTGCATTGTATGATATCAGACCACTCTGTAGGCGGATTGTCTAAATTACATAGTTTTAGTATCACTCGCCAGGCCTTGTTTGTAAAAGCACACTTAAACAAGAGATGATCTAGAGATTGTTTATCTAATTTACATCGGGAGCACTGGCTTAGAAAGTTCAGAAACTTGGTTAACCTGTCCAGAGTAACGAGTTTACTTTTCGCTGCTAACTATATAGCGTATAAGAGGCACCAGGTAGTGCGTATTTAACCTACGCTAATTCAAACTATTCAACCCTTGGCATCGTGGAACAAAGAAACTTTTTCAGGCATTAGTGAATTTCTCGAAGGAGTGTCTTTCCATATTATTTCATCTTCTTTACCAGGGCTCAATGTGAAGATCAGGTAAGACAAGAGGTTTGAAGCTGGTAGAGTTCCTAAGAGAGAGTTTAACCAGATAGTACTTGAGAAACAATGGCATTTTGTTGGAATAATAATTTAAGAGGAAATAATCCAGTCTCATTCTCTGGCAATCCATAGGGTTACCGGCAGTCCAGAAGAAGACATTATTGGCATCACCAATCCTGTAGGAGTACGAGTTTTTGATCCTGTTCCTCACCTTGATTAATTCCTGAAAAATATAAGGAATCAAATTATTAAGCTTACTTTAAACGACTAAAAATCTAGTACCCATGTTCATATTCGGATATCTTTATTCTCGTTAAACTATTAATCAAACTTGTTCATGTACCAGATTTAGTCCTGGATTGAGTTTTGGTATGGTACTATATCGGTACTGGTCAATACTGGATATCGTTTCAGTTACTTTTTAAAATGTATGAAATAGTCCTTGAATTTTTTTAAAAATTATAAAATAGTCAATTGTCATATTGTATAGTTGTACTGTATTTTTTAACCCCGTCTCCAAAAATCAAAATGATAAATAATAATCACAATTAATATGAAATAACAATAATTTTCATATATTTCACCTATAAATAATAATCAAAATTTATATGAAAAAAGAAAATTATTATCATACAAATATAAAATTAAGAACAATATAAAGTGTTTAAAATATTACAATTTCAATTTTCATTATATAATAA
>JANZXP010000196.1:11471167-11492183 GCA_027576715.1 Erythroxylum flavicans | reverse complement strand
ATTATATAAAAGATTAAAATAAATTTAAATAAAATAATTTATTTTTAAGTTTAATTTAATGTATAATTATTATTAGTGATAAAAATATTTATTTTATTTTAAAATTAAAAATTAAAAAATCACAATAAAATTTTAACTAATAATTAATTATAAAAACTTTCAAAAAAGAGAAGGGAGGGGGGAGACAAAGGGGGAGATTTTTTAAAAAAAATTTGAAAATTTTGCAAAAAAGTCCCTATATTTTTCAAAATTTCTAGTGCCGGCCGCCGGCCAGTACCAACTAGTACTAGCCGGTATTATAGATACCGGCCGGTACCAACTGGTATCGGCCAGTACCGACTAGTATTTACACCCGGTATCAAGACGTTGGTACCGTTCCGTTTTTTGGCCAGTACGGTACCGTCCGGCCAGTACGAAACGGTACCCATAATAGTGGTTAAAAGGCTTTCACGAATTTAAGACTCATAAGCCTTTAAATTTTCATTTAAGATTAAAGAGTTTATTTCCATTTTGAACTTGCGACATATGTGTTAAATGTTTATCTTAAAGTCAAGAAATTTATTTGTTATCAGATCTCCAATGTATGAATAAGCTTTTTGTCTTGAAAGCAAAGAGGTCATTTCTCATTTGGATTTGCAGCTTATGAAATTATTAAAGAAGTTTCAACACTTTCATTGTTGTTGCAAAATTTTTGTTGATACTTATCTACAAATCTCTTTCTTTAAAATGATTGAGAGAATTATGTTAAATAAATTTATAAAAATAATTTGAAAGTATAAAGAAATTGGTAGAATAAGTATAATAATATTTGAAGAAAGTTGATAGAATAAGTGTAATAGTAATAATGATGTTTGACATTGAGTCAGACTCGGATTACCTGAAGTGTGGATTACCTAAATTCACTTTGGTCACTCAAAATGTCATTTTAATTTTACTTTCCAAAACAATGTCATTTTAATACTGAATTTCTTAAATTTAAACAACGTGACATCATTTAGAAAAGTTAAACCAAACGAAATAGTTTTTATCAAAGCATTTAGGTCAATTCCTCAAATTCAACTTAAAATTTAATCATATCGATTTTAACTCATTCATTTTGAATCAACTAAATTTGCCAACTCTAATAATAAGAGCTTGAAATCATTAAAACTATTGCCAATGAATGTCGGGAGTAGGTATAACCATCACTTCGATGTTTTGATTTATGCTTTTTACCCTAGTTTTTTGCATTTCCTTTGATTACCAATTAGGTGGCGTGCAGTTTTTTATAGCCTCCTTTATGCTTTTAAGATGTATTATCTGTTTAAAAACATATTCTTACAACTCCTTGTCATTTAGACTAAAGCTCTAAGTATAAAGAATTTTTCCATGGTATGCGTGAAGTTTGAGATAAGTGAAGATGTCAAGCTTAAGCACTAAGGCATAAATTTAATAAAAGATGTACTCCAAATATGTAGTTTCAAATGAAGATGTATTCCACTGTGCATAAAATTGAATACAAAAATTACATGAATTTGGTGTTTTAATGCAAAATTAACAAAATAACCTAATTAACATTCATGTAATATTCACACTATTTTCACTCAATTAGTCTCACATTTGGATCAAAACACAAGAATTTGTAACCAAAATTAAGATACGAAGGTAATTAAAAGTAATAGAAATCAGACATAACAAGAACTCTTATTGATTTGTAACTAAATTCTGGATAAGATGATAAATCATGGTCTTGATTTTTTAAATCATGTATAAAGAGATCAATATATCAAATGAAAATTCCATCAAGCTTAGGATATTGAATTAAAGAGAAAAAACTATGCAACACTTATTGCATTATTACCAAGCCTTCATCTTAGCATAGTATACTTGTGGCCAATATGAGAATAATACCATTTCCTTAAATAGTATTAATTATGAGCTATGAGAAATTCTTCCCATACCTAAAGATCCTTTAGGTTTCCTAATAGGAACCTAAATTTATACCTTGATGAAGGGTAGTAAAGGTAGCTTGTATAATGAGCATTTCCAATTTTATTTTATTATGCGTCCCTGTTATTTTTTATACGTTCAAGAAGCCTCTAATAGGAAAATTTAACATCTTCATTTAGTATCTGTCCATGCTAGACTAGATTCCGACCCTTTTTAGAAGCATTTTGATAGATGGAAGAATGGTATTTAAGTTTATGAAATTCTTCATAAAAGTTCAAAATAAGGACTGTGATAATTCAAAGCTATTACAAGGCTGGTAATACTTACACTAAAACAAAACTGATTTTTAGCTACTTTTTTTGTAACAATTTTCAAGTCAGCTTTTGGCAATGATTTTTAATAATGTTGTGAAAAGCTTATCTTTTCAGGATGTTTGTCAGAATTGTTACTAACTACACGTCTTTGGCGATGATTTATTGGATTCATCGCAAAAGGCTCGACCTTTTGTGGCGGTTTAACATTTTCATCACCAAATGTCAAGCCATTAGGCACGAGTTTGTGAATCATCGTAAAAAGCTCGAATTTTGGCAGTAAAATTTGTAAATAGTCACAAAAATTGAAATAGTTACAATTTTTACATATTGCATTCAAACTCTATAAATTTATTTAAATCTATGGATTTACATAAAAAAAGATTCTTTAATGATGCCTATTGTAGTACACCTCCGTTCATACAAATTTTGCATGAAAATGGAATGAAACTTCTAAAAATTGTAAAATGTTTTCTAAGTTTTAAACATATTGTTGAAAAACACATGATAGGTAATTTAAATTTCGAAAAGTAAATATTTTTTGGATATAAAAGATAAACATACCTAAAAGTTTAACGTTAATAAGATCAAAATATCATAAATTTAAGTTGTCTAGTATTCTTAATCATTAATAATTATTAACAATAAAAAATAATACATATAAATATTGAAATATGATAAACAATATAATATAATGATATATAGTAAGTAATACAATATTTAATTAGAATTTTAACAATTCTTATAGACAAAACAATAAATAAAGTTTCATGCCTATTCCTTCGAAAAGAAAAAGAAATAATTATTTTTTTAGATTTCAAGTGACATAAGACTTGGTAGATAAGGTAAAGGAGTTTCCTATGTCTAGATTCCCAAAAAGGCTCCTTGCATGTTCGAAGACGTCAAGTGAAATAGTGAAAGATCTTCTCTTAGGAGTTGTTTTATTGGCACTCTCTTCCAACAATTACTTGGCTTTAGCTAAACTAGATATAGTGAATGATTCTCTAAATGCAATATGGATCACTGAATTAGATGAACTGCACGTATAATGCGTTTCACCTAAGAAACAACTAGTATAGAACTTAAATAGCTAATTAAGTCAAACAGTATAAAGAAATTCGAACACATGCATACCTGATTAAACAAACATAGTTTTTAGAATCGATGACTGTTCCAAAACAACCAATTTTCCTAATCCCGTCTCAACCATTGGGATATTGCCATCGCCTCCATTTTCATCTATGTTCTCTTGAAGATTTGAGGAAGCTTTACACAACACTTAGTATATACAATCAAACATTCATCTATGACAGTTTTGTAACAGAAAATGAGATACAGATAATAAAGAAAGAGAGCTAATTCAGATGATACTAAAAATCTTGAAGAAGAAGATCAGCCATGGAATGTGTTGATGGTAAAACCTATCTACCTCAAAAATTGCAAGTGAACGAGTCCTGACTTGTAGCTTAAAAGAGTAGATATCGATCTCAAAGGGATTGATGCCCAGACACCACTTAATTTAGTTAAAACTTTGTTTAAGAAATGCAATTGTTGAAAGTAAATAATGTGGAAAATTAAATTAAAATTAAAATACTAACTCAAAACAATAGACAATACCAACGTGTAGAAAAATCGAAATTCAAGAATCTAAAGACTAAAGATTAATTTTTCCCTATTTTGTCCCTCTCTTATTTTATTGATTGAATTGTATCTCACCCTAGATTTTCGAATGCAATAACTACCCTCTCTCAAGATTTAATTAATTGTCCCTAATCGAATTTAAGGGAATTAATTGGATGATCTCTCAACCTACCCAATGACTCAACCTATTCAACTAGTTATTAAACTATATTATGGGTGATCAATTAACTAGCCGAGATCTCTCTTCTAACTATTCAATTAATGTGATAATTGTAAGTCTATAGGTCGCCAGCTCTTGTTGTACAATCCAACACAAATTTATCTTACTCACTCTCTTGATTTGTTGCAAGATAATAATTTAAATCAACAATTATCAAAGACAACTTCATTTAATTCAACAAAATAGGAGTTTTCACAAAATAGTTCAAAAGCAATCCCTAAAACTAAATTAGCCTAACATGGTCTCCATAACATTCAAATAAACCATTTTACAAAGAATAGAAGAAGTAAAATTGACAGAAAATTGAATAACAAGACTCCTTCTCTTCTCTGCCCAAATCTAGAAATTTTGGTGTTGATGTGCTGTTTTGCCCAATCTTGATGATGATCCTTGATTTCAATCCTTCCCTAAGGCTCCAAACATATGTTCTTCACTCTAAAGATGGTCTTTCTATAGAAGGGTTTCGTCTTTTTCCAAGATGAAGGCTTAATGATGTTTAAATAGTCCAAAAATCCTAAGTTTAATGAAGCTCCGCATATTGTCTCGGATTATGATTCCCACGATCGTGGGAATTGTCATGATTCCCACGATCATAGGAATTGGTCACAGATGTAGTCCTATTTTTTTCTCCTCTTGATTTCTAACTCAATCTCCAAGTTTCTCCATCTTCCTTCCTACATAACAAATATTCAATTCTTACCCCAAATTAACATCAAACACAAAAGAACAACAATGGAAATCAAATTAAGCAAAACTATACAAAATGAATCCTAAACTAAAACAAAAATCAACAAGTATGCAAGAAAACACATGCCAATTACATGGAAAAACATAGACTAATGCACACCTATCAACATCTCCACACTTGAATCTTTGCTTGTCCTCAAGCAAAATAAATACAACAACTCAATTCTTTCATTTTATCTTTACAAAGATCAAAGCATACAATCCCTCAAATTCATATCAACTCAAATATCAAATTAATATACATATCATGACTACTTTTTCATTGATGTACATAAGCAACTCAACAATTGACACCATCACTCAAAGATAAGTAAAGATGCTACATGATTTTTCCTCATGATTTTCACTCATTTCTCTCAAGTGTTTAATGGTTAGTGTTTTGCTCAAACTTCCTATAAGAAACTACACTATCATAGGCTGACTAATACACCAATTCTCCTCTACAATGATTGCATGCATAAATAGATCAAAAGGACTTGTTTAAGGTTGTAATGTGGTAAGGGTTAAGGTGGGTAAAGAAGGAAAAAGGGTTAAGCACAAGCATTAGTAAAGTAAAAAGCAGATAAGATTGGGATAATCAAAACTTACTTCGAGGTTTCCATAGCCTTATAAGCCTACTTTGTTCCCCTCTCCAATCGATATGGGAATCTAACAAATCATGAATATTTTCATCTTTTCCTTGCTTCATCAGTTCGTATTGCCTTTTCCAAGCCCCCCTTGTTGTTTTAGCATAGAATATCTTTTTAAGAATTAATAAATCAACAGATTAACAAATTAAAAACAAGGCCTTTCCATTTAATAAACAATCACAAACTAGTTGAAGTGATTCTTCGGCCATCGGTGTTTCTTTTTCTACTAAGCCTTTCTCCAAAATTTTACTATATCTGGTACTTCTTAAATATGACTCCATCAAGCGTTTTCATGTTGCAAAATTATTTTTTCCTTCAAACTTGAAAATAGATAATTGCATTGATTGAACTTCAATTGTTAAACTCAAAGCCATCTTGATCTACTTAGGCACTTTAACTGAGCTCTGATACTATATGTTAGTAATAAGATTGCCTAGAAAATAGACTAGTTTAACAAAATACACAGTCGCTTTATTTGATCACTTCTCACTACACAACTCATTGGAGTTGAGAATTTTCCGAAGATTTCACAAACTACGCAACCTTTCTTTCTCTCACTTTACTTTTTGATTTGTACAATGCAAAGTAATGGCCAAATGGCCGCATATATAGGGAGTTTTATAAGGACAACTTCAATGAAGTTGTCTAAAGGTAGTCAAAGCCAATTTGCCTTATTTATTTTTGACCAGTTAAATACAAAACCAAATTTACTTTCTAACACACCGCCTATCCACTGTAGGTTGAAGAGGGTTGGTGGAAATTTTGGTAGTCACCATGGGTTGAGAACTTTTAGAGAGAGAAAGTAAGTTAGTAAGAGAAAAAATGGAAAATTTTCAAACAAAAGAAAATTAGGATTGTGATTGTAGGAAGTGAGTGAAGAAGAAGAGGGACTTTAATTAGACTATCAAAATCACCCTCAGTAAGATAAAGATCATTTAACTTAGGGGTTTACGTAGGTGAGTGGTAGAAGAGGGGAGAAGGGTAGATTAAGATTTTTTGTTGTTTATTTTTTATTAAAATCTGATGTGAATTTGGCATGATACATGACATCCTACGTTAGGGGAGAAGGGTAGATTAGGGTTTGTTGTTGTTTAATTTTTTTTAGTAAATTGTTTAATTTTTTATTAAAATCTTATGTGAATTTGGCATGATACATGACATCCTACGTTTACCATAACATAGCAGACGTGGCTTCTTTAACAGAGACACTAACGTTAGGCTATATTTGAGAAAAATTAAAAATTCAAGTATTTAATTGTCATCTTTTAAAGTTGAGCTATAATTGCAAAATTGTGTAAAGTTATGTATTTTTTAATAACCCTTTATTTGAAAATGTTTTTAATATTACTTTTGTATTCACATGCAAAGTGATTAATTTATGTAATAGTTAAATAAAATATTAAAGTTAACTTTCGATTGACACTTCAAATGCAGAGAGAGAAGTGCGTTCGTAGTAGAAATACTTGACTTTAGTCTAAATGAGCTATAGGTTGGATAACACGACCAAAAAACAAAAGGGATAAAAGAACATTACTTCGATGACAACGATGAAAAAGTTAAGAAAGGATGAGAGAACGATGATAGGTGGTTAAGGCAATCCTTCTATTGTTATTGTAAGGAGGAAAAAGGACAGAAATAGATAAATATGCATAATCTAGCTATAGTTTTACTTGACGTACTTAATTATTGCATAATGTTATATTTCATTTTTGCATAATATTCTTGGAGATTCCTACTCATTTTTGGAACTTAAAATGGACATGAGATAAATGTTATAAGCATTTTTAGTTGAAAATATTGTTGTTGTGCATTTAAATGCCATCTTCTTAATAGGATTTGAAGTTTTAAGTTTTGGAATTAAGCTTAACATGCACTAATTTTATCAATCAATGTTGGGATTAGTAGTATACACGCTACAACAAACTGCAGAATTAACAATGTGTTTTTTTGCCACAAATTTTAGTAAAATTATAAACAAACACTAACTTTGAAATTTGTACCAAAAAGAAACATACCTCTAATATTAAAACTATTAGCTATGTTTACAATAGGCTATATTTTATATTCGTAGGTAAAAACATTTAGCGAATGAAAAAACGTAGGTTGTAATGGTTTCACAAACTTTCAGATTTTGTCGCATTCATTTCTATCACAATCAAAAACCAAAAAAATTAAACAATCAAAAGCAAAATAACAAATCAACACCAAAATTTGTTAACGTAGTTCAAGACACCTTGTCTATGTCTGCAGGGCCGTCACCCAGCTTAATTTTTTCACTAATGACAATAGTTTTACACAAGGCTTTACTGAGCTGACACCACTCAACCCTTGACACTATTCCTCATCCTTACAACCGGTAAAAGAATTTCACACCCAATAGTACAATCGCCTCGTACTAACCTCAATAGAGGATTTTCTCAAACAATGTTTAATGATAACAAAACAAAATAAACAACTTAAGTGATTAAATAAAATTCAACATAAACGAAAACACTTAAGAAAGAAAAGAAGAACAACTTCTCGATAGGTTTAGCTCTACTGAAATAGATATGAAAGTTGTCACAACACACTACAGGTTGATTCACGCAAATTCCAGTACTAACTCATAGAGCAGTAATCACATCAATAGTGCAGCCAACAACCAACCTTCAGCAGAAGATAAACGCAATCCACAAAACAACCCAGCTGTGAGTCACCCATAACCAATCAATTACTAAAAGTCACAGCACTAAGATGGAATTCTCATCAATATAAAATCAGCACATCAGTCCTTCCATCAACTTGACAATCACAAAGCTAAAAGCTTACAGCCGAAATTCCCAACAATCGTGAAGCCAACAAAAGCAAACAAGGCAGGAGTGACGCACATACAATCTCTGGATTACTCACGATACCCTTCAGCCCATATAGACTTGATCCTTCACAGAAAAATCAGAAACAAGATGGAATAATTATAAACGTAAAATTAATAGTGCTGCACTCCAATCAAATCGAAAACCACAAATCTAAGAGCTCTCAGTAGAAAATCCATGAACAATGCAAAATAAAAGAAGACCCAACTATGAACCACATCAAAAACACACCCAAAAAGGGAATCACGGTAAGACCCAGCTGTGAAGACATCAACGACATACCAGCCCAAAACTAGTCATAGCAGAAGATATATATGGCAGCCAGAAAAAAATCAACGATAACTGTATAAAGATGACCCACGACCAAAGACTTAACCAGCCAATGTAACTTGAATGACGTTGAAGTATAGATTAAAAATTACCCAGCTGATTCACGCAAGGACAAAAACAAAAGCACTACTGCAACCCTAAAAACATCAACAATACAAGAATAAGAAGAAGTGTTTTGGTAGAAGACCCATTCAACTATATTTTCACGTAATACTTAAGGAGTTTTCACTAGATAGATTTCTTTCTCTATTCAATTAGCTATCAATCTTATCCAAGATAGCCTGTAAGATTTTAGCTTCTAAAAATTGTAATTTATTTTATTGACAACAAAAATGACACATGATTCCCACGACAAATTTGCTACCATAATCAAATTAAACAGAAGATAACCATTATCAAATCCCATCTTAATTAGGATTTGAAACTAATCAAATACAAATACCAAATAATGTCAAAATTAATAATAAGATACATAAAATCTATCTTAACAATCTCCCCTTTTTTGGCACTATTTATCACAAAGTCAAAGCTCCCCTTAAAAAGAAATAATTGGACATATAACATTGAATTCACAAACCATGAGGACTCCCCTTTGATTTTGAATAACTTCCAAATGACATTCAAGTTCACATAACATCAAGTTCGTTAAGTTTAAGAAACATCTAAAGAAATAATAATCCAATCATCCAAAATTTTCCTTTTTAGGACAATAAAATGCCAAAATAATAAGACAAATAGTTGCGCATATACCTTGGAATCTCCCCTTAAGTGGAACATTCACCAAAAACAATCTGATATCTCCCCCTTGGGATAAAACAATGATAAAATAAAGAATACCTTCAATACATTCAATCTCTACAAATAAAGAAGCATAAAAATCAGTAGTAGGTGTAGTGGAAGAATCATAAGCACGCAGTGCAATAGTAGAAAGCTAAGATGATAATTTACTTTTAGTTAATACATATGCCAACATATCATTGCTCACTTCAATTCCATCTTCATAAGACTGGTAAAATTTATAAACCCTTAAAATGCATTCAACGAACCATAATCAAACTTAATCACAACCCATGATATAGAAAGAAACCAAGATAAAACTTCAAAAATTCAAATAATAGAAAACTCGAATCTTCCTATAAGTCTCCAATTAAGCATCAACATATTCTTGACATAACTCCGTAATCAAAATCCAAAAGCAAAATTCACAAATCATCAAGCAGAGCCTCATTTACACGTCAATCAACTGAACTTTAGAAAACCCATAAATAAAAACTCAAAAAGCCTAAACGATAACTCCTTCAAATTTTTTTTGTTTTTGTTTTTTTAAACAACAAAAAAATCAATGTACTTTAAAAATTTAAAGAACACAACCCCTATGCCCCTCGAAGAAATTCAAACCTAGTCTTATTCATTGTCACTTTATCTCTGTCATCAATTGTCTAGTTGATTTCTTCTTCTGAAGCAACTGACTTATCCTCAGTCTAACAGTTTCTTCAAAAGCAACAACTAACTGTGCATCTGGACAATTTCTTGTTTTGCTTTCACTACGTCTTTGTGCTTGTAATTGACCCTTTATAACCTAAATATGTTTTGGTAAGATGGGTTGTTGCTGGAAATTTAATGGAGAGTGTCTAGATTTTTTGTTTTGACCCTTTGAAACATCATTTGTAACAACTTGTAACATTTCAGTCTTATATGCCCAATTACTCCACAAAAGTGACATGTAGATATGAACCTTCGATTTTTCTTAGAGATTTCTCCTTGGACAGATCTGTTCGTACCAATTTTCTAATCATTCGAATTAGAGCATTAACCTTTATAGCCAATGCCTTGAAGGTCTCCATTAGTTTTACTAATTTCTAACAACTTTTCTAGCTTTTCGGTACTTTCATTTAACATTTTATTCTCTTTTCTGTACTTACCAGCTTCAATTTCATTTCATCAAGCTCATTTATAGTAAACAACTTCTTCTCCAAATCTAGAATGATGTTCTTCATAGAGAGGTTTTCCTTCTTTAGTTTTTCATTTTTCTTGCGTGTTTGTACCTATTTTGCATACATTAATTCATAAGCTTCGTAAATATTCTCTTTTTGTCATTTGAACCACTGTCATCACTATCATAATATGAGATTGAGCTTTAAGCTAATTTGTCCATGTTTTTTTCAAAATTTTCTGATTTACTCACGTTTTCGTCATTGGTTACTTCCTTCTTGGTTGCCATTAAGCAAGCAACTGGACTTTTGCTGTATAAAGCAACTAACGCAACACTATTCATAACTTTTTCTTCACTACCATACTCACTTCTGGATTCATTCTCACTCCAAGTGCTTGTATAGGACTTCCCTTTTCTCTTTTTCAAGGTGTTAGCACATTCCGCTTGCACAATGTTGAAGCCTTGACACTTATCACATTGAATTTTATTCACTTTTCTTTCACCCTTTTAAGTTTTAGCTTGTTGTTTGAAGTTGTTATTTAATGAACTCTCACTGCTTTACCTAAATTCGGATTTATCCTTCTTCACGTTCTTTTCCCACTTGTTGAAATTTCTTTTCAATAACTCCATATCCTTATTCTCATTGGATTCATCTTCAAAGTCATTCACGACTTTACTAATCTCGGCTTGCAATGCCAATTTTTTGCTCCTCTACTGTTTTCCCCATAAAAAATTCATCTCAAAATTGGTAAGAATTCTAATTACCTTATCCAATGACAATTCATTAATATTATGAGCTTCCTCGATTGCTGTAATTTTCGATATGAACCTCAGAGGTAACAATCTCAATGTCTTCTTAACCAGTTTCAGGTTAGAGTACTTCTTCCAGAGCTGATGTGCTTGAGTCACATAGTCTCTTACGGAAGTTTCCAATGGTTTCACTCTCATCCATCTTTAGCTCTTCAAATCTCATAGCCAACATCTGAAGTTTTGATGCTATCACAGATTTCGATCCCTCATGTATAGTCTGCAAAGTGTCCCATGCTTCCTTTTCTGATTCACAAGCTGATATCATTGAAAAGTGACCTTTACCAACAATACTAAAGATGGCGTGCAAGGCTTGAGAATTTCCAAGTGCTCTCTCTTCTTCAGCCTTTATCCACTCATATGCATCTTTAAACACTGCTTCTCCCTTTTCATCAGTCATCACTAGATGTGTCTAGTCATTTAAAATCGAGTTTCATGCTTTTGTTCCTTGTGCTTGATTAAATACTCTCATCCATGATTTCCACGTACGATAATTTAAATCATCTAACAACGATAGCCTGATGATTGATGCCCCTTCTGTTATAGCTATGATTACAAAACATGAATCTCCACCAATTTGTTGTACCAAGTTCTGACTCGATAACTTGCTCTAATACAAATTGAAAAAATATAGGCTGTAATGGTTTTGCAAACTTTCAAATTTTGTCGTAGTCGTTTCTAGCATAATTAAAAACTAAAAAAATTAAACAATTAAAGACAAAATAACAAATGAACACCGAAATTTGTTAACATAGTTTGGCATACCTTGTCTACATCTGCAGGGCCCTCACCCAGCTTAATTCTTTCACTAACAATTAATCAATTAATAAAAGCTGCAACACCAAGATGGAATTCTCATCAGCATAAAATCAGCACATTAGTCCTTCCTTCCACTTGACAATCATAAAGCTGGAAACTCACAACCGAAATTCTCAAAAATCGTGCGGTTAAAAAAAACTCACTATACCCTTCTGCCCACATAGACGTGATCCTTGACAGAAAAACCAGTAATAGGATGGATTATTTATAAACGTAAAATTAGCAGTGCTGCACTCCAATCCAATCAACAACCACGGATCTAAGAGCTCTCAGTAGAAAATCCATCAGCAATGCAAAACAAAAAAAGACCCAGCTGTGAAGACATCAATGACACACTAGCCCAAAACCAGTCACAACAGAGGATATACACAGCAGCCAGAAAAACATCAACGACAACTACACAAGGAAGACCCACGGCTAAAGGCTTAACTAGCCAATCTAACTTGAATGACGTTGTTTCTTTCTCCATTCAATCAACTATCTAACCTTTTCAAGATAGCCTGTAAGATTTTAGCTTCTAGAAATTATCGTTTATTTTATTCACACTAAAAATGGCACATGAATCCCACGACAACTTTGCTACCATAATCAAATTAAATAGAAGATAACTATTATCAAATCCCATCTCAGTTAGGATTTGAAACTAATCAAATCCAAATACCAAATAATGTCAAAATTAATAATAAGATACATAACATGTATCTTAACAACGACCTTTTTTTAACTATGAACTTATTTTTTAATAAAATGTTTTTAGGTACAAAATATTTTTGTAGCTAATAATTTTTAGCAACTTTTGTTAAGTGTTAATTTATTTTCATAGCTAAAAACCTTTAACTACGAAAATTTGTTTGTAGCTAAAACACACAGGTCCCTTATCAATAAGAAAATAAATTTCATAGTTAAAAGGATTTTTCTATGAAAAAAGTTTTTCAACAAAAAAGAAGAATAATAAAAACAACATCATTTTGATAACCTAAACACACTCCTCTCATTTGTTTTCCAACAGCTCCTCCTTTGTTTTCTCTAGCAGCTTTCTTGTCTGTCTCTATCTTTCTTTGTCTTCCAATAGTGTCTTTCTGTCTTTCTTTGCTTTCCAATAGCTTCGTCATTTGTTTTCTCTAATAACATGTTTTGTCGAGTAGCTCCCTCGTCTGTCTTCTCTAATAACATGTTTTGTCTTGCAACTCCCTTGTCTGTCTTCTTCTATTTCTGGGTATGATATGTATAACCCTTGTTCTTATGTGAAACTTGATTTTTGGATTGAGCTACCTAGATCTCTTTTATGCTACAGAATGTCTCATATATTCTGTGTAGTTGTTATTTGTATCTTGTGTTTGTTGTTAATAGAGTATAATTTTGTTCTTATTGATGTTAAATCTCGAGACCTTTAGAGTTTGAGAGTTTGCTTCAAGGGGTCATTTATTACCTTCAAGGTTGCTGTCAATGAAATTTTATCTCGATACCTTGAGAGTTTGCTTCTCTTTAACCATGTTAAATTTGAACCGCTATATATCAACTTCTTTGTAGGCCTATGTTTAGAAATGTTTGTATTAAGGATCAAAAAAGGGGAAAAAAAGACATGAAGCCTATAAGTTATTAACTTCATTATCTTAAAAATTGTGCCATCTACTGTTTAGCTTTTTGATGGAGTAAGTAGTGGAAATTTTGAGTTTTCTTCTACTTCCCTTTAAATGAATTTTGCTGAGTAATTACTTGACCACACAATAGAGGTTTAAAATAACTTAGTAGACCTTTGCACATGCTGTCTGCTTATTGCTGAAGCAATAAATTTCAAAATGTAGTTGCAATCATTGAAAGGTGTTAGGATGTGTACACTTTATTGATCTTTTTATTGCAAGAGCTATAGTTATAATCATTGATGTTTGTATGATAGAGACCAAATGGATTGGTCATGTTCCAAGTATATCTATCTAATTTGTTGCATTGTGACCTTATAGAATTCAATATGCAGACTAAGCAAGTATGGTATCTAATGATTTCTTAAGCTTGAAGAAAAGAGAAATGCCTTTATGCATTCTCTCCCTTATGCAATTTTTGACATTTTAGGTCTGCACATTTTGTATCTTATTCACTTTCTAGTCTCAGAAGTTATTCATGCAGCAAACCATACGTAGAGGTGATTGGGGCATCTTGAATCTCATTATTACAAATCCGGACTTGCTTGGTTCACATACATTTCCTTTTCTTAATGCAATTCTTCTTATGATTAGAATGTATTCTACCAGTTTTAACCATTTATTTACATTTCTAGAATATTGAGACTCATATATAAAGAACAAACTTTTGTCATTATTATAAGTTGCAGCTTAGTCATAATTGTTCCACTGTGGTGAAAGGACAACCGAATAAGGTAAGCTTCTTTCAAAAGTTTCCATTAGTAGATCTATTTTCAAAATTTCATTCCTTCCTTGACATGTTTTTGGGGTCATCTGTTGCCTTCAAGGTTGATGTCGATGGCCTCTAGGTTTTTAGACCATATGATTTCTATGTAACATTATATAGAAATGGGAGGCCAAGTTACTGGAAGACATTTTTCTGAATTTTGTGCAGAACTTAAATAACATCTTTTGTATCAACTAAAGACAATGGTAATGCTTTAGTCAATCTGAACTTATTTAATTATCTTGCAGCTCTTACTAATAATTCCTCCTGAACTAGCGTACGAAAGTAAAAGAGTCCAAGAAATTCCTCTACATGCAACAAAGGAAGTGTGATGTCCACAATCTCTCTATTTCTTTAATTTCTTTTCAAAAATTTGATTTGTAAAGGTTGAGTATCTATTTCAAGTCCATTCGAAAATCTTGTGAAAGATTGGATACATTATTGAACTGAACACTGGTTCGTGGAAAAACCATGGGTAAAAAAAGGGAAATGTGAAAAAATTACTTTTTTTTTCTTGTGCTAAATACGAAAAGAAAGCATATGTTTACTATTTAGCTAATTGATTATCTCTTTTCTTCAACGCAAAATTGTTTAATTGGGAAATAATGCATTCCTAATTAAGATAAGCTATTTACCTTCATGTTAAACCCTATATCTATCTCCTATTCTCAATTTTCTTTATTACTGATAGGACCCTATCTTGCAATGACTAGACGACCTACCTAGCACTCCACAGTGGCCCTCTAGTCGATATTTGAATTGACTGGAAAGTTTTCGTAAAGCTCAGCCTATTGGTGGGATATTCTGTATGTGTAGAAGGTGACTCACTAGATTGGACTATTGACAGACACAATACCACCCATTATTAGTAACTGACATCCCCCGGACATCGTCATGCACGTTTGGAATACTCAGATTGGTATAATATCATGTAACGAGCCTAACAATATACCATAGGCTAAAATCAAAATCATTTTTCTATGTACTTTAATTTTCGGCTTAAAGCTTAAACCATTTTGTAAAGTAATTTATACAATTTCGAAGTTAAAAACAAATGGGAGATGTCTGGAGCCTATCACGATTGTGAAACTGCCTCTGGCCCATGTACGTTCAAAATTTTCAACTTCTTTCAATTTCATAATCAAACAATTGAATGCATAATTTTAAATCACATGCATCAATTCTTTTGTAAAAAAGTTATTCAAATGAAACAATTAAAATCCACTCACCATTTTGCAAACTTATTGCCAAGCATACTCATGTGTTTGGTGCCTTTCCTTTATCTACACAAACACATTTTTCTTAGTCATTTATTTCCAAATTTGGAAATAAGACATTAAAACTATAGTTTGGTTTAACCAAATTCGTGATTAGTATTAATCGCGTAACAGTATGCTAATTGTATTTCTGCTTACTTCTGTAAGGTAACTATTGGTCTTCGTTTCCAAATATAACTTCAAAATTCACTTAAACACCATATTTTACCCATTCTAACTTACTAATTATCAAAGCAAGGTTTTTATGTTTTCAAAAGTGTTATTACCGTTTTCAAAAGGTTCATGAGCCTTAGGAGTTGAATCTGGATGTCGACAGTCTTCAGTCGAGAAGTTGAGTCTCGGATGGTTAAGTTGACATCGTTAACGATTGGATGATTTCGACCTTGGTGGGAGTACTTGTCGACATTCCTTAGGGTGCTTGGGACATCGAATAAGCTAAGCTTAGTTCGATCTATTTTATTAAACAATGTTTTTTCTTTGATTTTATAGTGATAACATAGTTGGACAAGGAAGGGAAAGTCGTTGAAAGGCTGTACCTTTGTTACTCGAGCCAGAGGAACACAACACTGAAGTAGTCACAGAACCTGCAGTTGCTAGCTCTTCGGCTCATAGGCAGCCTCACACTGAAGCATCGACGGAAGTAGCATAGTCGGGTTTGCCACCGGTGCCGAGGAAGGCTCTACAGCAGGTGATGACATGGTGGGCATAATACACTACACAACAGTAACTTGGGGGTGGAGCGTCATAGATTCCACCATAGGTACCGCCACCTCAACAGCCAGTAGTGGTACCTAGTCTTGCGTCAAAGCAACATCCAATGATTAAAATCTTGAGATATATTAAGGAAGCAAGGAACCTCAGGTGTGCTATCTTTGATGGACGTGGCGATGTTACCAAGGCCAAAACTTAGATGAGACATACTGTAGAGACATTTCACAATATAGGGTTGTTTGATGAGATAAAGCTGAAGGTAGTTGTCCGATTACTGGAGGGTGATGCTAGAGTCTAGTGGGAAAATGTCTGGGGATGCTATCGTGATAAGATTTCCTGGGTAGATTTTATCAATGAATTTAACGGATAATATTATACCAAATTTGATAGAGATTAGAAGAAGGTTGCCTTCTTTGCACTTACACAAGGGAATAGGTCGGTGCACGAGTTTGAGATGGAGTTGAGAGAGCTTGCTACCTATGTCCCAAAATACGTGGCACATGAAGAAAATCTATATGTTTGGTTTGAAACTGGATTGCATTTAGTGATCAAGGAAAGGATGACGGTTACCCCCACCACCACATTCAAGGAGATGGTACAATCGGCTAAGAGAGCCGAGAGGTTGGTGAAAGAGCGCGAGAGATAGTGGGAGGAAAAGAACCAAAAAAGGAAGGGAGGAGGTCCTTCCAGCCAACAGCCTAAGAGGAGTCGTGGTAGTTCAGCTTTGGGTAGTACTGGAAGCGCTATAACATCAGCTGTCAGTTTACGGTCACCACGCCTAGGAAGTTAGAGCATTGCCCCTACTACTAGCTCTGTTTCTCGACCTCGACCATCTCGATCTAAATAGTGTAAAAACTATAGAAAGTTACATTCAGACAAGTATACGGAGCTAAGAAAATGTTTTCAGTGTTTTGAGTCATGGCACTTGAGGAGAGATTATCCACAGCCAGCTTAGACTTCAACTCGAGAGGGGGATAGCTTGGTGCAACCAGTGAGACACCAAAGGGAGACTGCTAAGGCAGGTGCTCAATCTTCTGGATCTACACAAAGGAATGGTGTGGGCATTAGCACGCCTCCAGCAGGTCAGCAGCATTCTTCTTTGCGAGCTCAAGCATGAGTTTATGTAATGACAGAGGATGACGTTCGAGCCAATCCGAACATGATTACAGATATTTTCAGGATGAACATTTTTATGTTGTTGTATTGTTATATTATGATGCATGTTCTGCGTAGTAATGGTAAACTCGTAAATAGTATGAACTACTAATGCGTAGTGTTATAAGGTATTATGTGTGTTCTCAGTAGAGAAGCTAACATTTTGATCGACATTGACGCGCAAAGGTCCTTTGTCAGTGTGACCTTTGCAGAGTACATTAGTTATCCCTTGAAGCTGTTAAATCCCCCTATCAATATAGTCACTCCTTTTAGAGTTTAGCACTAAGGGTAGAGTCCCGATTAAATTTACTAGTGACCAACGGATGTTCTTAAGTTGTTTGATATCAGTGGTCAAGGCTAAGAGGTTGATTCGTTGAGGATGCCAGGCATACCTCACACATGTGATTGACATTTTGACACAGAGAGTCGAACCTAGAGATGTTTGTAGTATATTCGAGTTCCCAGATGTCTTTCCGGAGCAGTTACCTAGAATGCCACCTAATCGGGAGTTTGATTTTGTAATTGACTTAGTCCTGGGGATAACACTGATATCTTTACCACCGTTTCGCATGACACTAGCTGAATTGAAAGAGCTGAAGGTTCAGTTGCAAAAGTTATTGGACAAGGCTTCATTATACCAAGTCGTTCCCCGTGGGGAGCACCAGTATTGTTTATCAAGAAGAAGGATAGGACCCTCCACTTATATGTTCATTATCGGCAGTTAAATATGGTTACCATCAAAAAATAAATATGCACTCCCTAAGATCGATGACTTGTTTGATTAGTTGAGAGGAACTACAGTATTCTCAAAGATAGATATGAGGTCTGGGTACTATCAGTTGAAGATTATTGAAAGTGATGTGCACAAGGCTGCTTTTTGAACAAGGTGTGGACACTATGAATTTTTGGTGGTGTCGTTCGGATTGATAAATGCACCTGTAACATTTATGGATCTCATGAATAAGGAGTTCCATTTTTATTTAGATCAGTTTGTCATAGTCTTTATTAATGACCTTCTGATTTATTCTAAGGATAGGGAGGAGCATGCTAGACATCTCTGGATTGTGTTGCAAATACTTAGTGAAAAATAGTTATATGTGAAGCTTTCAAAGTATGAATTTTGGCTGAAGGAGATAGGATTTCTTGGGCGTGTGGTATCAGGAGAAGGTATTTTTATGGACTCAAAAATATTGGGAGCTATACTTGAGTAGGGACAGCCCAAGAATATGATAGAAGTCCACAACTTTCTAAGGTTAGCTGGTTATTATCGGAGATTTGTTGAGGGTTTCTCAATACTTACAACACCTTTGTCAAGGCTTACTTGGAAGGTGGTAAAATTTTAGTGGGATGACAAATGCAAGTTTGTTTTTAGAAACTGAAGAGACGATTGACTTTTGCACCAGTGCTTGCTCTACCTACCCAAGGGGTTGGGTATAAGGTGTACAGTGATGCCAGTCACCAGGGACTTGGCTGTCTGTTTATGTAAGCCCAGCCAGTGATCGTATATACTTCTAGGCAGCTGAAGAAGCACGAGCTAAATTATCCTACATATGACTTGGAACTCGTAGTGGTGGTGTTCGCACCCAAGATTTGGAGACTATCTTTATGGGGAGACTTGCCATATATACACTGATCACAAGAGTTTGAAGTACCTAATGAGAAAGAAGGAGATAAACATCAAACAAAGGAGAGGGTTGGAGTTAATTAAGAATTATGACTTAATGATTGACTATCACCTAGGAAAATCAATTGTGGTAGCTGATGCACTGAGTCATAAGTCCTGTTCAGTAGTAACTGTCAGGCAAAATCCTTATATGATCATTTGATGAGTATACGGAGCATTGGGGTTAGACTCTCAGTGGTTGAGGATGATAGAACACTGCTAACACGGTTTGAAGTTCGGCCAACACTATTTGATGAGATTAGGAGACCTCAGGCTAATGATCTCGTGTTAAAAATCATTCGAGAGAAATTATCATCTAAAGAGGATGAGGGGTTTTGACTGAGAGAAGATAGATTGTTAGTCTTCAGAGACAGAGGCTGTGTGTGCTGGATCCCGTTTTTGGAGCCCAACTATCCGAATGTCATGAAAGCGTGAGTGTGTGTATTACCCTATAGGGTCATTTCCATGAGCTCTCATTAGCCATTGTTGGTTCATCTTCATTCTTATTACATCCTAAAAGTTTCCTATTATACAGATCAAGATATGTTTAAAAGCCAAAGTAGGCTCATAATTAAGTCATGCTCCTCCAATCGATTCCCTCACTTTCCTTCCATTAATCTTTTTCAAATCAACACCAACGGCTACCAATTTTTTTTGTAGGGATAGAAAAAAATGGCTTAGGAATTTATTTTTTCAATAATCACTTCATTTGGAGGTCGGACAATGAAGTTATTGCCAAAAGAGTCAACCACGATTATGTTCTCAATCATATTGTACCTATCTTGGGACAATTGCCATAACTACCACTAGGTATATTGGATTGTGGTCATTTTAGGACAGTTTTGAAAAGGACTTTGAGATCTACAACTTTCGTGAAGACCTTAAAGAAAAATTTTGTCATCTAAAGGGCAAAATTGCTTTGTCTGACGCTTCGTCTGGTACCTATACTTCGTCTAAAGGCCATATCTTTTGCATCCGAGGTCCAAAAATTCCAAACTTTATATCGTTGGAAAGCTAAGTAAAAGATTTACAACTTCTGTAAAGACTTTGAAGAAATATTTTGTCATCTAGAGGTCGAAATCACTTCATCTGACACTTTGTCCGACGCTTCGTCTGACACTTTGTCTGATACCTATGCTTCGTCTGGTGCTTCGTCTAGTACCTATGCTTTGTCTGGTGCTTCGTCTGAAGGCTATATATACTGCGTCTGAAGTCCAAAAGTTCCAAACTTTATATCGTTGGAAAGCTAAGAAAAAGATCTACAACTTTTAAGAAGACAACTCTATCTAATTCAGCCTAAATCAATACAGATTTGCCCTAGAAGTCAGAACACAAAAATTTGACCCTTATAAATGCTTGAAAATGCAATCTACAAACTTTGATAGTCGTGAGCAAAAACACGATCACATTCATTATCATCAAAAGATAAGAGTTTTACAAAGCTTTAATGGGCATTTCAAGCCATAATATGTCATAGTCCAAAAATACACAATTTACACAATGTAGAATTGCTCAAAATGCAACTAAAGCCTTATTTTACAAAAACTAACTTAAAATACAAAATAAGCATAATCTGGAGTAATGCC
>JANZXP010000196.1:11457160-11471067 GCA_027576715.1 Erythroxylum flavicans | reverse complement strand
ACTTGAATTTTTGCATAGATTGATGAGTAGTGACCTAATGTTCTTGGATAAAAATGTGCTTAATTATGCTTTGAAATGTGTAAGTGTTGGATCAAAGGCATTAAATGCCTTGGAAAATGCAAAAGAAAGAGTATGCGAATAATAAGGGAAGTAATTATATGAGAAGCTTAATGGCCGAATCCTATAGCTGAAAAATAGTGATATTGTGTTAATAAGGGAAGTAATCATGTGAGAAGCTTAATTAAAACTAGTGATATTGTGTTTTATACACTTATGTGATGGTGTATAACTACAAGATACATGTTTGAGTAGTAAATACATTGCATATTGTATGTATAAAGGCTGAGGAGTTGTGGATCAAGGAGCTCGTACTGAGAATTGTTCATTGTTTTGAAAAACCTTGCACTTGGAGTGCAAAAGATGACTTTCACTACAAGAAATAATGTTTTGGAACTTACATATGCATAACCGAGTGATGTATGCTGCATGTATGTATTCTCTTTTGGCTTATAGTTATGCAAAGTTCCATTTTATATGTTGGACCGAAAAATAAAGGTATGGTACTTTACTTGATTTTAGTACTAAATATTTGTATATGATTTTTTTATAATTGGTGAGGTAACAATTAAACATTCGTGTGCTAGGCACAACAGATTAAGTTACCCCCATATCCTTTAACGTTGGTACATAAAAGTCGAGTCCTCATAACATCACCTTTCTATAGGACTTACGGGTGATTGCACACTTAGAGGTCTGGTCACCGACGAGGTCATTACCTAGGGTAATGATGCTCTTATCAACCGTAGTCTGGAGTCACCATATATAAAAGTTGAGTCAACACCTGGATCAATGAGTGCGCATACTAGTTTGGCCGACTAGTGGTGACACACATAACTATTTTGGCCTATTTTGAGATTTGGCTTCCTAACCAGATTTGATTTTACATGTAATGCTTTTCTGCTCTTGTATACTAGAATTGGAACTTATGTTCACTGAATGAGTGATTAATAGGCTAGGCATATGTGGTTCCTAACTAGTATGGGATGAGTCATAAACTAGAACTATATGTTTCTATGTCATGTATGTTCACTTCATAGGTGGTTATATGCATGTTAGATAAGTAAAATCATCCTTAGGTTATTTAGACCGTTTTGGTATGTACCAGGTTCTGTTTACGACATATTTTTTTCTACTCAGTAAGTACATAGTATACTCACCCCTTCTGCTTTCTAACCATGCAGGTTAATTTGGTGAGCTTGAAGCTCTTAGTGATTCGTGCAGTCTTTTGACATTTTTGTGGCATTATCGCATATGGGTAGCCTCTGTTTTGTACTTTTATTATATAATGGCTCATGATTATGTTGATATGCTTTATAATTTTGTAAATTAACTCTCGACTATTTGATGGTTTATAAATGACCTTATATATGAACTTTTGGTATTGTCTTTGAGATTGCTCTTGAGTGAACTCAAAAGTCCAGAAGTTACAGTAGAGTTTTAATGTGAATATATAAGTGCTTTTAAAACTGATTTACATATGTTTTAATTAAGTTTTGGGATTTTCAAAATATAGTCGTTGTGCTGTCCAAATGTTTTTAAAGATATTCAGTTAGCCATGTATAGTCAGGTTAAGGGTACCGTGAGTTTCTTTAGCCCAAGCATGTGGTGGTTATTATGTACCAGATTTGGTTCTTGGTTGTGACATTAATTTCTTCAAAACACATTCTCACCTAATTTATTTTACTATATCACAATCATGCATAATGAGTCACGGTTACGACTTATGTTCAGAATCCATGCCTCTAATTATTCCTTAATTTTCACATATCAAACATTCAAATTAGGTTTTGAAGTTTTCTAGAAATTTGTTCCCCCATGTCTTTAGTTTCCATATCATTAAAAATCATGCCATTTTAACTTCTAAATTATGAAACATATACCAAACATCACAAGCTGCTTCAACACACGGACAATATCATGTTACCATGATCAATATCAATTTTCAGTATTATTCAACTATAATTAGGTCTAAGTCTCTTCTAGAGCTTTTTAGTAATATGTATTAGGTTTCATTTACAGTTGAAATCACCCAATTTTAAAGTCTATAAACTAAGTTATGGCCAAAACGCTATGACTATTCAAGTAAATAGAGAATCCTAATACAAAATTTCACTAAACATAGTTAGGAAAACTTACCACTTTCATTCAATCTTTTGGAAAACTGCAAGCTTTCTTCTAATCATGCTCCAAATCATGGAAAATCAGCTACACCCTTCTTCTTTCAAGCTTGGCTGAATCCCACCTTTAGCTCTCTCCTTTTCTTCATTTGTTTTTCACTCACGGGTAACTCACTTTCACTCTCACGGTTATGACAAAAAGAATGAAGCAATTGTCTTAAGTTTACTCCTTTAACACATGACACGTGTCATCTTCTATCATGAATCATGAATCCACTATTCATCATATAAAAAGACCAATTTGCCCCTAATCACTATGCAAAAAGACCAAATTGTCCCTTAATGAATTTAATCACCGACTAATCGAATTACATTCAGAAAATATTTCGCAACGGGTTTATCATCAAATTAAACATGAAATACTCTTGTTAGGGTCGATACGTATTGACTGGATGCTTTAAAAAATTATTCGAATAGGGTTAAAAACATCAATATCCATTATTTTTCAAAAAGGGCATTTTAAGTCCTAAACTTCGTAAATTTCCAAAATCCATCCAATCGGAATTATTTTCAATCCATTTCAGTACCATTAGACTCTAATACCTATTATGAATATTTTCAATTCTTTTCAGGTTTAGGTGCTCAAAAATCACTATTCGTGTAAAAATATTATTCACTGAGCATAAAAATTTACCTTCATTGAAAGGAAAGGTTTGGGGTTTTACAGTTACCATTAAGATTTCACAATATTCTACATCAAGGTTTTAGTTCAATAAACTGATATATTTGGTTAGCAAAGAAATTTATTGTAATGTCTCCTGAATTTGTAGCTAGACATTTATGATAGCAGAATTTAGATTTTATAACCAATTCATCTTAATTTTAACAATTGCATCTATCAAATTACACTTTCTTGGCCTTTGCTAAAATTTACTACTTTGATGTGCAGGGCTCCTAGGAAAATTATCGAAGGTTAAGGCAATCAACGTTCATTATCTTTGTTACCATTTCCTAATTTGGACGTACTAAGTTGCAGCTGAGATTAAACCATTGAAGCAGATAACTGCTCTAACTTCCATTGCAAAGTGAGACTGGCTCGTTTCTGTCTTTCATTTGAAAGAGCCAAATACTTTGATGATATATTATTTATAGTTGCATACGTTAAAAAATGCTTGCTAAAAGTGTTTTTCGTTCCAACTTTCCTTCAATTTTTTGATTTATAGCTTCATATCCATTTCATTGCAATGCAATAGAAAACCGATATCCCAATGTCTACCTATTGTAACATTACCTCCAACTTCTCTCTAGCATGTTTTGATGTCTGTGCTTTATATATATGACATGTTTTTGTTTATATTGCATTTTTAGAATCAATTCATTAATATAAACTCATTATAAAATGTCGACTTGACAAATTTTTTAACACCAGAAATGAGTTTCGATGGGAGCTATATGATAGAATCCTCCCTGCTGAAGAACAAATCAGTGCATTAAAGTCTAATCATTGCTTATCGTCAATAGCTAATCTTCTTCTTTGAGGTTTTTAGTCTTATTCGACTTAATTGTCTATCTTTATTCTCTGTATCTCATTTCTAGTTAAGAAGCTATTAGATGAACATATGGTTGTATATACTATACGTTGTGTAAAGGTTGCTTAAATCTTCTAGAGAATGTAGATTAAAATAGAGGTAGTGGCAATGTCCTAATGGTTCGTATATGATTAGGCAATTTGATAGTTTCGAAATAATCATCAATTACGAAAACTCTATCTGTTCCTTGCGACAATGATGAAGTCATTCAGTCAAGTATGCATATGTTCGAACTTAGTTTCCTTATACCGTTTGGTTTAGCTTATTTAGTTTTTGGGATTTAATTTTTTGAAGAATGGTGAAGAATATAAGGTGCTTTTTCTATATTGTTTATTCCTTAGGGTAAACTCATGGTATGTGGGTTTCATCTAACCACTGTTCCATACTGCAACTAGGAAATCAGTTAATGTATCTTTTGCTAGTTTAGTTAGAGCTAAGAAGTTATTGAGCTTGGAAAAGGTAGCAATGAATCAAAATTTCAAGGCTTCTAACAACCAATATGTATAATGGTACCCATATATTTTAGTTAAACTCTAATGATTTTAAATTAGCTATCTTTAATTTTAATTATATACATATAATAAATTTTAATGGTCGAAGGACTCCACCAAGTTATTCACCACCTGTTCTTGTAGGAGACTTGTACAAGATGCTAGTTATAGACTTACAAGGACAAATCTAATTTGGGATTCATCAATTCCATCATCAATATCATTCCTCTTATGGCTAGCAATACTCTAAAAACGTAAAACTAGAGATAGGATAAAGTTTGATGTAAAATCTAGAATGTGTGTGTTGTGCAGACTATCACAAGGAAGCATAAACACTTATTCTTTGAATGCTCATATTATAAAGTAACTCATTTGGATATGTTTGTAATACCTTAATATCAACAAACTGGCCACATATTATCAACTGGGTCAGTGCACTGAAACTAAACTACAAATGGGATAAAAAGGTGTTCATTTTAGGGATAGGTACAATCATTTAGCAAATATGGATGATCAAGAATAATTTAATATTCAAACAAGAGCCATGTAAGTCAATAGAAGAAGCTAAAACAAAAAATTTCCATAAGATGAGATTACTAGTAATAACAAATGACATGAAGTACATAATTTCATCCGTTGTAAAACTAAAGCTCTTCTATATGCTTCAGTGATCAGCATTTTACTATTGGCTATTTAGGCCATTTCCATTGATATTCTTTTACATTGTACATTATATTACATAGTTCTAATTAAATGAATCAATTATTTTTTAAAAATAAAATTTAATTAAAACTAATAACCCTAATTCAACAAAAATAATTAACTTAACCCTAATTAGCATAAATTTAACTAATAAAACCTTAATTTCTAAAATTCAAAATTTGAGTTCTAAACTCTCCATATTTGCTATAAACTCTACAAGATCCATGTCTAAAAGGAGTAGTCTATATAAGTAACAAGCTAAAGGAAATAGAGGAATAACAAAGAAAGCAAAGTGGAGGAGAGATAAGATCATAGAAGATAGTTAAGAGAATACAATACTTCATTCATATTCATTTGGAATTTTTAATGTTACTTTAGAGATGCTACAATAATTTTTGTTGTCAAATTGAACATAGTTATCTCTGAATTGCTTTAACCTTATTGTCACATTTGACAACTAGTGAAGCTTTGATTGCAACATTTGGGACCTAATTAATGTTTAGAAATGATGGAGACAAAGATGAAAGGATTAAAATATATTAAAGAATAATAAACAATCAATAAATAGACATAAAGAATCGATATGAGAGAGAATAACAAATAGGCTCTAGAAGAGAATAAAGCTTAAAGAGTAAGAACAAGTATGACACCAAGAGGAGTATGATAGAAAATGGAGAACATAAGGATAAGAAACAATGAAAATAGAAAAGGAAAAGAAGAGTATCATACATTAAAAAGAAACATAAGAAAAAGAAGTCTAAAGCTAGTTCCATTGACTAAATTATTTTTATTTCTCATAAAAAAACCAACAAATTATATTCTTTAACTCTTTCATTATTAACAATGGACATCATCATCAGAAAAATTCATCATCTTAGGTTTTTATTTCATTTCATCTTCTCCCTTAAGACAAGTCCACTTTATTATCTTCCAAAAGGTCTAACTTTGATTGTGTATATCCAAATCAATCATTTTGTAGCTTAAAATTAGACTAATTAGGCTATGTTACATTATTTTTATTAAATTAAGGCTTAATTAGAATTTATTATAAATAATCACAATTAAGGATACTTAATTTAAAATTAATTAAAGTTTAATTAAAATGTGTGGGTTTTATTATTTCATGTGGCTTACAAGACTAATAAAAATATATATGCCACATCAATGTTGATGTGGTATATAACAAACAGAGATATAACTTCATCAATATTTTCATCCATTTAAGGTTTAAATTGAGTGATTTCTAAATATTATGGTTCTTTTGAAATGTTATGATCTAATATTTATTTTGGTAAAAGCTTCAAGGTTAAATTTAAACTTTTTTTAAGTGAAAAAATCATTAAAGCTCAAGAATGAGCATCAAAGAAACAAAGTGCATGACAATTGTGTAATTACAGGGAAAGGATTATAAAACTCATGCTACTCGAGAACAACATTATAAGAAATAACTAATTACAAACTCATTTCAAACTTTTTCTTCTTCTGAAAGAGGTAGTCATCCTTCCTGTGACATTGACTTCAGTATTTCCCTAATCCAACAACAAACCTAGTAAGTAAGTTCATGATTATACATTTTCAGGTTCTTGCAAAACCTGTTATTTCTTTCCCTCCAAATGGAGTAAACAGAACAAGTTATACAAAGATTGATATCTAAGTGCATTTCCCTTTTCCTATTGTGAATCTTATCAGCCTATTTGATTATATCTTACCAGTAGAATGTAGCATCTTCTTCTTCTTCTTCCATTTATTAGTTTTGAATGGAACCTAAAAAATAAATAAGATAAATGTCTCTTAATTTTCTCAACCATTGCATTTTAGACTCATATATAACAAATTAGTTGGTGTATTGGCATACCCACGAAACAACTGAGAAGTAAACATGGTAAGCAAACAATATCACTCTTATCTTCCTCTCTCTCCCTTTATAAAGTTTATAAGTCAATATTTTGTATCTCTAAAAGATATGTTAGATATGGTTTCTAAAGTGTTGAGTTTACTAAAACTGTCTTAGTTGGTGAGGTATAGAGTAAGGGACAACATGTTGTAATTGATACATATTTTTCATGTTATTAAGTAAAAATCTATAGTCTATAGCCTGGTTTGGTATGGATTTATTTTGTACATTTATAGTATTTGTTTAGTTATAGTTGAAATTTATGTTTTTAGTGTCAGAGTTCATAAAAAGAAAAAAAAATAAAGCAACATCTTGTGCATAAAAAGGAGATAAGAAGATAACAAAGGCGAAATGGAACGTAATAAGAAAATATTTTATTAAGATCAATAAGATGATAATGTAAAGTTATTTTTATTTGAAAATTTAAAATTTAGGTCGGGAATGAACTTGTTGCTTACGGATCAGGTTAGTAAAGTGGAGGTATAAAGAAAAAGGTATGATATTTTCACCAAATTAAATTTAAATTAATATAATTTGGTGATTAGGTTTATTTGGGTATGAATACATTATATGAGTAGTTTTTTTTAGAATTGTCAAAGGCGTTGTTATTCAAAGAAGGTCTTTAAATTACTGTAAACTCTTACACTAGAATAACTGTAGTGGTTTATGATAAACTCAATAAACTCCAAATTATGGACATGTTTAGGTTTAGGAAGGATTTATACTACTAATTATATGAATGGTTTGATGCAAAAAGTTATTAATAAGAATAAGGGAGGATCAAGACTAACGGTGATACCATTGCACTAATTGTAGGTTTTTAATGGAACCAAATGAGTACATATAATACTTAATAAAGATAAGTGATGAGGCTTCAAGAGAAGTACAAATTTAGTGATTATTTAATTATGATCAAGTGTATACTAGATAAAGTAAATGTTGCATAAATAAGGGAATATTTATAAAGGAACTTACTTTTATAAATATTGGATGTTTTGATGCCTAACATCAATTATGGTATCAACATATAGTTGTTAGATACCTTTGTCAATGTTAATGACTATGAGCAACTTGGTTGGGGATATTTTGTCTTAAGCCATCTTTACAAATATGCTCATAGGTTTAATAAGCTAAAAAGTCAAAAGTGTTGCGCCAAGTATGGGTAATTGTATTGATTATAAATCATGCAGCCTATAAAATTGAATCTTCTTAATTGATATGTAGACATGTACATAATGAGAAAGTAATTATATGTCACGACCTAGAACCACATCGGGCACATAACAACCGCCACATACCTAGGCTAAGGATACTCACGGTATCCTTAACCTGACTATGCAAGGCTAACTGGACATCTTAAAAAAAATTCGGTAGCACAATGACTGTAATTTGAAAATACCAAAATGAAAAACACCTGTAAATCAGTTTCAAACGCACTTCTATATTCACATTAAAACTTTACAACAACTTCTGGACTTTGAAGTCTACTCAAGAGCAATCTCAACAATAGTACTAAATGGTCACACATAAAGTCAGTCACAAACTATAAGACGGACAACGGTTAATTTACAAAATTATAAAGCATATCAACATAATCATGAGCCACTATACAACAAAAGAACAAAATAGAGACTACCCACGTACGATAATGCCCTGAATATGTCAATTGACCGCACCAACCACTTAGAGCTTCAAGCTCACAAATTAACCTGCATAGTTGGGAAGCGGAGGGTGTGAGTACACTATGTACTCAATGAGCAGAAGAAACATATATCGCAAATAAAACCCAATACACACCAAAACGGTCTAAATAACCTAAGAATAGCTTTATACTTCTAACATGCATATAACCACCTATGAGGTGAATATGTATGACATAAAACATATAGAACTAGTCTATGGCTCATGCCATACTGGTTAGGAACTACATAGGCCTAGCCTATTAATCACTCATTCAGTGAACATAGGTTCCAGTTCCATTACACATAAGCAGAAAAGCATCACATGAGTGTATAAAACACAATATCACTTTTTTTTAAGTTATAGGATTTGACCATTAAGCTTCTCACCTAGTTACTTCCCTTATTAATCACATAAGCTTTCTTTTGCATTTTCCAAGGCATTTAATGCCTTAATCCAATACCTACACTTTTCAAAGCATAATTGAGCACATTTTAATCCAAGCATATTAGGCCATAACTCATGAATCTAAGCAACAATTCAAGTTTACTCTAAGTAAACATGAAAACCTATTTCTAATGCACACTATCAAAATCCTTAAATCCTAAGCTAAGTTCACTTAGGCATTTTATCAAACACCTAAAGGCATAAACTTGAAAGCCTCCTTCTAATGTGCTTCTTCCTTATTTTTCATCTTCAATTCACATTATACATAAACAATTAACATCATAGAGTTTATTTAAGTTATCAATTTCAAAAGATATTTACAATTTCACCAACTTTCACTAAAGAGAGACCATTTTGGTTTTGGCTTAAAGAAACTTCTCCATGACTCATTTCATTCATATAAACCATGTTTCATGTATATTCAAGCATGGAGAATAACATATCTTAACACCAAACTCAAAATCATAATGTAGAGAGAGATGAGACAAAATTTACCTAAACTTTCCTTTAATGATATCTTCAAATCCTTTGAGAATTTCTCATTAGATTTAAGTTCCTTGACCCCAAATTAATTTAAAACACCTTGGTTTGAGTTGGAGAATCAAAAACTTGGTGGAAATTGGTGATGCTCAAATTTTTCCTCTTCTCCTTTCTTTTAATTAAAGCCAAGTGTTCTTAATATTTAATAGGGGGTACACGGATACACCATGAAAAAGGGTCTAGAATTTGACTCTTCTTTGACCAAACATGGTGAATATACCTTTTTGCCCTCAGTTTATTTCAAATTACCATTATATCCTTCAAGCTTTTCCTAAATTTGCAATTAAGCCCAAAATTTAAGAATGACCAAAACTTTTATTTTCATTTTGATCCTTAAACTTTTGAAAATTATAATTAAGCTCTTTAACTTTTATAAAATTATATATTGGTCCTCCAAGAATTGAAAAATTACATTTAAAATTTACAAATAAGCCCTTATGTACATCAACTTTTCCAATTAACCTTTCTAAGTGTCCAATAAGTCTATAAATCATTTCTAATCACCCCTCAGGCATTAGAACACATTTAACTTGGCCATCATGGTCATATCCATCCAATGGAATCGATTTTACACACTTAGAAGCTTATCTATCAGAAATCTTTAGGATTTCGCATACTAATGAACTCTAAGTTCATATAAGGGCATATAGCATTATATATCACTAACAAATATACCGAAAGGATTCAAATATATTTTTGAACTCATATACAACCATGTATAGGTTAATAAATAGTAGTATCTCCAAGTACAGATCAATACAAAAAGGGCTCAAAGAGTCTGGCGTTACACACAAGCATTTTTATGCTCTCTCATTCCTTAACTCCCTCTTAGTATGCTTGCACATAATATATTCAATTTTTTGCATATTTTTAAATATTTATATAAGTGGCTATGCTAGGCTTCTCAAGAATTTTTTCTTCGAAGTGTTTACTGACGAACTTGGTTGATACCATTTTAGGTTTTTTTTGGTTATGAAACATATATGATCAGATCTATATGTCTTAATTTTGAAACATTTGTTCTTACTATCATATGCTACATATAACTCCCACTTGCATTCTTTAATGCATCATACTCTAATCCGCTTAGACTTACTTTCTTTCCACCTTATATTAAATTATATAGCTACTAAATACTCTATAACAACATCTTTAAAATTTTCCCCATTGCCATATTCCATACCTATGTCCATTATGATGTTCCACTGCCTGCTTGATGTCTGACACCTATACTAGGCTTTTTAATTGCATTCCCAAACTCTTCTCCACTAGGGCATTCATCACTATGAAGGAAGTACTCATAGTTAGTAAAATCAATCTCAATTAGTTGGTGGCCATTTGTAATTAAATCATCAAATGTATCCTAACCTCTTACTAATTCATCATAATCTTCATCATATGAAAAAACTCCACCATCTACCATCATTTTTTGCATTACTATCTTCTTCATCATTATATACATTCCATGTACTAGCCCAGATCACCCCGCTCACAGATATTGTTCGCTTTGGGCCTTAGCCCAGCCAAGCCCTTATGGTTTTGTTCTTCCCATCCTCCAAAAATGCATCTTGTGTGGGAGAGGTATCTATACGCTTATAAGGCATATTTTGTTCCCCTCTTCAACTGATATGGGATCTCACAATATCCACCCCCTTTTAGGGCTCAATGTCCTCACTAACACACTAGTTCGGGCACTGGATCTGATACCATTATAACAGCCCGAACTACTCTGCTCATAGATATTGTTCACTTTGGGCCTTGGACCAACCAAGCCCTCACGATTTTGCTCTTCCTACCCTTGGAAAAATGCGTCTTTGAGGGAGAGGTATCCGTACCTTTATAAGGTATATTTCATTCTTCTTTCTAACCGGTATAGGATCTCACATCCCAATCAAGTCCTAAATCAACATCAGCCTCAACATCCCCATCATCAACACTAAGCTCAACATTTCTATCAACCTAAACATCCCCATCAGGCCTTGCATCAACATCAGATTCAACTTGCCTATATGATATTATCACTATTGCTTGTTATAGCCAAAACTTGTAGAGCTAATATTAGAACGTCAAGCTCATATTTAGAATATACCTCAATTTTGCCATATATTCTCAAGAGGTTAATAACCTAATATAACTATCATTAGACTCAATGAGTCTTTAAAGAATCGTTGAACCTAAAAGCTAACTCTTTAAACCCAAGGTTGTTTCCTATATCACAAATTTGTCTATAATTGATAAAATCAAAGTCAAATTTCTCAAAATAATATGATGAAACTCCTTTTAAGTCAACTTAGGATCTGACAAATGGCCACCATAATTTAATTTCAAGTTTCCAAATTGAGTAATTAGAGCCCTTAAAATGATAAGTATATAAGTACATATAGATTTATAAACATATACATATATAGGCATATCATGATTATTCCCTTAGAAAAAAATGGAAACCAAATTTAAGAAAATGGAATTTAATAAAAAACTAAAGTAATTTATCTATATATAATTTTGCACAAATTAGAATGTAAAACTTAATAACATAATTTCATAACTACGTTAACAAAGAATAATTTGCATTCTCTTATTCCGACAATCCTATATAATTAGAATCTTATATTTATATAGCTTTATAATGTAATTTCCATTCCCTACATATCTACATATAATTTTTCTTAAATTAGAAAGTAAAAATTAAGATCAAAATTTCACAACTATTTCAACAAAGAATAGTTCGCATTCTCTAATTCAAACAATCTTATATAAATATAAGCTTATATTTACATAATTTAACGATGTAATTGCTATTCCCCTCAAATGATGAGACTTAGAGCTATCTATCTAATTAGGTCTTTCACTCCTATAACTCCCATATTTGCTTGTCTATCTTTTTCTTTCCTCAAACTAAGATTTATTAACACTTGTTAGGAACATATACATCTCCTTTAGTTCTTTTTTATGTTAGTTATTAACACAAATAGGCAAAGCATCATATATTTATCTAAATGCTGGAACAAAATTCTTAAAGCAACATTTGTCAAATTGTTAGATCTTCTATATACATATCATATATTTGTCTATTATTCAAATATATACTCAAGTTGCTTATATAATATAAAACTCTTAGAAGTTGATAGTTTTTATATGTATTAATATCTAAAGTGAAATAGCAAGCAAGTTATAAAAAATAGTCGAAATGGAAAAACAAAAGAAAATTTTCTATATAGGATGAAATCTTTACATGTTTAATCAACTATATAAGGAAGGTAAAGGTGAGATCATAATTTACAGCTACGTCCAAGGTACTACCACCATTCAAGGAAAAGATGTCATATTAATATTTATAGATACAAAAAATAAAATTTTTCTACCATTGGAACTTGAGCATGAGAAAGTTGGCAATATAATATAGCCATAGTTGTCTTTCCCTACTAATGGTAGTACAACTAGTTACTAATGTCACTTAAGTAGTTAAGACATTTGATATACCTAAATATAAAATAGGCTAACTTGCCTATGTAGAAAAATCAGGCAACCTAACCACTTCAAATTATAATTTTCCTTTATGCAAGTAAGATATAAGTAAACTCAAAATTGGTTGATTTTTTTTAGATAAAGTAGTTTCCTTTAGTTTAATACTCATATATGGGACATTAAAGAATTCCAATTACATTCTAATTGAATTGAAAATTTCTCCAATTTTTACATAAATTTTTAGACTTTTAACCACCTACTTATTTGTTTATTCTTAATTATCCTTATTAGATCATGGTATACAAGAATGCATCAAACTAAATATTCATTATGATAAAGCATGGACCATTAAAACAAAAAAATTAGTGTGTGAGTACATACTTTATTTATTTGAACTTATCCAACATATAGAGTTATTCAGTATACTAGTAATGAATAATTAATCATTAAAATGTCTTTAACTTTTATTTTCGTTGGTACAAGTATTAAGAGTGACCAGAAATTATAAATTTTCATCATAAAATGTTAATATAAAGGACAAAAGGCCTTATTCTTGATGCAATTGCTACAATTATGGACAATGCGGGTTAAAAGACACTTCATCCATCATTATAATGCAGAGACTACAAGTTGGAACTATAACAGTCAGTTTGGTTGTTGTCTCCAATATGCAGAGACGGAACGAGACGGAAATTTGGAGACAGAACAGAACAGAAATTGAAGACAGTGAGTTGTTTGGTTGCGATGGATAGAACAGAAACAATTGTCTCCGTCTCAAGAACATAAATGTGTTTGGTTGCAGGGGACAGAACATGAAAACAGTGCCTATGACGAAAATGCCCCTAAGTATAATATGATTGGAAATATGTAATTTATTGATTATTTTATAATTGTATCAATATTTATTTTAAGTGTATTTGTA
>JANZXP010000196.1:11428992-11453897 GCA_027576715.1 Erythroxylum flavicans | reverse complement strand
TATTGATTATTGATTGATTTAATTTCTGCATTAGTTGTTTAATTAGGTTAATTGCGAACTTAGCTGCCTTTAGATTTTAGAACTAGTTGCCTTCCTCATGGGAAAGACACCTTAGGTACTATACAAACGACCCACGCATTTGCGATAATTACCAGGGTTATAATTAGTAAAACTTAGCGCGTATAACCTTGAGCGAACAAATATGACAATACCATGATTGAGTACAAAAAATATCATGTCTCAATAAAAATAATACCAATATTCAGTATATAAATACTATAATTATATAAAGAAATACCATCACCCATTAAAATTAACACCTAAAATTTAATCTTAAAATAATATGAATGAGTATAAAGAATATAATGCCTCAATACAAATTATACGAATACTTAGTATATCAAATAACCAAAATTAAGTACAAAAAGAATACCATCACTTATTAAATTTAAGTAAAGCCTAAACTTTAATATGAAAATAACATGAATGAGTACATAGAATATCATATCTCAATATAAATTATACCAGTACTCAAACATCCAATACCACAAGTATGTAACAAAAATTTAATAACAATTTTAAAAAATAAATAATACCTAAACTTTGTTATGAAAATACCATGACTGAGTATAATGAATACTATGCCTCAATGTAAATTATACAAATGATTAGTACATTCAATTCCACAAGTCTATACAAAAAAGGAAACATCAAAATTTTAAAAATAAGTAACATCTAAACTTTATTATTGAAATGTTGTGATTGAGTACAATGAATACCAAGCCTTAATTCAAATTATAATGATACTTACTATTTCTAATACCATAAATATATACAAAAATTATTATCAAAATTTTAAAAGTACCATCACTCCTCTAGTAAGGCTCAAGGAATTAAGAAAGAAGGGAAGGTACACATAGTAAAGCTAGCAACCATAAGAGTCTGAACAACGTATACTCTATTTAAAAAAAGGTTAGTTAAGAAGTTTTAAAGACCTAAAAAGTGGAGGTTTTCAACTTGATAAACATATTTGAGTGTGTTCTTTGCTTCAAATTAGTTTGGCTATGAAATTATTAAACATTATAGATAACGCAGGTTGGACCAAATTTTTTGATATATATGAACATGTGTATATTAAACTTCCCTCAAAATTTCAGTAATATTCGAGATAAATAGAGAAGTTGTTAGGGATGTCCCAGATGGGATTAGAATTTAAACAGGTGGTGAAAAATTCTTGATGTAAATTTCTTAATTTAGTGTTAATTATTAGGTTCGACTATCCCAAATTTTTATAAACATTGCCATATCAAACTTTTATAATCAACTTCCTTGAAGACATATATACAATTTTGGAATCTTAGAGTAAATTGTTAGAAGGAAGTTGCAAATAAAATCCCATAAGAATAAAAACTTCATATATAAAATCACTACACTTATTTTTTTGCATCATGTAATTTCCTACGCCATTTTTAGGAGGAGGGACAGTATAGGGGTGGTCACTCAATATGATTTATTTTGTATCTAATGCTTAGTTGAGAATTACCAATGCAACTTAGCCTTCTATTTTGTAAGTTATTTATATATAATGATAACAAGAAAAAGGTGGTGATATATGGAGGATCATATATCATGAGCCTAGCAAAAAACCTACAAGTGTTTGACGAGCTTCCTTATATAACCATAATATATATAATGCTTGAGCTTAACATTAAGGTTATGCGACATATAAGGTTAGTAAAGGTCATTAGGAGAGAGTATGTTTTAACTACAAAAAAATTATTAAGGTAAGGGGTGATGGAAAAAGGATGGAAGATTATAAGGTAGATAAAAATATTGACTAAACAGTAGTAGGTACTCAACACCATCATGAATATATGTTAGCCAACAATAATGATTGTTCACCACCTCTACAATCAATTTTATAGAACATACTAGGTATATAGAGGGAGATCCTTTAGCATTTATGGGAGCAATAACAAATAATAAAAGAGATTGAAAAACTTCAAATGGATTAAGATAAGAAATTGAACTGGATGGAAGAGATACAACATGGTTTTTTTGCTTATATTGGACATTAGTCATGACTTTGTTGTTATTGCTTATGGAGGATTAAAATTTTCCATGTATTATGCTATATTTTTTGTTGCAATTATATAGGAAAAGACAATTTATGTAACACACCACCCTCATAGAGCATATATCCGAATGTATCGATGATATTCCGAGAACATACTCTACGAGGATGGCACGTTAAGATAGTCAAATAAAATCATTGCAAAATTTTTCTCAAACAATAAAATCATTGCAAAATTTTTCTCAAACACTAACACATTTTCAACAATTAATAATCATTATGCCCATTTCATTTACAAACATATTCAGTCATAAATGTCATTACACTTTACAATTCACATAAACATTGTACAATAGTTGCAGAATACAATTCTTAATACAATAAAACTGAAGACATGTGTAGAGGCAAACTGATCTCGACCACTAACCCCTGTCTGATTGTAGTGGCCATACTCTAATTAGTTTAACTGGATATCCTTCGAATATGAAACAATGTTAAAATTTTGATGAGTTTTGCAAACTCAGTGAGTAAACCATCATCAATGTATTCACTAAAGTCAGATTTGCAGAGACAAAACATATTCCAATTCAACAAGTTATACATATCACTTTATATTTCATTTATGCCTTATCAAGAATCATACTTGCATAAGTATATAAGGTAAATTCACATATCATATCACAACACATCCTTATTTACCTTTCAGCTGTATTTCATACATTTCATTTGTTCAAATTAATTAATCATATGATACGTAAGGAAGTGTATGCAAATACACATGTGACTCTATTCATTTTTATTTTGCTGTGACCGAGGGCCTATTTATTGTCTCATATCCCTTGTGGATATCGGCCTCATTTCTAATACTGTTTGGTATCCCTTGTGGATACCGGGCTCATTAATAATGGAGTTAGTGGCTCTACGTTCATATTTCTAAGCTTTAAGCTCCTTTTCAGACTGGTCACTCCGGTCACAACCCCTTTATCTGATCATGCATATCATGTAATGAAATGCATGAATTCATATATATCACACTTTCAATAGCTTTCATTCATTTCAGATACAGTCACTTTCATATTCATCAGAAATAGGTCCAGCATTCAACAATTTTGTTAAGAATACACTTTCTTTCATATTTACATACAATCATAAACACTCCCAATACATTCCCAAATATCAAACTCCTCGGACCATTAACGTCTGAAATTATCGATCATATAAATCACAATTTAATAACTGAAATTTAAGCAGAAATAAATCAATCATAGTGAGAACCATCTAGGTTGACTCATAGTACGCTCCAGATTAGCTATTGCCTTGACGATGCGGCAATGTCTAGATGCTGACGTTCACTCTTGTGTATCTATCTTCATGCAATACACACATATTTCACAAATCATTAATTTGTCAATCGTATGATTATTCAATCATTCACAACATCTTAGCTTATACATAGCTAGTTTGCAACTAGGTTAATACCTTAAGTACACTTGATCATGCTCAATTCATTAACCATATATTTACTAACTCTTTTCTAGCATTACAAGTATTCACATAATTCCCACTTTTCATTTATTCATTCCTAATGCATTATTTATATCCTTTGGAATACATTTGCATTCATATGAACATCTTCATTTCTTTAACACTCCTACAATCCAAACTTAGAAACATTGATATCAAACAATCTTTTCCTCAAGGTGTAACATCAATTAACAACTTCAATTTATCAAACACTTTAAGCAACTTATTAAGCATCAATCTAAGTTTATTTCAAAGCTTAATTAAGTCCAAATACACCAAATTAGAGTGACTTGTCCTTATATGGTTCAACAATTGCACAAAACAAAAATTACCATGTCAAAACCTTGCCCACGATCATGGGGTACCCTCCCATAATCATGACAGAAGCTACTGCATCTATCCACAGTCGTGGGATGAGTGTCACGATCGTGGCCTACTTTTTTTCCTTCACTTTTCCAGATTCTCATACCATGATACCAAATTCACAACACCTTTATAATAGTTTATTAGTTATACCTTAATTGTACCCTAATTATACTTCAATTCCTCATCAATATCATCTTTAATTCTAGCTCAAACTTATTCAATTTACAGCTCACAAATTATTATCTTTCATGCATCAAAAATCAAACTAGAAACTATCATTGAAACGCCATTTTCTAGAGCTCATTTAATCATCAACATCATATATATTTCATTCCAATTCATTCATCATCATCATACTTTTAAACCATGCCATAAAGATAAGAGGTCTACTTACTTGTTAAGCTATAATTCTACCTCAAAACATCAAGTTAATCAAGCCCTCTATGCTTGCAAGATCATCACAAATTCAGGGTAAAAATGAGTTAGTTTTCGATAACGACGGAAGATAACAATCAACTAGTTCTTAAGCTATCTTATAAGGATAAAAGTTTAGCTTTGATGTAACAATTAAGAAATGATTAGACCAAAATGCAGAGAAGGAAGCTAGGAGTAACTTTCGGTAGAGAGCAAGGAAGGAGGTGAAGAAAGTCCCAGTAGAAACTTTGACACATTAGCTTCATGCAATTTAATGCAAGATGTCTTCATCTTTTAATGACATATGTCATTAAGCACGCCTTCCATTTGTCCATTAAATATGCTACCATTTGTCTCCTAGTTATTGGTCCACATGTCACACATTAATTGGTCCACTTGTCACATAATAATTGGTCCATTTGTCATTTAATTACTAGTCCATTTGTCACTCATTTTACTATACCAAATGTCACTCAATTATAGGCTTAATCATCATAATTTTCATGTATCAAATAGACTTGCCACTTAGAATTTTTCTAAGACTAAATGTGCATATTAATTTATCAATCTCCCAATTATGACAATTAATTCCAAGTTGCTAAATATAATCCATTAATTCTTGTCATTGGTAAACCAAAGTACAAGACATTGGAAAAGCACATTCATATCTCATATCACATTCATTTTAGTTTCATACCTCGGAATATGTCAATTGAATGCCATTTGTCTAATTCACAATTTATGTGTGTATATAAATTTTATGCATTTGAACATAATTATGAAATCATGTCATAGATGTACCAATTTCTTTCTATATGATACCACTCATGGGACTCATTAGTCTAACACTTTAAATCTCTTAACAATTTGAGAGGCGAGATGCTACAATTAATTGAGTAATGTAAATTTATTTCCATATTGGATTTCCCATAGTTTTGTAATATCAATTCAAATTAAAAAAAACTAAATATAGTGTTTTGAACATAATGGATGATGAGTGTTGATTGGGGTATAACAAGAAATCATCAAAGACATATGTGATTATAATATCTTTAAAGAGACTATATCATTTGGATTATGGATTGAAATTTAGAAATTATGCAAGTTACACTACTTTTAAGATGATTAAATAAGGATATTTGATAGGCCAGGGTACATAAATCACTATAACTAATAGACTCTAATGTCTTAAGATCAGGTCAAGATGTTGCATTAATGCTATTTATATTCAAAGGAAACTGAGGTACTTCTAATATAAATCAAAGGCACATTAAAACACTAAGATATATAATAAATAATAAGATCCTTTGTTCATTTTAGGAAAGTTACAAATGGTAAAAATGAGTAGGACCTGGAATTTTAGTCTAAAAAGTTATAGGACTAAAGATATCTTAGAAATTGATGCCTTAGTCACTTATAATCCTTTGATAAAAACTTTGGTAATGGTTTGTTTCTGTAATGGTTAGTGGATTATAAGGATTGCGAGCAACATAATTAAACACATTAGGTGCCTCTGTTAATTACTCTAAATACATCTGAAGATCACCAATCAATCTTATTCAAAAGCACAAATATAAGAAAAAAGCAAAAAGATAAGGATAGATAGAATGATAAGTATTAAAATAGTATGGAATTAAGAAAAAAGTGATCAACTATAAGAGTATCTCACCTAAGGTAGAATCCAATCTCCTAGTATCAGTATAAGTGTGAATATACTTCATTACCCACTGAAAAAAGAGAGGTTGAGATATAAACATAGGATGGTATAAAATGGTTAGAATAAGGAAATTAATTACATGCCTAAAATAATGATATAAGATAAATGGTAAATGAATGTAGTAGGTTGTGTAAAGCCTTGTATAGTGAGTCATTCAACTATAATATATTTGATTTGTTTTAATCTCTATAATTCTATAGTAGACAAGGATCTCACTTTTATCATAATTTTTTAGCTCTTTCAAAAACAAAGGTTTCCTCTTATTCTTAATAATGGTGCAATTTATATCGGTACAATGGGATTGATTTTGCATGAAAAAATCATGGCATGAATCAATAAAAATCTAGATTTCATCAATTCTACTTTTTTTTCTTTTAAAAATATTATGTAGTAGTTATATAACCTAAATTCTACTTGAATGTTCATTGATTTTCCAATGACCTTTAGGTTAATACATTAAGAATTAAATTTACTCAGCAAAATAAAGACTTTACTTTTGATTCTCCAAATATAAAATCAATCAATATGTTCAAATATCTCTTGTATCCAAAATATAAATATAATTAAGGTTAATTAATATTAGATGTGATTAAGTGCTGAAAAAATTATACCATTTCGATGATGGGGTAATCTACTAAAGATAAAGAATTTAGAGGACCTTTATGTCATTAGCACATCACTTTGTTCCTGATGACTAGAAACCAATATTAAATTTCTAGAAGCAAAATTGGATGAAATCATCATTAAAATCATCTTGAAAACTAAAGAAAAAACTACGCAAGGTGTATAAAAAAATTCTTGGAGAATGAAAACTTACAATTGGCATTTCAACTATATATCGAATGTTTACATGATTTTTCTAGAGTTAACTATGTTAGCTTTATAGCAATTAAGAGAATATGCAACAATATCAGTGAGAAGCCTATTTAGGTTAAGTATGAGCAATTTTTTTAATGCATAAGGTCAATTAAAATCTTAATAACTATAGTGGTAAATTCAATTCAACATATCTCTTATAGCATGAATGCCCTTTGGTAACACTTCTTCTCTTCTTTCTATCCTTTAATGTTTCAAATTATCACACATTAGCATTAGTTAATATTCTTTTTCTCTTATTCGTCTCTATTGGTATTTTTATTTCAATTCAACATGTCTCTTATGGCATGAATACCCCTTGGTAACTCTTCTTCTTTTCTTTCTATCCTTTAACGTTTCAAACTGTCCCACGTTAGTATTAGTTCATATTCTTTTTCTCTTATTCCTCTCTATTGGTGTTTCTAATTACTCCAGTTGGAAGATGGTTAAATTTTTTCTTCTTTATTCCTCACTGTTAGTGTTTTTAATTGTCCCAATTGGACGATAGCTAAATTTATTCTTCTCTTATTCATATATGTTGGTGTTTATAACTATCCTAAATTGATATTATATGTTTTTCTTTTCCTTTTCTCCCTTTTTGAATGTGTATTAGGATTTGAAGATGCAATTTTCACTAGCCTAGATTTCTCTTTAATGGAAATAATCTTTTTCCTTAGATTATTTCCCTTAGTATCTATATAGGCATTCTTCACTATATGTCATCTTCTCTTCTCTCTCCTTATAGGTGTTTCTGGTTTTTTTAATTTGACATTAATTTTTATTCTTCCAAGATCTACGTTTGATGCATTACTAAGACAAGAATTCTCATTTTAAAGTCTTAAGAGTCTAAGGTTAGTCAATCTACAAAACTATGCCTTTTATTTTCAAAACAGTAAAATTAATAATGTAAATATACAAAAGCACAAGTGAATATAACTTTGGCAAGGATTAGAAAAGCCTAAGATTTTAGAGAATGAGCAATAACTGTTTTTTTATATATTCCTTACGATGATTGGTTTTCAATAAGGAATATACTAGGAAAACTTTCCTCTCTTGCTTTAACTTACACATCATAATCAATAACAAAAAAAGAGATTATTAAAATAAAGCGCTATATAACCTAGAGGGAAAAGGCAATTCATCAAATATTTTCAATTGATATAAACTAGAAAATTAAATCCATCAAAAATATTATATTCACATATAGTTGGAAGCGAGATATTGGAGATATAGTTAAATAGAGAAATATTTTTATAGCTGATGACCACTCATCAATAAATATTGCATGTAATATATATCATTACTTAAGACAAACAATACCATATTTGAAAAAATGCGGGAAAATAAAATTTCATTAAAAAAAGATGGAAAAGAAATTACATAATAAAAACATTTCATTTTTTTTTTTAAATTATAGACAATTTTACTAAGGCATGACCATTAAAACCTGATGTAGAAAGTCTTATACTAGAGTTATTGCATGCTTACGTATCAAAATGTGTAAATATATAGCCTATCCACTCTATGTTTGAACATGGAATTAAACACCCTTATGTTAAACGCATATAACATTAGTAAAGATAATTAATTATTAATAAAATGATTAATCATATTCACAATTTTCTAAAATTATATAAAAATAAAATAACATAATAAGTTCATGCTTATGGAATTATTTAACTAAAATGAAGAACTTCAAAGTCAATTATGGATTAAAATTTGGAATTTATTTGTTTAGCATACTTGTGATTATACATTCAAATTCATTGGTTATGCACTCTATACTGTTAAAATGTAAGAAATAACTTAAATAAAGCACCAAGATGGAATAAAAAGAAAACACAATTAAGGAGTTAGTGCTAAAAAACTAGTATGAGTTTAAGAAATTCAACCTCTAATGTTAACCCTTCATTTTCATTGATTTTCACTAAGAGAGACAGAAAAGTTAACCAATCAATTTTTCATAATAAAAGTTATAGCATGAGTTTATATATTCAACCTCATAATTTAGTGATGAATACGTTCATTTGTTTGACTTAGTAACCAATACCACAAGAAATTTGAAACATCATCAATTTCATCTCATACATAAATTTCAAACTATGAATATATGCATAAATCTATTACAAATAATGTTATTAAAGGTACTAACACATCAATATACTCCTATATGCTCTAGGTAAAATAATGTAGAACTCACTTATGCTTCATACCATGTACTATAACCATACAATACTTTAATCTATATATAGTTGCATCAAACAATAGATAAATTGTTTTTAGTTGATCAAAGATTTCATACCTATGTTTATGTGGATGTCTTCATTATGATGGTTGTTTCATTGATCTTTAGACTTCATATCATCAAACTATCTCATATAAGAAGTTCTATAAATATAGATGCTACTTATGATTGTATTTAAATAGAGTAGATACTAATTTCATGTGTAATTGTGTATTTGAAATATTCGATGACGAAAAGATTCAATGATACATTGGGTTGCCATTCTTAATATTTAATTTGTCATGACATGTTGCTTAGCCAATCTTGATATATGATTATAAAATGATTAATTAGAGAATGAAGGATGAATGACAAGGAGTTTTAATTATTTAATTTTAATTATGGCATTACTAATATTTAGGTTTTTATAACATATTGTTAGCTGTCAATCTTGATTTATGATTTAAAATGATTAATTGGAGAATAAAAGATGAATTATAAGAATTTTTAATTTATCTAATTTTAATTGTAACTTATAATTAATTTATAAATATTTCTAATATAAAAACCAAATTTCATGCATATTTTCAAAAATCATTAGATAAATTAGTTTCAGTTTATCAAATAATGCAATAACAACCAAAAAAAATCTTAAATTGATAACAATAAATGAAACTTCAACCATATGAAACCTCTTACGTAATTGTAATTGCATTATTTAATCATCACATTGATATGAAAATTTTACAGTCTTATCTTTAGTCACAAAAATTTCCTTCTATAAGGAATGCAAATATTGCTCATATTGTCATATATAGTGCAAAAATACAATATTTTGCACTATACATATATATATAAATTGTAGCATGAATTTCAAGTAATTGAAGCTTTTCTAGCGTAAAGTAGTACTCTATTTATGGTTTACAGAGTAATATAGGAAGAAACACCCTTTATATTGTACATTTTGTAATACTTCCTATCTTCTCCAAACTAAAACATGTTATTTAACCATACAAAATTTGGACTCAAGTTAATTTGGACCTAATAAATTGGAATTCAAAGATTACATTTATTTAAGAAACAACCAAGTGAACCAAACCAACAAAAATTTTGAATCTTTAAGCAACTACTAAAAAACATATACAATAATGTTTAATTTATATAAAAATAAACCTTTGTAATGAAGAAATTAGAGCAAAAAAAATATTTGAGTTACTTAAAATGTTAACCCATCATTGTTATTGATTTTAATTGACAAGGATAGAAAAGCAACATATGCATAAACAGATTATAAATAATGATATTAAAAATACTAGGCACTCTATGAATTTTATGAAATTTACATAATATGTTAACTTTTAACCATCATCACTTTGAACCAAAAACATGACCATATGACCATACATACAAACACTGTATGTAAAAAAAAGTCATCATAGTAATATGAACTTAATAAATTGATTAGCAGAACCATAATATTGCTTAATTTTATATTAGTCTTCCATAATTGAATACAACTATAAATATGATCGCGCTAATAGGTGTGTAAAGAAAAAATACGAGCCATGACACGCTTATATTCTAAGGCACATATAATAAGTCAACTAGCTTATATGCGTAGAGCTTAACATAACTAATAACACGACCATTTTGGTAGGTATCTAAAGCAAAGCACGACCCATGACACATCTATGTTATAGGTCATATATTGTAAGTTAAATAGTCTATATGCACAAAGCCTAACATAGCTAAAAACATGACCATGATGTGGGACATGTAAAGAAAAACGACATCTATAACACACCTGTGTTTTAGGTCGTGTGCGATAAGTCATCATACCTAGGTAACTAAAGCCTAGTGTAACCACTAACATTACTATATTATCAAGCATGTATTAAGAAACACAACCATTAAGACCCTCATGTTAGAAGCATAACATAAAGCATATAAGTAACACTTTCACTTTAATATAAGAATACCATAATTAAGTATAGTCAATATTGTACTTCAATACACACAATACCACAACTCCATACATTCAATATCACTATTATTTTTTAAAAATATATCTTCACTTATAATGGATAAATAACACCTTCAATTTAATATAAGAATATCGTGATTGAGTATAAAAAATACCATGCCTTAATATATATGATACCACAACTTCATACATTCAATATAACTTCTATGAAAAAAATACCATGGCTCATAAGATATTAGCAACACCTTCACTTTAATATAAGAATAAAATCACCAAAAAGAAAAATATCATGTTTCAATACATATGATACCACAATTTCATAGATTTACTACTACTTACATATACAAAAATAACATCATTTATGATAACTAAGACACCTTTACTTTAATATAAGAATACTATGATTGAACTCAAAATTTTCTTGCCTTAATACAAACAATACCATAACTCCTTATATTCAATACCATGCTTTTACAAATTTTGTGTTATATGTTAATATCCTACATTATACATTTATAAAGATTAAATGTTATTTATCCATTTTTTGATAACGATAGAAAGGTTATGTTTAAACGCATAGCCAAACATGGTTAATGAGTTAAATCTTAATATTTTAAACAAAAATTAAGAAGTTGTGGACAATACTTTACTAATGCAAATGACGTGCAATACATAAATGATAATTCAACCTTAATTTGAATATGGGAGATTTGGGTTTCACAAAGTATTGAGTCATTCCAATAAAGAAGTTAAGCATAAAATGTTATTACAAAACAAAATGTCTTACTTCCTATATACCTACGTAATGCTAAATGGTGATCACTAAATTGTTAAGTCCATAACTTCCTTGTTATAAGCCTCTATTGATCATCCATATTCAGTGATGCACTATCCTCTTCACTAATGATGATAACTTTGATTTTCATTTCTTTATGGATTTATCATCCTCAATCAGGGTACATCTTTTATTCTTTTTATGACCCTATTATGGATATATTATTCATGCCTAAGTAAACACCAGTGACTTGAATTCACATAGTATGCTAAAATATTTCATCATATAAAAAATTAGCAATTCAAAATACACAAAATTATTAAGATGACCCTTTGGTGACGATTTTCATCACCAAAAATTATACGAGGGAAAAAATGAGAAAGGAGAAATCCCTAAAACCAAAAACACTCATCTCTCATCCTTTGCTCTCTTCTTTCCTTTGTTTAATTGTTTTAAGTTACTGCAGTTAATTTGTTTCTAGTGTTTGTCTTAGTCAAAGTTCAGTCCTATTCTTTAGGAAATTAGTTGTTTATGTTCAGCAGAACATGGTCACTAGCAGCTGATATTTCGTAGTTCTATTAAGATATTTTTTTGCTATTTGTAAGCCTATATAAAGGCTGTTAATTTACTGAATAAAATATGCAGTTCCTTAAGCATCTTCTTCTCTTTTTTTCTTTCTATTTGTTTATTTTCCTGCTGGTTATAGGTTAACAGTGGTATGAAAAGTACGCTCTCGTTCCATAGTTAACGATCTCTCCTTTCATTGATTCACTCTGTTAAGTGAATTAGCTACGTTTCTTTCTTCACTCTTTTTTTTGTTAATGTTTTTATGGTTTCATTAATTTTAAATGGTTGAAATACCTGAGCTACCAAAACTTGAGATACCTGCAATTCCAAAGTCAGAGTTTCTAAAACTTAAACTCCCATCTTTACCAAAATATGAATTACCAAACCTTCCAAAACTTAAGTTACCAGAAATTCCAAAACCAGAAGTTCCCAAATATCCTAAATTGCCCAAGCACACACTCCCATAAGTCCCATCCATACCAAATACACTTCCCAAACACTTCACCCAACTTAGGCAACATCTAAATGCCCTTATGTATACATATCACATTATGAATTAATTTTTAACACTTCATCAATGATTGGTCTTTCAGCTAATTTTTCTTGATCTTATATTATATATGATGGTGATGGGACTTCAGTTGGAAACTTTCTCATTGAAAGTACATTTAATGTACTATTTTTTTGTTATGTATTTTCTCCACTATTTTATTATAAAATATTTGTTTGACATGAAATATTTTAACTTGTGTTGTTGAATCTATTTTGAGTTTAAATATTGCTTTACACATTAATTGCAAGATTATTCAAAGGTATTTCCTGTCACTTTCTTTTTTTTTTTTCACAAGATTAGATAGATTAATAGGGAAATTGTTTCCCTTAATTTAAGTTATATCCTTCATTGTGTTTCTTTGAACTTTATTTCCATCACTTTCGTCATTTCCAACTGCCTAATAATGAATAGACACCCTCTCTTTTTATGTTTTTTTCCCTCTTGAGTGTGATCTTTCTTTTATATAATGGAAGGGGACCCCCAATAATTCAAAGACAAATTTTGTTATACAAAATTGGTTTCCTTCCACCCCATTTATCTGTATCTTTTAAATAGAGTAAGTGAGCTGAGAGATGTTGAGCTCGTACATTGTCTTTGTGAAAAGATGCAAGATTAAACTCTTCAAAAGGTGACTTTGAGTTTTATATTGCTCCTTTACCTTCTTGTTTTTGCTTTCATATAGGAGGGAAGTACATATATAGAATTCAGACCATAAAATATAGACCTTAATTTTGGAATTTGGAAGTTCTTTATAGAAACTATTGCTATGCTCTTAATCATTGATTCAAGCGATGTTGGTGAACTAGAAACAGTGGATTATCTTAGTATATGTCTCTCCTCAAAATTTAGCTTTCATCTCATTTAAGGAGTTGGTGATTTTTGGTCGAAATGCCCTTTTAAATTGGGAAATGTTTAGATGAAAGACATTTAATCCCTCCCTATAAGGCCTTATACTAATTTATTCTTTGGATTTGACACTTACCATTATCAATGAGCTATCTTAAAGAAGAAAATAGTTAATAGAATAATCTATGACTTGAATTGTACTTCTACTGGTATGTTTTTAATATTGTTGCTTTGCCTTTCATTAATTTAGCACTTGGAACAACCTTTTCATCCACAGATTCTATTTGTGCCTTATGGGTATATATTTTTTCGAGGTTTTATTTGTTAGGCTGAGAAGAAAACAAACTTAATTTTATTTTGTTGCTGAGTTTTATACTTGATATGCCAAATCCTTAACTAGGAAGCAACACTTTTACTATACAATATAGTCTTAGAGAAGGTGTGGTCAATGATGCTATAGCTGTTGTACTATTCAATGCCGTCCAACGGTTTGACCTCTCTCATATCACCTCAAGCATAGAAATTGAGTTGTTAGGGAACTTCTTATACTTGTTCACGACAAGCATGTTGCTGGGAATGGTGGTGAGTTCATTCCCTTCCTCTCCAAAATTCTTATCGGCAGTGTCTTCTTAGTGTTTGTTCACAGTTCTTTCCTACTTTCACTAGGGGAAAGTTCTATTATTTGTTCTTATTGAGTATGCAATTCAAGTTTTATATTTACTGGGGATGTCCATATTTCACTAGAAAATGGTTATGTAAGAGTGTTGAGACTAGACATTCAAAGCCAACAATTCTAACTTTTGACATTGATATTTAGTTGTTAACATCTTTAAAAAATTTAGATTCACTTGCAACTTAAAATTCAAGTTAGTGACTGAAGGTCCTGGAGCTTTAAAGATGAAGTGGTTTTAAGCTGTCATGTTTGTCTTTCTTCATCAAGCTTAATTCTTATTGTTTAAAGTATTCTTAACTTTGTTAAACCTATAGATGCACCCAATGCATATATGTTACAACACATGCTTTATGTTTTACTCTCAGGTTGGATTGTTGAGTGCTTACATGATAAAGAAGTTGTACTTTGGAAGGCACTTAATGGTTTTTAATGAATAATTTGTTGGATTACTTTCCCATTCCATCACCCTCCTTTTTTCTTTCCAAATTGAAAATAAACTAGCTTAGTTATGCATATTTTAGTCACTCTACCGATCTTGAAATTGCTTTCATGATTCTCATAGCTTATCTTTGTATATGATGGCTAAGGTATGAAGTTGCTCTCGTTGACATGGACAAACCTAACTAGTCATTCTAATTACGTTGTAATTTTTTTGTAATCTCAGCATTTATAATTTGTAAAATGTTTGAATTTATTATTTTATCTATAAGAATTGTTAAAGTTGTAATTAAAATCTTATATACGAAGATTATTTTTTTATTGGAATAATTTAATGATATTTTACTCTTTTTATATACAAGGCTTCAAATTATCAATTATTTTTTACAATTTTTACATATAATAAAAAATATATTAATACATTTTATACAATAATATGGATTAAAAATGTAAAAAATAATTTATTCCAAAATTTTATAACATTTGGTTAAAACATAGCTTAAAATTTTGGCTATATTTTATAAAACATAGCCAAATATTAAATAGTTGGCTACATTTTTTTGGAATCATAACTAAAAAGTTTTCGCTACGTTTCCAAAAGGCTAATTGTATTTATCTACGTTTCTAAAAACATAGCTAATTATATTTATTTACGTTTCAAAAAACATATCTAAAAATGTTTAACTATGATCTTGGACATATAGCTAATAGTTTTTAGTTAAAAAAAGAAGCATAGTCGAAAAACTTTGCCTATAATTTTCAGCAATGTATTCCGTTTTATACTTTGACAATGTGATCATAGATTGCTTCTTAAAACTCCATGTAAATGCAGTATCACCAAGATAAAACACAAAGACGGTAGTGCTCTTCTGATCATCATAGCTTCCGGCCCAATCATTGTCTCTAAATCCAACAAGCTTTGCATCTCCTTTGTTAGAATAAAACAACCCATAATCGATTGTTCCTTTGATGTATCTCAGAATTCTCTTTGTTGCCTTCAAGTGAGAGGTTCTTGGTGTCTCCATGTACCTACTCACCAAGCCAACTCCAAACAATATATCCAGTCGGGTGCATGTTAAGTACCGCAGACATCCCACTAGACTTTTGTAATAAGTCAGGTTCACAAGTTTTCCTTCTCCTTCCTTCGTCAATCTAATGTTACAATTGACTGGCATGTCTGTAGGCTGCATGTCCTCCAATTTGAACTTTTTTAGGATCTCTTTGGCCTATCTTTCTTGTGAAATAAAGACTCCTTCGTGATCTTGCTGCACTTTGAAGCCAAGAAAATATCTTAGCAATCTTAAGTCGATCATCTTGAACTCTTTATCCATTGACCGCTTGAACTCTTGAATCATGGCGTTATTGTTTCCTGTAAAAATAAAATCATCCACATATAAACAAACCAATAAGATGTCTCCATCTGGCTTTGTCTTCACATACAACGAGTGCTCGTATGGGCACTTTGTGAATCCTTCTTGAGCGAAATAGGAATCAATTCTAGAGTTCCACACTCTTGGAGCTTGTTTCAGCTCGTAAAGCGCTTTCTTTAACCTGTACACTTTTTCTTCTTGGCCTTTGATAATAAAGCCAAAACGTTGCTCAATATAGACTTCCTCTTCAAGATGCCCATTTAAGAATGTCGACTTAAAGTCCATCTGGTATATCTTCCATCTCTTTTAAGCTGCGAAGGAGATAAGCAACCTCACCGTCTCAAGTCAAGCTTACCGGTGCAAACATTTCTTCATAGTCGACACCATATTTCTGCTTGTATCCTTTCACAACGAGCCACGCTTGTGCTGCTCCAGTTCACCTTTTGGGTTTTTTTTGTCTTGTAAACCCATTTAACTCCGATGGGTTTGTGTTATATAGGAAGAGAAGTAAGCTCCCATATATCTTTCTTCTTTATGGCATAAGTTTCCTCCTCCATAACTTTTCTCCATTTTTTCTCCTTGGAAGCTTCTTCATATGTTAATGGATCAAAACCTGCAAAAAGACAGAGATTGCTAAACTCCTCATCAAAGTTAGCATCAGCAAGTTGACTCGTGTTGTATATATCCTGGATGTTCCTCATCCTCCCCACGGGCGAGTGGCTCGAATTGTCATTGTCGAACTGAGTTCCAACTCATTAAGTTGATGGTGCAGGTATGTCTTCTTCATTGATAGAAATCTGCTTTGACTGGTCATTGTTATTCCAGTCCCATGTCTGCTCCTCATCGAACTCGACATCTCTCGACATTATGATCTTGCGAGTTATAGGATTGTACAACTTGTAGCCTTCCTCTAATGTAATATCTCCAATTCGCTTCATCAGGAATCTGTTCAACAAGTAAACAAAACAAACAACAGGATCTCCCCAAAACTCTTTCGGGACATTTTTTTCCTTCAACATACAACGAACCAAGTTCAGAATTGTCTTATTCTTCGTCTCCGAAACGCCATTTTGTTGTGGTGTTTGAGGCATCATGAACTGATGAACAATGCCATTCTCCTTGCAATACTTCTCAAACTCCAGTGACGTATACTCTCCACCACGATCAGTACGTAAACATTTTAGCAAACACACACTTTTTTTTTCCACCAGATTCTTAAATTCTTTAAATCTGTCAAAGACTTCTTTTTCTCCTTCAGCATATAAACCTATGTTTTTCCACTGTAATCATCCGTAAATGTCAAGAAATAGCGATTACCTCCAATGGAGACGGGATTGATGGGTCCGCAGACATCTGAATGCACTAGCTCCAAACGTTCTAATGCTCTTCTCGACTTGTACTTCATAAAATGTTTCCTTTGCTGCTTTCCCATGACACAAACTACCGAGGGCTTCAAGTTTCGGTAGTCCCATCACCATATTTTTCTTCTCCATCAACTTTAATGCCTCAAAATTCTGATGTCCGTAGTGTAGATGCCAAAGAGTCGAGACATCCTAAGTTACCATCTTTAAGCACTTCGACTCATTAACATTGAGCTTCAATGGAAACATCCTGTTCTTGGTCATCTTCACATGGGTAATCATATTGTTATTTTTGTCATGAACAGAAAGCACCAAATTCTTCATTGAAATATCGTATCCTTTCTCCAACAAGTGTCCAATACTCAAAAGATTGCTTTTAATATCAGGAACGTAATAGACATCACAAATACGAAGTTGTCTCCCATTTTGGAGTTCGAAGATTACATCACCTTTCCCTTCGATGGGCCTTTTTGAAAGATCTCCACATGTAATGTTTCCTATCCATTCCTCTTCAAGCTTCGCAAAAAACTCCTTTCTTCTGCAAATATGATTCAACGCTCCCGTGTTGAGATACCATGTAATTGCTTGAACTAGTTTTGGCTTATTATATGACATGAGCAACACCGATCTTGCATCACTTCCTCTTTTTCAACCAAATTTGCCTTCTCTCCAACATTGTTTGTATTGTACCAGCAATCATACTAGTAATGGCCATATTTTTTATAGATAAAACATTGAATTTCTAATTTGTCATACCTTCCTCCATTGTTTCTACCATGTCCACAACTTCAACCGCGGCTTCTTCCACCACCTCTTCCACGACTGTAATCTTTCGGGTCACCTTCATTTCCTTCTTTTCTGTTATCAGTCTGCTCATACGTGTAAGAGCCTTGGCCTCCTCTTCCTCATTGACCAAAAGATCTTCCTCGTTGATAACCTCCATGAGACGACTCGCTCTTTTTGAGCGAAAGCTTTGTTTGTAGAGCTTGCTCAAAAGATTTCTCATCTAATTTTTTCTGTAGCCTTTGTTCATAGGCTTGTAATGATCCCATGAGTTCTTCCACCGTCATCGTCTCTAAGTCTTTTGATTCTTTAATTGCCACCGCTACGAAATCAAACTTCGAGTCTAGAGATCGGAAGACTTTCTCTACAACCTAAACATCCTTCATCTCTTCGCCTTTCCTTCTCATTTAATGAACGATGGACATTACTTTACAGAAATAGTCTGATATTGATTCCTAGCTCCCTTGCTGCAGAGCTTCGGACTGAGCTCGCAAAGACTGTAGGTAGATTTTCTTCACCTTATCAACTATATCATACGCTTTCTTCAGTATCTCCCAAGCCTCTTGCGACGTCTTTATCGGAGCAATCAGCTCGAATGTGGCCTCATCAACTCCTTGATAAATCGTAAACAACGCCTTCTTTTCCCTTTTCTTTAAATATTTAATTGTTTCCTCATCGCTATCGTCCAGTTCTACGTAGCCAGACTCCACGAATTCCCATACATCCAGAGAACCCAACAGGGCCTCCATTTGGATACTCCACATCTGATAGTTGTCTTTGGTTAATCTAAGCAGCTGCGATTGAGACGAGCTGGTCAAAGCCATCATTATTTTGGCTTCCTTCCTCCAGGTTCTTCAAGCTCCGATACCACTTGTTAGCCTTGCTTGGGTGTGGAAGCAAGACCAAGAAACAGAGAGAGAAAGAAAGAACGTAAAAGAGGAGATAATATTTTCTCAAACACTTTTTCTCTTATTCTTATTCATTCATCTCATTTCTAATTGTTCTCTTACTTACATTTCAATCTTGCATATTACATATTTATATTCATCTATGGAGACTTCTAGAAATCATTAATTCACTCCCTTCTGCCTAGACTACAACTCGTTCTTCTTTTTCCAATGTCATTGTCATTAATTCACTCCCTTCTTCCTAGACTACAACTTGTTCTTCTTTTTCAAATGTCATTTACCCAACTACTTGTTTGACTTCGTATTAATTCAAGGAACGAGTTTGCATGTCATCACGACTGCATCGACAAGAAGGAGAGCAACAGACGACGGTAGCACGATGACTACACTGATGAACGAGCGGCGGTAGACCGCAACAATAACTATGTAGTGAATGATTCACCGTTTTCACCACCCTGCCCACACACTTGACGCCATCTCCATCGGTGACAGCCTAAGCGAATCAACACTAAACTATTGATGCCCCCAACTCCTGTCAACGTCAGGCTCTGACAGTGCTGATCAACATTGGTGATATTTATCGAGTTTAGACCCATCATCTACAGAGTTTATGGTGGCCTCCATTCCATTTAGAAAAAAACACATGTAGCTGTGTAATTTCTGCAATATTTTCTAGGTTTGTGATTTCATCTGTAATTTTTGCTTCTGTGTGTAAATTTTAGTTTGTACCTTATTTATCTAATATTTGTTATTTTTGCATCTTTGATTTATGCACTTTATGGGATTTGTGATTTCTCGTCGAATAAAGGAATGCAAGTTGATTGTCTATAGCGTTTGGTGTTTCCAAACTTTGTCTTTGTGGTCATTCAGTTGGACTAACACCATTCTCTATTTGTCCAAAAACAAAAAAGATAGAGACTTGATATCAAGGATCCAAACAAAACAATTTTGTTTTATAGTTTTTAACATGTTTGGTATTCATGTTTTAGAGGAATAAGACAAAAGTAGTCAACATGAATTTTGGATAAACCTAAAAAAAGTATGATAACATGATTTTAAAAGGCATTAATATAACGTTATTGTTACAAAAAATAGATATTGATTATCTTTTTATTTTAAATTATTCATATTTCTCATCTTTTTTATTTTCTTATCCTCATCTTGTTCAAAACAAAAAGATCAAACCTTTTATATATCGGAAGATACACTATCGTGAGATTTAACAGGATTAGAAGTTGTTAATATGTAGTGTGTGGAATTTTCCTCTAAAACTAGATCAATAACGTTCTGTTCACCTTTTTTTCACGAGAGTCCTCAAATATAACGTGTAAGTAAAGCTAGCTTTATCTTTAATTAAGTCCGCTCAAAGCTTGTGATCAAAATCCTAAAACAAAGTTATGCATTAAATTCTTAATCCTTACCATTCATATCAATGAGATTAATATATATATATATATATATTGATGTTGACTAATCAACAACTTATTACTGGTCTACGTGTGCATAAATTTCTCTCTCAAAAATGGCCTTACGTTAATCACGAGAAATCATGAATTTGAAACATGATGCACAAAGTATAATTATGTGTAATTATGATCATTTTTTTTTCATTTTGGTCCATATTAGGTAGTTATCATGTCGCTCTCGAACGTTTTTCCCTCTTCTCCTTGTTGCTAGAGACACGTAAAAAGTTGTTACAAAAGCCTGAGCGTAAAACTTAATTTAGTGGTGCATGTTTAACATTTCGTAGGAGCGGTTCAGATTCTTAATACACGTGATGCCATATGCCTCCATTTTGCAGCCCTTTCAAAGGATCCTTGATAGCCTTTTCTATATAGTATTAAAAAGTTAAATGAAAAATATTATTTAGAATTTTAAATTTTTAAAAATATTTAAGAGATATGATATAATAATTGTTACTATATCATAATGATTATTATTTAAATTATAAAAGTATATTAGATATATATGACTAATTTAGTTAATATAAATTTTAATACAAGAATCTTTGAAATAATTATTATGTAATTATCCTTCTAATTAGAGAAGACTAAAGACAGACAAACGTGATATTGACCAAGAAATCTAGGTATTGTACAGCCATGGTACGAACACACACAATGTTCTACTTTGTTTTGTTAAAATGAAAAATTATAGCAGGTCAATATACATTCCAACAAAATGAAATCAAATCCGGAAGGAAAAGACATGAAAACGACAGAAGAGAAAACTTTAATCGGAAACCAACAATATAGACGGGAAAATTCAAGTTTGTATTGTTCCTTTCTTTGTTTCTGCATGCGGCAAAGAGATGCACTTTTGCTAAATATCCCAATCATTACCGCAACTTCCAATCCGCATTTCACGCCTAGAAATCAAAGGACCAGTCAATGCATTCTCAACTCGATACCATGTACACTCTCCCACGTGTCACCCGTTTATTAGGTAGAACCCAATTTGGAGTGATCGGTTCATTTGACGGCTTATGCTGACAACCAATGAAAGACTTCTACATCACCTCCGCTGCACACTGTAAACTGAAGAAAGCTCTGCGCTTTGCAAACACGGTGATGGTGGACCCTCTGTGTTTGGCTTTTCGGCTCCGAGTTGGTGCGTAGGACCACAAGAACCATCATCACTCACAAGCTCTGAAATTCCCACCCCATCATGCGTCTCTCTTTACACTCCTTAAAGCCTTCCTTTCGCTTTTACTCTGCACCCATTCCGCTGATGAAGCAATGGAAGACGCTCCACACTCACCGGTTCCTGGCACGCCCGGAATAGTAGAAGCAAGATCCGAAATGGGGTCCGGGAGTTTGGGGTATCTCTCTGAACAGAATGCTGGTAAACTCGGGACAAGAAAGGTGGGGTTAAGAGCAGAAATCGATACCTCTCCCCCTTTCAGTTCGGTTAAAGAGGCTGTGACCCGGTTCGGTGGAAGCGGATCTTGGACGCCTTACTACATGCTTGGAGAAAATTTAGTAAGTGCCAATTAGTGTGGAAATATCGAATGGTGATACAGTGTTTCGATATATTTTTTTTTAATTTTTTCTAATGCTTGTGGGTTAGTCGTGTTGTAGGTCTAATGGCTCTAACTTAATTATATAGGGTTGGGATAGTTTTCTGTTTTCAACCTGGTGGTCGGTGAGAATGTCGTATTATATGATGTATTCTCTGCACTGCAGCATTTAAAATATGCTAAGCTAAAAATAAAATCCTCAAGACATTCATAAGCGTCATCTTTGCAGTGCTAATTACCCACAACTTATCTTCAGTTGCTATAGTAACAATATATGATTAACATTTATGTAGAAATTTGTTAGATTGCTTTATTCCTTTCATAACTTAGGGTGTGTGTGGACTGCCTATACGAAGCAGGGTGTAGAGGGCTTCGACATAAAGAAAGTGGAGGGGCAGGCAGCAGAGTTGCAGAAGGACCTTATTGTGAAAGAATTGGAAACGCTGGATGTTCTTGAAGAACTTGGAACAACCAAAAAAATCGTGGAGGAGTTGAAGTTGCAACTACAGAAAGAAGCTTTAAGACGCATGGCAATCCCACGTGAGCAGATTTCAAGTCCTGCAAACAATGAAAGCCCATACCACCAACAGAGGGTGGGATGCTTGAGCCCCTGCCCTCCCTCATCTCCTGACTTAATCCTAAAGGAGTTGAAGCAGGCCAAGTGGAACCTTGGTAAAACTATTAACAATCTAGGGGTGATTCAAACTTCCGTTGAGTCTTTGAATAAGAAAATGAAGAGAGAGAAATCCTTCATAGCAAAAACCCGCAGGAGGCTAACATCCAAATTTGCAGGATTGTTGTCTCTGGAGGATGAGCTAAAGCAAGCTAGAGTGAAGCCAATAACTGCGGATAATGTGCAATCCGAGTACAAGGCAGATAGGTTGAGAAGAATGGCTGAAGCAGAAAAAAAGGAAGTTCGCAAAGTTGTATCTGCTAATAATGTTGAATTGAGGTTGCTTGCAGCCAAAAAGATGGAAGAAGCAGCAAAGGCAGCAGAAGCTGTTGCCCTTGCTGAAATCAATGCTCTATCCAGCTATGAGAGATCACCAGGCTATATCCTGCCGCAGCCTGAACAAATAGACCCATTTGAAGCACAATCGCCTTTAACCCCGAAAGCTCAGCAAGCTCAAGTGATTTCCATGAAGAAAGCAGAAATCACAAAACTTGGAAAGCATGAAACTAGTTTCACTAAGATGTCTATTCTAAAGAAGTTAAGGGAGGCAGCAGAAGAAGTGAAGCAAAGTAAGGAAGCCTTGGAAGCAGCTCTGAACAAAGTTGAAATGGCTAACAGAAAGCAATTTGCTGCTGAAGAGGCTCTCCGCAAGTGGTTGCCAGGTGACGACGATCAAGAGGGGCAACCAGCATACCATAACACGAGGTTTAGTAATTTCCATTTTCATCAACCTGATAATCGTCAAGGTTCTCCACTAAATCAAGTGCAGCATCCCAGTCCAGTTGTTGATGATCCAAAGCCTGTTTTGAAATCAACAGTCTCGATGCGGGATGTACTAAGCAGGAAGCAGGTTCTGTCTCGTGAAGAATATGCTGCAACAAGGCCAATGGAAGGCCATTCAGATAGGCAAAAGGTGGCACTGAGTCAAATGCTTCATGAACTAAGAGAAGATTTGTCATTTCATCCAAGGCCAGAGAAAAATGTTGGAGAACAAAAGCAGTTCTATGGGCAAAGAAGAAAATTTGGGTTCATTCACATATCTTTACCCATGACAAGACCAAGCAAGAAAAAGTCCCAAGATTCTAACAATATGATGCATTAGATATATAGCTGAGTGATTTCTTATCGAGTAATGCTACTTTCAGTTGTGAGTGCATTACAACTTGCTTTTGTTGGTTTCTTCTTTCTTTTTTATGGTACAAAGATTGCCTTCGTTGTTCGAGTGTGGTTTAGGTATTCTTTATATTGTTCGAACTTGCTGTGTGGATTCCTTATCCCTACAATATGTATTCTTGATTTGGTGGATTGACGCTCCTTTACTTAATGTATGTCGAATTTCTGTTTTAAATATTCCAACTTAATGGACGACATACGTATATACTCGGAATTTCCTTTCGAGTCATGCAACAACTACTTATAAATGGATTCTCCGATCGAGTCATAAATTGATATTAAGGGGATGCTAGTTTGGGGATACGAAAAAAAAGGGTATGGGTATGGAATAAAAATTGATGTTTAGTTTGAATCTATCATTAAAGACCTAAGAGTTTCATTTTTTGGTTTTAGACAATCCTCCATTCCTCTCATAATCTAGAGAAATGGAAGAGAAATGAAAAAGGGGAATGAGAGTGATTGGTATGTTTTTAATTTTTTATATATAGAGAATAGATAAAAGATATAATTATGAGCCAAATACTTCATAAATAAAACTTTAATTTCAATAATCAAATTTATGGTGAAATCAATTAAATAATTAATTACACTATAATTAATTAAAATAT
>JANZXP010000196.1:11403495-11414118 GCA_027576715.1 Erythroxylum flavicans | reverse complement strand
GAAAACAGGAAAACAAGAAAAAGGATCGAGCACCCCTAAGTTTCATTTTTTAAATAGCCCCTGGTGCCATATTAACCACACTAATTATGATTCATGTCACGAAGAAGACTTCTGATTGCGTTGGCCATTAGAGAATGTTTTTGTGCGCCATTACGTTTTCAGAAAACTAATTTACAGATTATATTAGCCGCAAAATGGCGGGACTTAAAAAATGAGTATTGGTGCCAAAGTTTTATCTCCACGGAAATCCGCTCTGTTTCTGTTCCCCTCCATTCCAGTGTTAAAGTTTAAACCAAACGATTCTCACCAAAACTGCAGTGTACTGTGCATAAAGCGAAGATCGTTACTGAGGTGGAAGAAATTCTCCAATGGCAAATCCGCCAAGAACCCGCAGGAGGATACATGCATTACGTCGTGCTCCTGATGGAAGCGCCTTTCAGAAGTGGTTTGTACACATCATAAGTGGTTTTTTTCTTGGCATCCACCTTTCCCAGATTGAAGTTCTAATCTTTCCTTGTGGGGTGATTCTTTACTATCTATTTTCTGCAGTAACAACTGTGGGGTTATGGTCCCGATTGCATTGGCTGATATGCACGAATGTGAAGCTGCAACAAGGAAGGATGTAAAGAGGTTCAAAGGATTGAGAGGAAACCACAACGTCGTGAAACTTGATTCGCCTGACCAGCCTAGATCGCCTTTTCGATTCTTTATGTACGTTCGCTACTTCTATTGTTCATTGAAATCCCTTTCATACCTATCGTTTAATATGGTTCTTGGTATTATGCTTTGGCTTGCAAATGGCCTTTTCTCATTTCCATTTGTGTGATGTAAGTACTTGATTTTCAAACCATTAAAATTGGGTTTTATTTTGTATGCGGTTTCATTTTCACAGGGAGGATTTTATGAAGAAATGTAAGAGTAGGAATTCTGTTGACATTGATAGGTTAGGGTTCGAAATTTGGAAAAACATGCCAGATGAGGTAATTAAATACAAGATGTTTGTATAAATTTAGTCACACGTTACTTATCATTTATATTCAATATGACTATCAAATATCATCCTTCTTATAGGAGAGACAGCCATACGTCGTTGAAGCTGACAAAGTGAACTCAGCTTATGCAAGGATTTTGATTCAAGAGGTTTATGATTATACATCCAAGGTAATTCCAATTTGTCATGTGTTCTCTCACCAATATTTCAACCTAAATACTATTGCTTGCGATCCAGAAATGAAGTTGAAACCATAGGATTGTGAGAATTGTCATTTCTCCTTTCGAATTAATTTCTTGTGGCAACTTTCTCCAATTTCCATAGCTTAACCTTGGAAATTCGATCAGCATTATAACAATCGATCGGCTAAACACTGGTCATGAATTTATCATCAATAACTTCTGCTTTGAAGCTTTATTCATCTTCTGAGTAATGTGTTAAGTTAAACTTTGTCTTAGGTCTCTGGTTGGATCTTGAAACTATCTTATACTTTGCCCTCTATTCAATTGGCTTTCTCAATTTCCTCTTGTTATAAATGTTTTTATCCGAAGTTAAAAGGATTTAAACAATAATGGGGCAATTGTCTGTAGGTGGTTGATGAGGCAGGTTCAGCAACGGCTGGGGATTTTGATAAGGTTATGCTACTTCTTAGACCCGCACAAATTCCGTGCAATTGCATGCCCATTCAATCCTTGTGTCCTAAAGTTATACATCTCTTACGTTTGTCTATGAGGATGATTCTCGTTGTATGCTTTTGACTATTTTAAGTTAGTCTCCAATTGGTCTTCTGATATCCTTTTTTCTTTGAGTGTAGATGCAACAGTTCTATGAAGATGATGGATTGGAGCCCGAACTAGTTGAGAGCTTCGACTCCTGGGAGAAGTACATTGTCTCCTGCCACGGATCATTGAAAGTTGTTGCTGATACAAGTTGAAAAGTTCTCCCGGATTCGGCTTGGGTTAGTATGAACATCAACAAGTATGTTATCCTTTTAGAAGGCAGGTCGTTCGGCTACTGTAAAGAACCGTAGAAGTTGTTAAGGGTTGGAATCTGTTAGGCAGACTCTTTTGGGGGCTTCTGCTATGCTACTAAGAGTGGAGAGAAAGGCTAGCGGTTTGGTGGAAACAATTTCTCCATTGATTGTATTATATGCAGCGTTTTCTTTCTTTCTTTTGCTGTTCTTTAGATGTTAGAATTTGTTTAGTGGAATGAATTTTTTTCTTATAATTAACAAAAGAATTAGAACTAAGAATGCAAGACTTAGGTGAATAACTGCAAAAATGAAATTCACTGGCTGTTACACGATAATAACATTTAATTCTAAATAATGGACTGCTTGGAACTGGAGGATACTGTGAATCCCAACCATTAGCTTTAGCTACTTGGAGTTGGTGGTGGTCAGTTAAAGCCATGGTATCGTGTGGTCCACAAATTCAGTGGTACTGGATTAGGTTTTGACAATTGGTATTTGGTAGCAGGACTGGAGGGACTAGGTAAGGAAGGATCACTGACAGGAACAATAACAGTAATAGCTAACGTTTCAACCACGTGATAGGGCACGTGCATATGTTGTAATTTGTAAAGCAAACTTTAATTGTTAATAATAATGTAAATCTCGTTTATTTGGGGTAAGAAATATAAGATCTTCAATTGTTTTAAAAAAAAAAGATATATATATATATAAGATCTTCAAAATGCAACAAACAGGATTCAATCATCCAGAGCGCCGTGTCGTCTCTTCCTACTCTTTCTTTCTTTCTTCTAATCCACTCTCTCTCTTACTCTCAAGCTAAGAGACTAGAGACGAGACGACGTTCCGTTGCTTGTTTCTGTAGCCTTGTTTAAATTGTTGTCAAGAAAAAAAAAAGAAGAATTAACAAAGAAATGGAGTGTGGTTGCAGCAAATTTACGAGCGCTTGCACTTCTTCATCTTCTCTGCTGCTACCATCTTCTGCCTTCCACGACTCTATATTCGCTTCAAGGCTAAGATTAAGGGTATGCTTTTCTTCTCAACTACCTTTTCCCCCTCCGTTTTAAGTGTATTAATTTTTCGCCTTCTGGGATTTCATTCGGCAGGCGCTTAAGGTCCGGCATCGTTGTGTCATCAGAAACTCTTGTCAATTCCACGATAGTGTCTCTTCAAATGGTTTTCCCAACAAGCTTTTCATGCAAGAGGTCCATACAATTACTTTCTCTTTTTCTTATTATAGATTTTCCGAAAATTTTTATGCCGAGTAATTATAACAAAATGTATCTGGCTTATAATTAGGCAATTGGAGCTGAATATGGAGAAGGTTTTGAGACGTTTAGACAGGATGGGCCTATGAAGGTTGATGTGGTGAGTGAGCAAGTTTCTTAACTTTTGCTACTCATTTTTTGCTTTTGCAATGTTTGGATACTAATAAAAGAAAAGCAATTTCTTGTTAATATATTATTTTTCAATTTGGGAGTAGGATTTTTTGAATGATAGACTGCAAGAAGGCTTCCTCCAGCGGATACGATACGCTATGAAACCTGATGAAGCCTATGGCCTTATTTTCTCTTGGGACAATGTTGTGGTAATCCCCCAACACAAGTTCCCATTTCTTGTTGTTGCTTCTTACTTTTCTTTTGTCCAAATTTGGTGTTGCCCATTTATTTTTTTGTGAGGAACATATGACCAGTGTGTCCTACCTTACTATTTTGATTTTAGAATGCTAAGAGATACAATCTAATGTATATTTGATAATTTTCAGGCGGAAACCCGAACTATAAAGTTGAATGTTTGGAAGCAACTTGCATCTGAAGAGGGTATGTAGTAAATCCTTTAAGTCGTTCTCTTCCCTTGGTTTTCACGGCAACTATGTTTTGTCACTAATATTTGCCATTATTCCAAGTTATCTGTACTGTAGAAGTCTAATTGAGGTTCCTAACAAAATTTCTATATGCTTTGTTCTTGAATTATAATGGTTATCCAACTTTCAACAGCTTACTGATTTAGGTTGGTGGCTATGTAATTCATGGTTTTTGTGTAGGAAAAGAAATTCCTGACGATAAACACACACAAAGGCTGATGCTATCTGCAGGTTCTGATCATTTACTGCATAAGGTTTGGGAATTCATATTATTGTTAGCTTGCATTTTCTGCTGAATGATGTTTCCATCAACAATTGTGATATGCATTGCTTGAAAAGTATCTGTTCATTACTAGATAAAAATGGTTTTTGGTTAGGCCCTATGGTATATGAATTTCGCTATGCTATGGAGGATAACCTTTGAGAATGAATCAAAAATATTAAAATTACTTTGTTATGTATATTTATCTTTAGCTGATCTTGAATATAAGAAACTTTAGTGATGGCCTTCAATTACTGGACAAGATTTAAGTATCTTAGATCCAGAAAGTGGAAGGAAAAGCAGAATCATTAACTTACTCTTCTGTTACAGTTCTGTGTCATTTATATTTTTTCTTCTTTTCCTGTGAATTTCCTATCTAACGATCGATACCCAATGGTTTGAATGTCTTAAAACCATGCCAGGTATTGTTCTGGGAAAGAACAGAAAGTGAAGTGGAAAGATTGAAATTAAGGCTATCCGAGTTGTATTGTGAGAATTTACTTAGAGTAAGTATCTTTTTCTTTTATCTGTTGCTTAATTTTTGTATTCGTTTCTTGGATTGACAGGATATGTCTTTCTTTTATGTTCCTGAGCAGCTTAGAGAACCCATTGAAGGACTTGAAGAGTGGTTGGATGCAGTATCTAGAGCTGGCATCCCTTGTGCTGTTGTTTCGAGCCTTGATAGGATGAACATGGTAGCGACCCTGGAGCGTATGGGTCTGAAGAAATATTTCCAGGTTATTTTTAGTTCAGTTTTCTGCTAACATGATATATAGTGCAATTACTTTTGCACCTAGAAGCTAGGAATTAGAGGTGAAATTCAGTAAACAATGGGCTTTTAACTTCTGTCGTGCATCATCTCTGATTTCAGGCTATAGTGGCTGAGGAAGATGGTATGGAATCTATAGCTCATAGATTTCTCTCTGCAGCCGTGAAGGTATAGTCTAAAACACCATTGCAAGAATGTTTCCATTTTAATCAGTCACTTGATTGAACTTGGTAGCTATTGCTCTTTGTATTGCCTTAAGATAGTAAACTCTCTTGTACTGGATCTACTGACGCGCAAAGCAGTGTTGCAATTGAATACCCTTTAAAGGATGATTACGTGCGAAGTTGTGATGTAGTAGGTACAAATATGACCAGTGAAACACATTTTAAAGGCTTTATGGCTGGTGACTGATTTGAAGTAATATTATGCTTCCAAAGATTTAATGGACTGGTGTGGTAACCTAGATATGCAATAAATTACTGAATTTGCTTTTGGGGATTGATCCATGACATTCTCTCATGTGATAGGAAGTAAAAGATAGACATAATGAGTCAAGGTTTCATGGCTTTCAGACATAACTGAACAAGGTTAACTGAGTGTGAGCAACTATGAAAGCAAACTTTCCAAATGAGTTTTTAGAGCTCATAACAACGGTGATTCGTGTCTCAGGAAGGAAACAACTATTAAACAATTAGGTTAAGTCTTCAGCATTTCCTTTGTGAAATTAGATGATAAGGTAGATGATTTCACGTCCTTTATTGTTTCTACTCATTCAAGCTGTTTTAACCCATCGGCCTCTGAATTTCATGCAGCTAGATCGCAAACCATCAAAATGTGTAGTTTTTGAAGATGATCCCCGGGGCATCACTGCTGCTCACAACTGTACTATGATGGCTGTGGCCTTAATTGGTGCTCATCCCGCGTACGTGCCTTTACAGTATTGTAGTAAATTTAGACTTTACCTGACAGTAGATATAATTGCAGTTTTGCACTGCTTTTTAGACATTGATTTGTGTTGAAACACTGCAGGTATGATCTGGTTCAGGCAGATCTTGCAGTGGCTAGCTTTACTGATCTTTCAGTTATCAACTTAAGAAGATTATTTGCCAATAAGGGATCTGCATTCATGGACCGGCAAAAGCAGATTATAGAGAAATCTCCTCCAAAAAGAAAGCTAACCATCGACACTATTTTCTGATAGGTTTTTGGCCTCTCATCCCTCTACCTGTAACTCCCTGTTAATTCTGTTTGGTATTGTCTTCTTCTTCATTGGATTTATCTTACTTCACCGAGACCCTTAGGCTGATGTCTGTTTGATTCAATTTTTTAAACGAATAAGCGCTTGCAAATTACTATTGCAGCATGCATGAGAAGGATATGTTGTAGCAACTTTGTCGCTTCAGTTATGGCTGCATGACAGCCAGCATATTTCATTTCTGGGAATACAATCCAGGTTCTACAGGATTCCTTGTTTTCCTTCTGGGTTTTAGCTTCTCGACTGAAAGGTTCAAGTATAATGAACAAAACATGATTGAATTTATTTGAAAGCTGCACATACCATTATTGAAACAAGTCGTTATTGGTGAAATATGCATTTTCTTTAATTACCAACTTTACACGGTATGTATGTTGTGGGAAGACATTAGATGTATGAAGATGTTAGTGATCACCGGTCTAGTAGTGGCTGACGCGACGGCAAGTTGGAGTGACAAAGGAGTTTAAATAGCAGTCCTTTCCAAAGGAAAAGTAAGGCATAAGTTAAAACATATTAATTAGATACATAAATTGAATTGCGCAGCTGATATGAAAAAATTAAATTTGAAAAAAAGTGTAAATTATGTTATTTTATAAATATTATAACATAATTAACAATAACGGTAAAATTATTTTTAATCTTATAAAAAAATTAAGAGTCAGTTACAACCTTTAATCTTATATTAAGATTCATCGTAATTGATACAATTGTATATCATTAATATATTTAATGATAAATTATTTTATTTTATAAATAATAAAATATAAATTAATATAAAAATGATAACAAAAACTTGCACATTGTTATTAAAGTTTTTATAGCTCTGCATACATTTGGTTAATTCAAAATTGCTTAAGGTGTTTGTGCGCCAGTAGTGGCTGCTGACATGGCATGGGAACATAAATAGCCGTCGAGTCCAAAAGAAAAACGGCCCCTTCCTTATCTTCCTATCTGGTTCCTGGCCGCTATCACATCTTCTCCAATCTCCATTTTTTGACATTTCAGAAACAACAGACAGTTGATCTTCACCTTCACCTTCACCTTCATCGTCATCATTTCTTCTTCTTCCTCTTAGTTAATGAAAGTATTAGGTAATGGGTTGCATCAGCGGTCTCAGCTCCTCAATTGCTTCTCTCGCTGCTTCTCCAAGAACACCTAAGCCTCTTTCCAAATCTCCAACGGTCCGCTGTGTTCTTCAAGGTTAGTATAGCTACTACTCTTTTGTCTTTCCTTCTCCCGATTTCTCTCGTACGAAACCATCTCTCTCTCTTGTTTATAGCGGAACCAAAAACAGCCTCCGTGGTGGCTGAGCCGCTGTTGTTGAATGCTGTTAGAGGGGAAGATGTGGAAAGACCCCCTGTTTGGCTTATGAGGCAAGCCGGGAGGTACATGAAGGCAGGTCTATTACTTACCGCCCTTGGCTTCTTTTCTTTTTTTCCTAATATTTTTCTGTCTTTTTTAATTTCCATTGATTTAATCGCAGAGTTACCAAATCCTCTGTGAGAAGCATCCCTCGTTCCGGGAAAGATCAGAAAATGTTGATCTTGTGGTTGAGATTTCTCTGCAGCCCTGGCTTGCTTTTAAGCCTGACGGGGTTAGTAACCAAACTCAAGACTTGAAAATGAGTCCTTTTTTTTTTTTTTGGTTTGTCACATTTCTGCTGTCCCATCTTTTGGCAGGTCATTTTATTCTCCGACATTCTCACTCCACTTTCTGGGATGAATATCCCTTTTGACATTGTCAAAGGCAAGGGTCCTGTAATATTCAATCCTTTACACACAGATGCTGATGTTGATCAAGTCACAGAATTCGTCCCCGAGGACTCAGTTCCCTATGTTGGGGAAGCTTTAACCATTCTTCGGAAAGAGGTGCTTACTAAAGTTGCTCTCATTTACATTTCTAATTGTGTCTACTTAGCAAACTAAGTTTCCTTGAAGACATTGTACTATTCTATTGATTTTTCATGAGAAATTTTGTGCATTTTCAATTTAACTTTGTAGCTTATCACTTTTTCTTCGATACATCGGAAAGCATTTAGCTTATCGATTTGACAAGTTAATACTACCTGCATATTACAAATATAACATTTTGCACAGGTTTGGAAGGTTTACATTTTCTGAATAAGTCAGATTTTATGACGTTTGGTGCTTAATAAGTTTATCGAGGCAGACTTTTCACAACCAACTCTGTAAAAACCACTTTTGTGTAGCCATCTTACTTAGAACTTTGCTGCTTATAGCTAGGGTGTAGGGATCGGTGGATTTAATTGGGCAAGTTCATTAAGATTTCAATAAAAGCAGCATTTATTATTCAGGTGTTATATGTTATTATGCAATCAATGAGTTTTGGTTCAGTTCAGTCACCAGTTTCCATTTTATAGATTAATAACGAGGCTGCGGTACTGGGTTTTGTTGGAGCTCCTTTCACTCTGGCATCATATGTAGTTGAAGGTGGCTCATCAAAGCACTTTACAAAGATAAAAAGATTAGCTTTCTCCCAGCCAAAGGTAATTTAGCACCAAATTTTCTCTGGTTTCTTTGAATATGGAATTTTGTGGCGTTCGTCATTGAAAGACGTAGCCATTAATGTTTCTTTGGTCTGCAGGTTCTGCATGCATTACTTCAGAAATTTGCAGTCTCGATGGCAAAGTATATCCAATATCAAGCCGACAATGGGGCTCAAGCAGTACAGATCTTTGACTCGTGGGCCACTGAGCTTAGTCCTGTGGATTTCGAGGAGTTCAGTCTTCCATACTTGAGGTACATTGTGGATACTGTGAAAGAAACGCATCCATCTCTCCCGCTGATTCTCTATGCAAGTGGTTCGGGAGGCTTGCTTGAAAGACTAGCTTTAACAGGTGTAGACGTGGTTAGCTTGGACTGGTCTGTTGATATGGCAGAAGGTAGGAAGCGACTGGGTCCTGATCTGGCAGTTCAGGGGAATGTAGATCCTGGTGTTCTCTTTGGGTCAAAGGGGTTCATCACAAATAGGATAAACGATGTTGTAAAGAAAGCTGGTAAGGGGAAGCACATTTTGAATCTTGGTCATGGAATAGTAGTAGGAACACCAGAGGAGAATGTTGCTCATTTCTTTGAGGTTGCCAAAGGGATCAGATATTAGAAAAGCTTAAGTTGGGGTACCTTACTTTTGTAGTAATTGAGCTTGGTGTAAAATTTGTTTGCGATACATTCTATTTTGGATGGTGCTGGGTGACTGCCATTTCTTGAAGGAAACATTGGAAAGCTAACTTATCCAATATCTTAATCCTGTTATGAAATTGCCAAATTCACAGTAGATGAAACTTGGGTTAGATTTGGATTTTGGATTTGGTAATTAAGATTAATTGCAAACATTAAATAAAGAAGAAGAAGAAGAAATAGAAAGGCCTGAGCTGGAGTGTGGCTAACTGCAACCAACTACAAGTGAATTAGAAAAGAGCGGAAGTATATTATTTTCAACGTAGCAAGAAAAGTAAGTATTAACTACAGAGTTGCCGTTTCAGTCGCTAAATGACAGTTAGCTGGCAAGCGCGTAGAATTAGCTGATCTCCCTAGTCCCTCCCATTCCCATGTGCATGTTTCACGCCATCTTTCTTAGTTTTTCCAAGGATATTAAGGAGGAAGGGATTGGAAGAAACATTAGCGAGAGGGAGAGAAGGAGAGAGAATTCTCTCGCTTCCCTGTCTCTATTCACTGCAATGTAGATTGAAGCCAGATCCAAAACCATCAGAGACACCGTAAGCCTACCCATTTTCGTCTTTGTTGGAAACTACAAGAAGATCATACATATATCATAAGTGTTGTGATAATTGTGTACGTTAATAAGTGTTTTTTAAGTTGTTTTCGTTAAAAGATATTCCTCCTTTGAATCTGTTCTTGATGGAGTAAATATTACAATCTTCAATTTTATGACTCCATAATCGACGCCGAGTTCCTTTCTTTTGTTCTTTGGATGTATTCGGAATTTGATCACTAATATTTTTCTCTGATTTTTGAACGCCTGAGTGGTGCTTAAGCTTAACTAAAGTCTCTCTCTTGGAAAGAAAGGTTTGCTTGTACTTTGGCAGCACATGGAAGCTGTCCTTTAGCGATACATGAGGCTGGAGGGATCAAACAAAAGCTCAGCTCAAATAGGGTTGATTTCTTTAGTTACTCCACCTAGGTGACGGAAATTCTACTCTTATTTACCACGGACCAGGTTTGAGAACGGTAAGTAAAAGGAAAGTGCTGTTGCCAAAGTACGAGTTGGGGAGATTATTAGCGGAAGGCAACTTTGCTAAGGTATACCATGCAAAGAACCTTAAAACTGGACAGATTGTGGCAATCAAAGTTGTAACACCCCATTATCTTAGGGTACACATCGGGACGCCTGTAGGTCATTCCGATACATATCCTAAGATAATGGAGCGCTACGTGCGATCACTACAGAACTCCATATGGCATCATATCAATTTAAATAATAAAACCATTAATTGTAAATCACATGATTTTTAAAACCAAATTCTTCCTCTTT
>JANZXP010000196.1:11380842-11391129 GCA_027576715.1 Erythroxylum flavicans | reverse complement strand
TTGTAATGGGCCCAAATGGCTATTGAAAACTCTGTTGATTGTATTATTATGTTTGAAAAAGTTGCGAATAGAGCGGGTCTAATTTGGTTATCAATTTTCGCACTTTATGTCGTAGTTTTAAAAAAAATGTACTGAAATTTGAATAATCGAGTACATAACTTGCCACCCTCGCGGGGTACGAACTCGGATATCACCATCGATATCGGATTCGGGTCCAACGAGAGTGGGGTGTTACAATTACAGGTGGAGATATTTATAATTATAGGAAATATTCTATTTACAGCAAAGTTAACAGCTAATATTCCCAATAAATAGATCCATGGACATTTTCTTAGAGGAATCAATACTTAGAAAGCTCAACCAAAGACCAATACATTTTAGACCCTTAAAGAAGATCTTGAGACTTAGGAATCAAGTTCAAAAGGAGTTTAAAAGCATCATTGGAAATAGTAAGATACCTAATTTTAGTTTGACAATTTGTATGAGCTAAGGTGTTAGGTGTCTTTGTGTTTTTAGGGCACAACTATAATTTATTGATAGCTTCCGTACGTATCATGACTAAAGTGGTAGAAATAAAGGATGACTGAATTACGGCTAGTCTTTTCAAGCTTTTAGTATTTTTTTTAATAATAAAAAGATTACCAACACAAAATCTTAATCAAGACAGAGAAAATCATTGATTATATGATCAAGTTTAATATTTCAAAAATTTTGTGATTCCTCTATTGTAAGATCACTTGTTCTTTAAATATTGATTCTCTACAATATTATGGCACAAGGTAATTGGCATTTTAAAATCTGCAATATAACGAAGACTGCTGGAGTGGAATAGTTGAATAGATATGTAGGATATGGAATTTGAAAACGATGATGTTACTATCTTTAGAATATTTTTCAGCTTCGGGGTATATGTCAATTAAAATATAAAAAATTATAAATATTTAGAGGCAATCCTTAATGAACATCATTACATCAGTCAACTCATAACACACAAGTATGTCATGTTACCATGCACAACATTTTAGGAAATGGAAAATTTGTAAGTACGAGGATAAATTGATGCACAACTCTTAAGCTGCTCATGTTTTCCTTGGTTAATGTACGCATGGTTATGATAAGTTGAAAACCAATCAAACCTTTTTTTTTTCATATCGGTTAATAAATAAAATTTTTAAAAAGAATAGTGATAAACATGAAATCTTCAATCAAGTCATTGATATTAAGAGAAGTTCTAGTATAATTAACATTCCTCACCCACTTGCCATCGTTAATAGAGAGTACGTTAATATCAACACTACAACACTACTTGTCTTCTTGTTATAAATTTTCAACTGTATTAAATTTGGATTTGAAAGAATTGTAAGTAATGACGACCGCGACTCTCTGCGATGTTTCCCACAGAATATTAAATCCAAAAAGAAAAATTCTGGGCTGTCCCATTATTAGTCTGAGTATCATCACATCACTGAATTGTCTCCAACCAGCACCGGGTGTGATGTTTCCACTGGGTAGGTTCCCAAATTTCGGATATGACACCACCTCCGCTTCTCTCTTAACTCTTAAATCTTATCCATTGTATCCGATAATTTTGGGCTTGGAATTGGAACCAACTGCCCTTCTTCTATTCTTTCGGCTCTTTGCATCCCTTGACTGAACAAAACACATAATCACTAACCAGGTAACTTGGCCACTTGGAAGAGACTCAACTGGTGGGACCGCGCAGCTTTTCAGCTAGAAAGTGTTAGCCTTAGTTCTGCTCATATCGGATTAGCTTATTCATACCACAAACGTCCAGTTGGTGCCTTTATCTATATCAATCAAGTGATTCCTAATGTAGGTTTTAGTCGTATTTTTCATAATGGTGTATGATATTTGTCGCCTACTCTCTGACGTAGAGTAGTATACTTAATACTATAATGTGTGTGTGTGTTTGTGTGAGATGGAAACATAGACATGTTCCTGTTGTTCCCTCGAAAAAGTTGATAGATTGCATTGCATCCCGTCTGATGTCTTCAGGAAAGACACGTGAAAGTCTAATCAAACTTGCGTGGTTCTGGCTATCCTTGCCACCAAGTGACTTCCTCAACCTATGTAGTTGGAATCTTGGATCAAGAGAGAGGTAAGTCAAAACAATCCATTGTGAAATATATTAATATTTTCGTAAAATAGAGTGACTTGCCAACTGTGAAATTTCGTAGGAATGGAGATATAAGGGTATCTACAGGATTGAACTTATACAAACATAGATATCTAAGAATGCTCCCAAGACTGAAATTTATAAGACAGTCAATATCAAATTAAAGCTGGTTCTAATTATATTATGTTCATTTTTTTGGGTAATTTATGTATAATTTAAGACTTATTCTTATATTAAATTTTAACACATCAAATAAAATATAATTTATAATCTCTTATGTCATATATTTAGATGGACAACGACTGCAAATGTATCTTGTCTAGGTAAAAGACCAACAGCTTAAAAAGCGAGGTTAAAAGTTTTCACACCCTGAGCCTGAAGAAATTGCCAAAAACTTAATCAGTGGCGTAAAGGATCCAAACACATTGGGAAAAAGAAAGTTGGGATGTTTTTGATACTAAAAGCCAACAAACCAGAAAATGGAAATGAAGCAACACTTTCACCTCACATCATCTTTCACTAACTAAAGATGCAGAATTGAAGACCATTTGCTCTGAGATATGAATGCAAACATGTCTCTATCTTCGCTGCTACACCATTCAAACTCCCACACAGCCACAATATCTTTGCTTATCGATATTTGACGGGTCCACCAACCCATCTTTTATGACTTGTTCTCTCTTATTGTGCCATCTTTGAAACTGCATTCCTTTAACTCTTTGTCCAAAGTAATGTTGTTGATGAATACACATGGCTAATGAATAAGGAAAAAGAAAAGAATTAAATATCAAAGTACCCACTCCACTTAATAATTCGCATAAAGCACATCAAATTGATCATTAAGTGCAATCATTTAAACAAAAAGTCACAGTTGAAAATTTTAATTTAAACGTCATACCCATCCTTTCCTTCCAGATTGCAGAGTCTATCGTATACTAATATCCTTGGCGGAAAATTACCACTACGATTATTGCTTTGTGACATTACCCCATTAGGCTAAGTTGCTTGAAAAATAATTTGATTTTACATGCTTTATACTGCTAACAGCTCATGTTGGGTTGTTTTACAGGTGCTTTACGACTGTCATAATCGCTCCAAGGAAATGTTTTGAACTACCCTACTCTTCTGTAGCTAAAGTCCCATCAAACTTTTGACTGGATGAGAGAAAATGAATAATGAATGCTTCATTTGATTTTAACAATAAAATGATTAATAAGAGAAAGAATGACTCTTACCTTCGTAGCCCCAATGCAATGAAGCTGGTGAACAAAACAGGGTAAAAAGGTAAATCTACGCTAACAGATTACAAGCGCAGTTGGAGCCATTCATGGAGTTGTACATAGCAATCAAAATCTGCAACCTGAACTTGTAACTTTCGTAAGCAACTGGATGTGAAGCATTCAATGGTTGTGAGTTACAGCGTTTGCCAATTAGTTTAGGATGGAATAGGATAGGGATGGGTTTCTAGGATTGTAAAGTTGCCACATTTAACATCGACTCATATTAGGCTGTCCTGTATAACTTTTACTTTCCCCACCCTAGAAGTTAGGAGTTAACTGAACCTCATATACTTTTGACCTTTATTGAACGAGGGTGAATCTTAAATTTGGACGTTGAGAGTTGACCTTTAAAACCAACGTGGGTTAGTTAAACTGATAAACAGTATGAACACATAGGGGAGTTGAATATTTAACAGCTTTGAATTTAGGGTTTGATAGGTCGAATTCTTTTTGTTAGTAAGTAGCCATCGTTATACGAGATCCCTGAAACGAGATGCTTTTTTGTCTTTCTTATTAAAATTGCTTGTTCACATTTCTCATATTTCAATCTTTACCCACATTTTTTGACTTTATGCGTAGTTCTAGCAACCCAAGTCTTGGCAAAACTTGAAGGATTATTCTTTTTTATTTTTCTCGAAAAGGATTATTCTTATGGGTATCTATTTTTTTTTTTTTTTCATATTTTAGCTTACACATTAGAGTTCTCTATTTCTAGGAAACATTCAACATAAATTAACTTTGAATTCACATAAGTTACTTCTTGTCCATTTCTTCCAGATCGATATGGAAAAAGCCCTGTATTTGATAAACTGTATTCATGTATAACTATAATATGTTTTTGATAAATTATGAAGCTCAAATAAAAATAAAGACATAAGTTCTCACAATTTAATTTTTACGATCTACCTTTATATAAGGTAAAAAACTTAAAATCTTTCTTTGTGGAAGACAATGTATTACAATCAAGTGTGGAAGCAGGTTTTATAAATTGGATAATTAGAAAAGTCAACCCCATAATTTTGCTTGAAAATTTTGGTATTACCAGTGCCGGGGGATTGCGACCAATCATGATCTATCGCCACCGTTTCACACACATTTCAAACATCACAAGTAAAACACTTGCGTACATGTGAAGGAAATTGAAGAATGGTGGGGGGTATGGAATAAATGAGACCCATTTTACCTTTTTTGTTCTTCTTATTTTAATTGGAATATTTGAAATTTCAAAACCCGATATCAAATGAAAATCTTAACATTTGACCTTTTTTTTTTAATGGACACAACCTCTAGCTTAAAAGGCCTTGTCTTCCAATATCTAAACAACATTCACCTAGTTACATGAGATTTTGGGATTTTTGTTTTTCTCTTTTCCATCTTTTTTGAATTTGTGGACAACTTTCTAATTCTATGCTTGACTTAAAAGTTTAGTTTGGTTAGTATTCATTATTTTCCCAATAATTATTCATCAATGTTAAAGTTATAACGTTTACAAACACATTTCATAAAATTCCAAATTATTGAACAAAACTTACCACGATGATCACCGGCCCAAGTCCTTTAATTACGTCATCTTAGACTCATTAATTCTCAAAATTTTCCAAGAAATTAAATTGAGTCATAAGTGTGTCAAAGTATTTAAATTAAACGGATTTTGATTCCTTAAGTGAAACAAAACGATAAAACAACCTTAGAATCTGAAATCCTTCGCCTCATAAATTACAATTTTACACATTATTTTCTTTTCTTTTCTTTCCCCTTTTTGTCGGTTCCCCCAATATTATCTCTCCTCGGTTCCATGTCCAAGTACAACGCTACTTGACGTTTTCTCCAAAACTCTTACTCCTCACCGTTCAGTCATGTGTAAGTACATTCACAAAAGAGCAAAGAGCAGCCACTGACAAGAATATAGTGACAACTTCTTCCAAAACGAAGAAGATTAGATTTTGATGGTTATGGAGTCCGGATCTGCACCGCCTCCGAAGAAGAAGCCGCTAACTCGGCTTAACGACTTCGTGGCCGAAAGCCCTGTTGGCAAACGCTTCAAACTCTCCGAACGTAAAACCACCTTCACCACCGAGTTACGCGCCGGCACCGCCACCTTTCTCACCATGGCTTATATTCTCGCCGTCAACGCCTCCATACTCTCCGACAGCGGCGGCACGTGCTCTGTCACTGATTGTGTCCCTCTCTGCTCTGATCTCAGAATCTCTATCTCCAACTGTACTGGCTCGAGCTTGCGAATCGTACAGCCTGATCAGTCATGCAAATTCGACCCTGTTAATCCTGGCTATGCCGCATGTGTAGAGAAAGTACGTAAAGACCTTATAGTTGCGACTGCTGCTTCGTCGTTGATTGGATGTGTGATAATGGGCGTGCTTGCCAATCTTCCATTGGCGTTAGCTCCAGGAATGGGGACCAACGCCTATTTTGCTTATACAGTTGTTGGTTTTCATGGGTCGGGTAATATCTCGTACCAGAGTGCATTAGCTGCTGTCTTCATCGAAGGGTTGATATTTCTAGCCATTTCAGCCATTGGGTTACGAGCAAAACTAGCTAAACTGGTCCCGAAACCTGTTCGGATCAGCTCATCTGCTGGTATAGGTCTTTTTCTCGCATTTATAGGGTTACAGAACAACCAAGGTATTGGTTTAGTTGCTTACAGTTCATCTACGCTAGTTACACTCGGAGCCTGCCCAAGTTCATCACGTGCATCGTTAGCTCCCGTTATGACGTTTCCAAACGGAACCGTTAGTTTGATACCGGGAGGTACAGTCTCAGGCGACATCATGTGTCTCAACGGAAGAATGGAGAGTCCGACGTTTTGGCTGGCCCTCGTCGGGTTCGTTATAATCGCGTATTGTTTGGTCAAAAACATTAAAGGGGCTATGATTTACGGAATTCTATTCGTGACGGTTGTCTCGTGGTTCAGGAACACAAAGGTAACGGCGTTCCCTAACACAGCATCAGGAAACGCAGCGCACGATTACTTTAAGAAAGTGGTGGACGTACATTTAATAAAAAGCACAGCTGGGTCGTTGAGTTTTAAGAACATAGGTAAAGGGTACTTTTGGGAGGCTCTGGTCACGTTCTTGTACGTTGACATTTTGGACACCACTGGTACACTCTATTCGATGGCTCGATTCGCCGGTTTCACGGATCAAAACGGTAACTTCGAGGGTCAATATTTCGCCTTCATGTCCGATGCCACGTCAATCGTGGTGGGGTCATTGCTTGGGACTTCACCTGTGACGGCGTTTATAGAATCGTCAACGGGAATACGGGAAGGAGGGAGGACCGGTCTAACGGCGTTAACCGTGGCGGGTTATTTCTTTCTAGCGTTTTTCTTCACGCCGTTGCTGGCTTCCGTACCTTCTTGGGCCGTAGGTCCACCTTTGATATTAGTAGGAGTGCTGATGATGAGATCAGTGGTTGAGATTGACTGGAACGATATGAGGCAAGCGATCCCTGCATTCTTGACGTTGATTCTCATGCCTTTGACCTATTCTATAGCTTATGGGTTGATTGGTGGGATTGGGACTTACATTGTCTTGCACTTGTGGGATTGGTGCGTGGAGCTCTTGGCGAATTATGGTGTCATCAAGAGCCAGGTTGAAGAGCATACTACTGCTGGGGTCCATAACCATCATGAACATAGTGCCGCACGAGCTGAGCTTGATGCTTAGATAATTTATGCATCTATTTTCAAGTTTTCTTTCCTTTTGGCTCTCCTTTTTCTTTCCCTTATTAAAGATCCTTAATTTTTTTTATGGAAAAGAAAACTGATCATGGGGATCATCCAGAATGATAATTATTAGGATGGTTGGGCAGAAAGCTAGTGATTACAACTATTATAGTTACAGTCCAACTCTTTCAATTTCTTGCAATAGATTTTTAACTTGTTAATGCTTCAAAAGTCTGAATTACGATTGAGCTAAACTTGATACTACATTCAGACAATAAGATTATGCATTCTTTCTTTTTATGATTGTTTTCAATTTTCATTGTGAATTCAACATTTCTATTTGCAGCTGTATTTTGTCCAATTGGGTCAAGTGTATTCCCTTTCCTTTTTATTATTTTTCGTATTTAATTTTAATTTTTATTAAACATTTTTTAACGAAGGATTAAAATTCTTATCTTTTAATTCAAATGCCATTGAATAAAACCATTTGAAGCAAAAAATAACTTGCTAATCTTGTGAATGAGTCAACAAATTCAAAATTAAGAAAATTAATTTTGCAACGAGAAGTAGCCATCAAAATAGTCCAATTCCTAACCCAAGTTCCTTTTCAATCAACCAACAACAAAAACCAAGAATAAGAACTGAGATTTCCTCATTAAAATGATAATGAAAATAGAATAGTTTCATATATGCAGCCACATCTCCATATATTTGTTCAAGTGGAGATTTTCAACTTCTACGAGTGCTTGAAGGAATCCTAGCAACTAATGCTCTATGGTAAGATCGAGCGCTTATGTAAATGGATAGATATATAGAAATTGACACAAATAACAGAAGAGTGACTCATTTGCGTGAGTAAGTTCAGGTCTAGATACTTTTTTATTATCAGATAAATTAACGAATGTGCGTACATAAAATAAAAGAAAGGAAAAAGATTGCAGAACCTTTTCTTCATTATTGAATAAAAAGTTCTTCAGTGAAAGGGATACTTCCCTAAATTATGTGTTTCGGGTATTAATCAGTGCCAATCTATGTCACAATGGTCCCGATAAACCAAATAAGCAAGAGATGTGTCCAGCTACATTACAATAGGCAGGGTCCACTAAATTGGATAGCACAAATTAAGTGTATGAAGATAATGATCAACAAATAAAAGTATGATGATAAAGCCGCATATATTAATACTATGACCACTTTCTTATCTCTCAGGACATTAAATATCTATGATCCATCAAACAGATTCTCGTAAAGACCATATGACAAATAGAGTTATATATTATTTCTTTACCAGTTACAATCGGACAGAATCTGATAATTTAATCTGTAACGTGAAATCAATTTGTGTTAGTTGCATGAGACGAGAGGTTGCTTAAGGTAAGAGAAGCATGTATACAGAATTAAGAGTCCATTAGCTTTAGTAACAGACGTAACTTGCAAGTGAGCAAGTTAAGTAACGTGATACATTACATGAGGAGATCGCTGATATTCTAGTTATGTTCCCAGCAATATGTTAAAGGCACTCACTCACCCTGCAATGAAATTGATTAGCCAATTTAAAAGATTCCTGAAAAACAGCAAACATGCCATTGGCGTGGTGGTTAGGATCAAGCCCACGTGTGTATTATGCTGAGTCATTAATTAGAGGCATCTTTAACTAACTAATCCAGTTAAAGGAGTGAATGAATGACTTTATGGGCTCTAACCAAACACGTAGCCCCCAAGATTAATGAGAATAGAGATGGCATGTCTGAAATATTCATATGTATAATTTTTGAAGAATCCTTCTTTGTTGGGTGAATTGTGAACTGGGGCATGTAAAAGGGCTACATTTGTGGAAGAGATTATTCTCAACTTCCGCTTTTCTTTTGTTTTATTTTTGGGGTTTCATGGCAAACAAAAGAGAAGGATACTCCTGCGTACCAATCAACCCTTCAGAGATTATTAAAGAAAAAAAAAGGAACTTATTCTTTGCCTGACCTTTGTTGTTTCAGACACGGAACATAACATTACATAACGTGTCACCACTCTCCAACAAAGCTAAGTGCATCTCAAATCAAAAGCTCTCAAAACCCGTGGTTTGCAAGTAATAACACGTGTTTCCTTGGATTCTCTCATCATTGATTCTCTTTCACTTCAGTCCCAAGTGTTTTGGGGCCTATATATATTATCATTTTGGTCCTTCATCTCAGCTTTGTGTAGCCATCAAATGTGCAGAATTTGAGGCACATGCGTGCAAAAGAGTAATCGAATTTGTTGATCTTTCTTAATCTAAATTATTACACATTTTTACCCAACTAAGAAGGGAACAAAGCAGAAAGTGCACTTATAAAGTGTTATACATTTACGCTTCCAAATTATATAATACAGCCATGAAAAGTACGGTGAGAAACCCCTACGAGTATCACCATGATCTTGGTTGGTTAGTTTTTTGGATTACCACTTTGTTCTTGAAGTTTCTCGTTAACGGTGGATGAACGATTTCCTTGCGGATTTATTGGTCAGATGCACCCTTGCCAATTAAAGTTTTGATGTTTTCGGTTATATGGACCTGCGCAGTGTTAGAAAATTAAGGCATGATTTGATCTTGAGAATAATAACAAGATGTTTTATTTAAATTTTTTAAATTTAAGATCACCTTAAAATTTATAATATGTTTAATATATAAACATAACAATCATGAATCATAAATTCCTGCCTTAATTAATCTTTTTCTTAATTTTTTAAACAGTTTTTAAAATTGGTTCATTACGACCATCGTAACCGTAAATGTGTCTGACCTATATTGTTATCTACATAAATTAGTTGAGAGAACATTATAAGTAGTGTAGAGAGAGGTAGATAAGAGTTGCTAACTTGTTCAAAGTTTAAACTTATTGATAATATAGTTTCGACCTTTTAATTATTTAATTAAAATATTATTATAATTTTATTTAAAATTTAATTAGAATTATATATAATTAAATAGCAATTCACTCAAATAAGATCTAGTATTTTATATTGGTTCTTATTTATTAAATATCTTATATTTAATCATAAAATTTTTTAGACTTTAGTTAAGTCCAACTTGACACTACAACAAACAGCACATTTAACGAGGTTAAAAAAATCATCGCCAAAAGTCACAATTCGCGATGATTTTACAAAATCGTCATTAAAAGTAAGAATTTAGTGACCAAACAGAAAAGCGT
>JANZXP010000196.1:11360823-11380742 GCA_027576715.1 Erythroxylum flavicans | reverse complement strand
GTGGGAACTTCCTTGTTGCGCATCCTTTTTATCTGCCAATCCAGAATCTAAACTGGTTTCACCTCAAAACTCAGGTCTTCTTTTAGCTCCACTAGAGGTGTCTCTAAAACATGAGACAAGTCCGGTATATACTTCTTAAGCATCGAGACATGGAACACATTATGAATCCTATCCAAATCTGGTGGCAATTCCTCTCGACACGCTCCAAGATATATCGAGGGTTTACCTTCCCTTGGCTCTGAAATTGGATAATACCTTTCTATGGTGATATATGAAGGAAAACCATATCATTAACTGCAAACTTTAATAGTCGTCGCCTCTTATCTGTATAACTCTTTTGATGGTCTTGGGTGGCTTTCATTTTCTCCAGATGACTTTTACTTTCTGAGTGGTAATTTCTATCAATTCGACTCCTTCAACTTTGGTTGTACTAACCTTATCCCAACATAGGGTTGTCCTTCACTTTCTTCCATAAAGTGCTTTATACGGTGGCAAATCAATACTTGTCTAATAACTATTGTTATAAGCAAATTCTTTCAAAGGCAAGTGTCGATCTCAGCTTCTTTAGAACTCCATCATACATGTTCTCAGCATGTCCTCTAGTGTCTGAATGGTCCTGTCCGACTGATCATCTATCTCAGGTGAAAGGCACTACTAAACTTCAGTTTAATCCCCAAATATTCCTGAAATTATGGCCAAAATCAGGAGATGAATCTCAAATCCCTATCCGATATTATAGAAACTGGCACCCCATGCAGCTTCACAATCTTATCGATATACAACTTTGTCAAACTCTCCAACGAGTAGGTTATGTGGATAGGCAGAAAATGAACAGACTTCATCAATTTATCCACTATAACCCAAATAGCATCGTGACCCTTCAATTTATAAGGTAGTCCAATTACAAAATCTATTGTCACATGCTCCTATTTTCATTCCAGAATAGGCAAAGACTGTAATATATCCACTAGCTTCTGATGCTCTGCCTTTATCTGTTGATAGGGTAGGCATTTGGCTACAAATTCCGCTATCTCTCTCTTCATCCTTGGCCACCAATAACTCTCTCTAAGAGTTCGATACATCTTAGCGTACCAGGATGCATAGCATAAGCCAAAATGTGAGCCTCTTCCAAGATAGCTTGCTTGAGACCTTAGTTATCTGGCACACAGACTCTATCTCTGAAGACTAACAACCCATCTTCTCTTAGTCAGAACTGCTCTTTAGATGGCAATTTCTCCAAAATGATCTTTAACTCGGGATCGTCAGTCTATGATCTCCTGATCTCATCAAATAGTGTTGGTTGTATTTCAAACTGTGCTAGCAATTTTCTGTCATCCTCAACCACTGAGAGTCTAACCCCAAGGCACTGTATACTCATCAAATGAGTCATATAAGGATTTTCCCTAATAGTTACTACTGAACAGGACTTACGTCTCAGTGCATCGGTTACCAAATTTGCTTTTCCCAAGTGATAGTCAATCACTAAGTAATAATCCTTAATCAACTCCAACCATCTCCTCCTTAATTAACTCTAACCATCTCCTTTGTCTGAGGTTTAACTCCTTCTGTGTCATTAGTACTTCAGATTTTTGTGGTCAGTGTATTTATGGCAAGTCTCCCCATAAAAATAGTGTCTCCAAATCTTGAGTGAAAACACTACCACTGTAAGCTCCAAATCATGAGTAGGATAATTTAGCTCGTGATTCTTCAGTTGTCTAAAAGTATATGCAATCACTCTGCTGGCCTGCATAAGTACACAGCCAATTCCCTGACAATTGGCATCACTATACACCTCATACCCAACCCTTGGGTAGGTAAAGTAAGCACTGGTATAGAAGTTAATCGCCTCTTCAATTCCTGAAAACTCCCCTCGCATTTGTCATCCTACTAAAATTTTACCCCTTTCAGGTAAGCCTCGATAAAGGGGCTGCAAGTACTAAGAAACCCTCAACAAATCTCTGATAATAACCAGCTAACCACAGAAATTTGCAGACTTTTGTCACATTCTTGGGCTGTCCCCACTCAAGTATAGCTTCCATTTTTTTTGAGTCCACAAAAATACCTTCTCATGATACCACATGCCTAAGGAAAGCCAAAATTAACACTTTGAAAACTTCGCGTACAACTGTCTTTTGTGAAGTATTTGTAGTACAATCCAGAGATGTCTAGCATGCTCCTCTCCATACTTAGAATAAATCAGAACGTCACCAATAAATACTATGACACGATCTAAATAAGTATGGAACACCCTGTTTATAAGATCTATAAATGCTGCAGATGCATTTGTCAATCCGAACAACATCACCAAAAATTCACAGTGTCTATACCTTGTCCAAAAAGTAGTCTTATGCACGTTGCTTTCATCAATTTTCAACTGATGGTAACCAGACCTCAGATCTATCTTTGAGAATACTGTAGCTCCTCCCAACTGATCAAACAAGTCATCGACCTTAGGGAGTGGATATTTATTCTTGATGGTAAACCTATTTAACTACTGATAATCAACACATAAGTAGAGGGTCTCATCCTTCTTCTGGATAAACAATACTGGTACTCCCCACAGTGAATGACTTAGTCTGATAAAGCCTTTGTCCAATAACTTTTGAAACTGAACCTTCAGTTCTTCAAATTCAGCTGGTGTTAAGCGATACGATGGTAAAGATATCGGTGTTGTCCCTAGGACCAAGTCAATCGTAAAATCAAACTCCCAATCAGGTGGCATTCTAGGTAACTCCTTCAGAAAGACATCGAGGAACTCGCATACAATAAGAACATCTCCAAGTTTGATCCTTTGTACTGAAATATCAATCACATGTGCGAGGTATGTCTGGCATCTATGATGAATCAACCTCTTAGCCTTGACCACAAATATCAAACAACTCAGGAGCCTCAGTCGATCACTAATAAATTTAATCGGGACCTGAGTGTCAAACTCTACCTCTTTCTTAAAATAATCAACCCTAGTATGATACCTCTCTAACTGTCAATCTGCAATATCACCTCGAAATCCTGGAGATCAAGGGGAATAAGATTTGTCTCTAATACAGCATCACTGACCTTTATCTCATAGGTTATATATGCTTCATCACAAGCCACTTGCTCTCCAAGAAGAGTGACTCTAATAAGAGGGGGATCTAACGGCTTTAGGGGATGACTAATGTCCTCGACAAAAGTCACATTTACAAAGGACCTTTGTACGCTAGTGTCGATCAAAATTTTAGCGTTTATACCGAGAACACACATAACACCTTATAACCCTATGCGTTAGTAGCTCATACTATTTATGAGTTTACCGATACTACACAGAGCATGCATCACAATATAACAATAAAACAACATAAAAATGTTCATTCTGAAAATACCTGTAATCGTGCTTGGATTGGCTCGAATGTCCTTCTTCGTCATTGTATAAACACGTGTTTGAGCTTGTAAAGCAGAATGTTGTTGACCTATCAAAGGTATACTACTGCCCACACCAGTCCTCTATGTGGATCTAGAAGACTGAACACCTACCCTGGCAGTCTCCCCTTGATGTCTCATTAGTTGTACTGAGTTATCTCCCTCATGAGTTGAAGTCCAAACCAGTTGTGGACAATCTCTCCTCAAGTGCCCTATCTCTCAACACTGAAAACACTTTCTCAGCTCGGTACACTTGCCTGAGCTTTTTACAGTTTCTACATTATTCGGATTGAGATGATCGGGATCGAGAAGCAGAGCTGGTAGTAGGGGCAGTGATCTGACTTCCTGGTCGTGGTGACCATAAACTGACAGCTAATGATGCAGTGCTTCCAATACTACTCGGAGCTGAACTACCACAACTCCTCTTGGACTGTTGGTTGGAGGGACCTCCTCCTTTCCTTTTTTAGTTTTTTTTCCTCCCACTGTCTCCTGCGCTCTTTCACCAACCTCTCGGCTCTCTTCGCCGATTGTACCATCTCTTTAAATATGGTGGTGGGGGTAACTGTCATCCTTTCTTGGATCGTCAAATGCCATCCAGTTTTAAACCAAACACATAGATTATCTTCATCTACCACTTATTCTACGACATAAGTGGCAAGCTCTTTCAACTCCATCTCAAACTCATGCACTAACCTATTCCCTTGTGTTAGTGTAAAGAAGGCAGCCTTCTTCTGATCTCTATTAAATTTGATATAATATTGTTCGTTGAATTCGTTGATAAAATCCACTTAGAAAATTTGATTACGGTAGCATCCTCGAACATTTTGCCACTAGACTTTAGCATCACCCTCTAGCAATCGGACAACTGCCTTCAAGTTCATCTTGTCAGATAGTCCTATATCGTGGAATGTCTCTGCAGTCTATCTCATCTAAGTTTTGACCTTGGTAACATCACTGCATCCATCAAATGTACCACAACTAAGGTTCCTCGCTTCCTTAATATACCTCGACATTTCAAGCATCAGATATTACTCTGACGCAAGACTAGGTACCACTACTTGCTGCTGAGGCGACGGTACCTGTGGTGGCATCTATGGTGCTCCAGCCCCAGGCTGTTGCTGCGTAGTGTACTCTGCCACCATGTCATCACCTGCTGCAGAGCCTCGTTGGACACTGGTGGCAAACCTGGCTATGCTACCTCCAATGGTGCTTCAGTGTGAGGCTACCTATAAGCTGAAGAGTTAGCAATCGCTAGTTCTACGATTGCTTCAACACTGTGTTTCTCTAGCCTGGGTTGCAAAGGTCCAACCTTATGACGACTTCTCCTTCCTCATCCAACTATGCTATCACTATAAAATCAAAGAATTTTTAATAAAATAGATCGAACTAAGCCTTGCTTATCTGATGTCCCTTACACCACAAGGAATGCCGACAAATACTTTCACCAAGGTCAAAATCATCTGACCGTTAAGGACGTTGATTTAACAATCTGAGACTCAAATTCTTGACCAAAGACTGTCGACACCCAGACTCAAGTCCTAAAACTCATGAACCTTTTGAAAACAGTAATAACACTTTTGAAAACATAAAAACCTTGCTTTGATACCAATTTAATTATCACGACCAAGAACCACATCGGGCCCATGACAACCGCTGCATACACTGGCTTAGGATACTCACGGTACCCTTTACTGGACTATGCAAGGCTAACTGAATATCTTTAAAAACATTTGGACAACATAATGGCTATATTTTGAAAATCCCAAAACTTAATTAAAACACCTGTAAATCAGCTTTAAACACTCTTTTATATTCATATTAAAACTCTACCGCAACTTTTGGGCTTTTAAGTCTCCTCAAGAGCAATCTTAACGATAATAGAAAATGATCATCTATAAGGTCATTTACAAACCATAAGATAGTCAAGAGTTAATTTACAAAATTATAAAGCATATCAATGTAATCATAAGCCACTATACATCAAAAGTACAAAATAGAGGCTACCAATGTGTGGTAATGCCCCGAAAATGTCAAAAGACCACACGAACTAATCAGAGCTTCAAGCTCAACAAATTAACCTACATGGTTGGAAAGTGGAGGGGGTGGGCACAATATGTATTCAGTGAGTAGAAAAAAATATCGCAAACAAAACCCGGTACACATCAAGACAATCTAAATAACCTAAGGACGGTTTTACGCATCTAACATGCATATAACCACCTATGAAGTGAATATACATGGCATAGAAACACATAGGCCTAGTCTATGACTTATCCCATACTGGTTAGGAACCACATAGGCCTACCCTATTAATCACTCATTTAGTGAACATAGGTTCTAGTTCTAGTATACAAGAGCATAAAAGCATCACATGTAAAATCAAATCTCATCAGGAAGCCAAATCTCATAATAAGCCAAAATAGCTATATATGTTGCCACCAGTCGGCCAAACTAGTGTGCACACCCATCGATTCCTAGTGTTAGCTCGACTTTCATCTGTAGTGAGTCCAAACTACGGTCGATAAGAGCGTCGCCTCTAAGTTTCTAAGTGTGCAATCACTCGTAAGTCCCGTAGAAAGGTCGATACGAGGACTTGACTTTTATATACCAGCGTTAAGGGTACAAAAGTCGCTTAATCTATTGTGCCTAGCACACGAGTGGCCAATCGTGACCTCACCAATCATAAAAAAATCATATATAAATATTTAATACTAAAATCAAGTATGGTACCATGCCTTTATTTATTAGTCCAATTGATAAAATGGAACCTTACTATGACTTTAAGCCAAAAGAGAACACATAAATGTAGCATACATGACTCGGTTATGCACATATAAGTTCTAAAACATTATTTCATACAGTAAAATTCATCTTTTGCACCCCAAGTGTAAAGTTGTTCAAAAGTGTAGTTTTAGAAAATAAAATATTGTCCTTTGCACTTTAAGTGCAAGTTTGTTGAAAACAATATCATTCCTCAAAATATGTAATAAAAACATTAGTTTCACTCCAGGTGCAAAGAGTTATTCAAAACAATGTCGTTTATTAAATAAATAAGTATTATAGCATCTATTTTTGATTCAATTTTGCCATGCATTACCTAGGTTTAAATTTCATATACAAGTCATTTTGCATGTCTTGGGTTGTCCTAGTCCCATTTGAGAGATATTCCCCAACTCACATAAAAAGAAGGTGTACAATCCCTTGACTTGAACAATCCTTGGTACGAGCTCCTTGATCCACAGCTCTCGAGCCTTTATACATACAATATACATTGTATTTACTACTCAAACATGTATCTCATATTTATACACCATCACATAACTATGTAAAACACAATATCACTATTTTTAAGCTATAGAATTCGACCAATAAGCTTCTCATATGATTACTTCCCTTATTATTCGCATACGCTTTCTTTTGCATTTTCCAAAGTATTTAATGCCTTTGATCCAATACTTACACATTTCAAAGCATAATTAAGCACATTTTTATCCAGGCACATTAGGTCACTACTCATCAATCTATGCAGAAACTCAAGTTTACTCTAAGTAAACATGAAAACCTCTTTCTAATGCACACCATTACAATCCTTAAATCCTAAGTCAAGTTCACTTAGGCATTTTATCAAACACCTAATGTGCGTGACTTTCAAGTCATATTTTCAAGACTTTGTCCTAGTAGTTCATGCTCCTATCTCATTATATGACAAGCAATTCCAAACAATAGCACATTTCACCACTCCATTAAATCAATTCCCTTCATTTAAACCATTAATTTCAAAAGATATTCAAAATTTTACAAACTTTCACCAAAGAGAGGGTATCTCGATTTTGGCTTAAGGAGGCTTCTCCATGTCTCATTTCATTGATCTAAACCATCTTTCATGCATACACAAGCATGGAGAACAACATATCTTAACACCAAACTCAAAATCATAATGTGGAGAGAGATGAGACAAAATTTACCTAAACTTTCCTTTAGTGATATCTTAAAATCCTTTGAGAATTTCTCAAATCTAATGATAGATTTAAGTTCCTTGACCCCAAATTAACTTATAAAACCTTGGTTTGGGTTGGAGAATCAAAAGAATGGTGGAAGTTTGATGATGATCGAAATTCTTCTTCTTCTCCTCTCTTCTCTTTTCTTTTAATAAAAAACAAAGTGTTTTTAATGTTTTGTGGTGAGATGCACGGCCACACAAGGAGAAAGGTCTAGATTTTTGACTCTTCTTTGACCCAACATGGTGAATTTACCTTTTTGCCCTTAGTTTATATGAAATTATCATTATACCCTTCAAACTTTTCCTAAATTTGCAATTGATCCTAAGATTTGAGAATGACCAATACTTTTATTTTCATTTTGGTCCCCGGACCTGTGAACATTATAATTAAATCCCTTAACTTTATAAAATTACATATTGGTCCTCCAAGAATTGACAAATTATATTTAAGTCCCTTAACTTTTAACAGGTTGTAAATAAGCCCTCATATACATCAACTTTTCCAATTAAGCTTTCTAAGTGTCTAATTAGTCTATAAATCATGTCTCATCAGGTATAAGGCATTAGAACACATTTAATTTGGCCACCATGGACATATCCATCCAATGAACTTGGTTTTACATATTTAGAAGCTTATATGTCAGAAATCTCCAATATTTCACATACCGATGTACTCTAAGTTCATGTAAGGGCATATAACATTATATATCACTGACATATATACCGAAAGGATTCAAATACATTTTTGAACTCATATACAACCATGTATATATCAATATACAGTGGTATCTCTAAGTACAGATCAATACAAAAGGGCTCAAAAAATCTGACGTTAAAAGTACTCCCCTTTAAACGAGTTTCGTCCTTGAAACTCCTAAGTCAAGGATACAAATAAATGGGGTACTGACGTCTTATAACATTCTTAGGCTCCTATGTTATCTCTTCGACCTTGTCGCTCTTCCAAAGAACTTTGACTGTGGGAACTTCCTTGTTGCGCAACCTCTTTATCTGCCGATCCAAAATCTGGACTGGTTTCACCTCAAAACTCAGGTCTTCTCTCAGCTCCACTGGAGGTGCCTCCAAAACATGAGATGGGTTTGGTATATACTTCTTAAACATCGAGACATGGAACACATTGTTGATCATATCCAAATTCAGTGGTAATTCCAACCAATACATCACAGTCCTGACACGCTTCACGATACAAAAAGGTCCGATATATCGAGGGTTTAGCTTCCCTTGGCTCTAAAATCATATTATACCTTTCTATGGTAATATCCAAAGAAAAACCATACCACCAACTGCAAACCCAAATGGTCGACGCCTTTTATTCACATAACTCTTTTGACGATCTTGCGCGGTTTTCATTTTCTCCTGAATGACTTTTACTTTTCAAGTAGTAATTTCTGTCAATTTGGCTCCTTCAACTTTAGCTGTACCAACCTCATCCCAACATAGAGGTGTCCTACACTTTCTCCCATAAAGTGCTTCATATGGTAGCATCCCTATACTTGTCTGATAACTATTATTATAAGCAAATTCTATAAAAGGCAAGTATCGGTCCCAGCTTTCTTGGAACTCCATCACACATGCTCTCAGTATGTCCTCCAGTGTCTGAATAGTCCTATCCAACTGACCATCAGTCTGGGGGTGAAAAGTAGTACTAAACTTTAGTTTAGTCCCCAAGGATTCCTGAAATTTCGGCTAAAATTAGGAGGTGAATCTTAGATCCCTATCTGATATTATAGAAACTGGCACCCTTGCAACTTTACAATCTCATCAATATACAACTTTGCCATATCGGTTGAAGAGGGGAATGAAGTACACCTTATAAGGGTATAGATACCTCTCCCTTATAGATGTGTTTTTTCAGGGGTGGGAAGAGCAAAATCGTGAGGGCTTGCTTAGGCCAAAGCCCAAAGTGGACAATATCTGTGGGCAGTGGTCTTGGGCGATTACAAATGGTATCAGAGCCAGTACCCGGACCGGTGTGTCAGTGAAGACGTTGAGCCCTAAAGGGGTGTAGATTGTGAGATTCCCATATCGGTTAGAGAGGAGAACGAAGTACGCCTTATAAGGGTATGGATACCTCTCCCTCATAGACGTGTTTTTTCGGGAGTAGGAAGAGCAAAACCGTAAGGGCTTGGCTGGGCTAAGGCCTAAAGTTGACAATATCTGTGGGTGAGTGGTCTTGGGACCTTGAATCGCCAGAAGAGAAGTTTCTACAAGGATATTTTTGTCTTGAACTCATGATGTTTATTCTCGACATGCATGAATAGGTAAAGACATGGGGGATGATGTATTTAGCTATTCTGTAAAGTGCAGGAATAATTAAACCCGAGAATAGTTATTATGTGTGTTTTTTCTAGCCAAATAAAGGAATAAGTAATTATCAAGAATAAATCAGTGATAGAATACTTATTCTAGTCAACCAAACAGGGCATAAGGGTGTAGCAAGGGGACAAGACATGTTAACTGGTTTAGACCATAAGCCCATTTACATCAAGGTTTAGACCTTTTAATAATTGGATTGATATACAATTCCAAATTTGATTAAAATTTAATTATAATTAAAAATAATTTTAATTAAATATAAATTAGAAACAAATAAGATCCAATATCTCATATTGCTATTTATTTATTAAATGTCTCATATTTAATCTTAAAATTATCAAACTTTACAATCAAGTTCAACTTGATTAAATTACCTTTTCTCTTGTTAACCATTCTTTATATGGTACTTATTGGATTCCTAAATACGTTGGAATGGATACAAATTACAACCCTAAATTTTATTTAACATTATATAAATTAAACATCTTTAATTTATCTTTGATTTTCTAATTAAATAATTTATATTTATGAATTAAGATGGTATCTGACAGTGCATTATGAACACTCCAATATTATTAATGTCAAAGTAGTTTTAACTAATTTTTTTGTACTTAATTTCTCATATAACTAAATCCTTTCATCACAAAATATTTTACTTAGATATAGAACATAAAATTAATATATACTCTGTTCGAATCAAACCATATTATTTCTCAATTATTAGTAGTTGATTATATTAATAACATTTGAAAATTATTTTCAAAGTTTCATTCTACTTTGACCAAGGATTTTCTATATCAATACTTATCAAGAATAATAATAGAGTCCTTCTAATTACTTTAGAGTAATGAATCATTTATTGATCACTCAACTACATCCATATAGTTTATGTTATATCCAATGACTATTAATTAAGCTAGCCTTGACAAGGATAGGTCATAAGTAGTATTAAATGTAACAATAATTATATAAGATACTTTGAAAGTCTTAAGTCAAAGGCTCACTTATATAATTATCACGGTAAGAATTTCTACAAATATATAAATAATATTCTAAATGAAATTCTCATATCTGGTCATTTCAATGAATTTGTTCTCTAACAAGCATCCATATGCTTATTCAAATATCTCTATAATTTAGTCTATAAGATCGATTAATTCCTTTAAGAAGAAGACAGATAAAATGTCCTACTTTTTTCACTCTATTAATATCTAGTTTTAATAAAATAATAATAAGGAACGATTTAGAGATAATATATAAATGTAATATGAATCTTATAATTACAATCTCATCATAATTTTATTTGTAATGTACATTTATCTCGTCGAATTTATCTTATACATCAGCTAATTAAACAAATATTTTTTTATGTGACAAAAACTATAATCAACCAATTGATTGTAGGGTATAAAACAATAGGTGCATATGGGTGAGTGTGATCTTTGTATTAGATCACGAAAAAGTACTTATTATTTTTCGGTGAATATGGCTTATTACTTTTTTATAATTATGTTTGATGTATTTTTGTATTAATAATTCTTACTTATTTGCTTATAGAATGTCTCGTTTTAGTTGCTTATAGAATGTCTCGTTTCGTCATGAGCTATGTTCATTGATAACTTGGAAGAGTCATTACTATTTTATTATTTGACTAGATGAAGTTGTATGTATTTATAGTCAATTGTAATATAATTTAATTTACATTTTAATAAACATCATGAAAAAACCTAATGTTATGAAAAGCATTATACTTGAATAACAAAAACTATAAATTTTTAATTAGATTTCATTAAAAAAATGTTTGTGTGAATTTTAAAAAAATAAATTAGAGTTTATTATTGTCAGTATGTCATCTTAGTCCAAAATAACGACCCTTTTCACTTTGACAATCACCTCTTCCCAAAAAATTAAAAATGAATTTCATCTTAACTTGCTACTGAAACTACCATCTTTTTCTAAATTCTCTTTATCACTCAATACTCTCTCTTTCTTCTTATCTAATTCACACATTAGTAAGTTAATTAAATTTATTTAGATATTTTTGTATTTTCATTACTTCCTTATATTTTCTTTTTCTTCTTTATTATAAATTAGTGATTTTTTAGGTCTTGGTACATTCATCTATTGATTATGGTAAAAGATATAAATCTGTACTTATTATTCATATCTTCTTTTTAAAATAAATTTATTATATAATTCAAAAAATTTACAATATAAATCCCTTCCCTTTTATTTATACATGTAATTTGTTTACTTATGAGGTAAAATATTTTGCTATAGTTACGTGCACAAGACGTGAGCTATTTTGATTTATAACATAACTATAAAACATAATTTATATATAAGAAAACAATTTATAGCATAACTAGGGTTCTCCATTTTTCTTTCTTTTCTTACTTAGGTTTGATTGGTTTAATTAATTGTACACAATTTCATACAAATAGGGGTATAGAATTTGCATCATCTAACACTTTTACTTACAATAATATTAAAGAATGGCTTTTCTCTATAGGTTAATTGCCCCTTTAAGGAATTCATGGAGTGAATATAATTGAAGGAGAAAAATTTTTTCAAATGTCTATATTACCTATTGAGTATGTTATACATCATTTTTTAAAAACAATTTAAGTTGTTAGTTTGAATTCTTGTACAATTTTTTTCCTTCTTGTCAAACTGATTAAAAAAGTCATTCTTCTTCTTATGTTGAATGTTGTATTTGTTGTTACATAGCAAATTGTGTCTTTACCACTAGTATGGTGAATAATTTCTGAAAGGTTGTTTGTTATATCCAAAAGTTGAGGAAAGAAAATCTATACCAAAGAAGGAACTTGAAACTAGGAGAATTATAGTTGATGATGAAGATGAAATTAAAATGATTGGAAAATGGTGTTTAATTCAAATATAGAACATAACAAGAACACAATGAAAATTGAGAAGAAAATCAACAATATAAACTTGACATTGATATGTAGGTGAGAGAGAAGAAAGAGTTGAGGTTGATGTCAGCAATATGACTGTAGTCTTTGTAGTAATTTTTGTTCATTTTTCATGTTTTGTGTTTTTGTAAGATGAATGTAATATATTTGTACATTTATTCTCAATTTAAGTGATTTGTATGTACATTAAATGATTACCTTAAAACCAATTCAATAAGATCTATTTCAAATTAAATGAATGTATACTTATTTATAATGAATGTATATATCGTATTGTGGATAACAAATATTCTTTTACATAATTGTATTATCAATGCAATCTGCTACTCTAAGCTCTGTTACCAGCTCCTTACTACATCATCTGAGTTATTTTTTGTATAGAATTACATATATAATGAGGGCCAAATTTGTTAATTGTGATTGGCCAACTTTTTGTTTGTTTATATAATTATATTAATTATTTGTTTAGGTTTTTGTAGAATTTGAATTATGAAAGACATAAAAGACCTTACAATTTTCATTTGCATCTGACCTTGTAAGTGGTCGAGTTTTTGAAGTCCTCAAAATTAATTTTAATTCTCTAAACTCTTGTAATAGTCGTGAGTCTCAAATTTTTTTTAATTTAATTGGTTCAAACCCAACATTCAAACTAAAACTTACCATCAATTGATCGAATATGATATTATTCCATATCAATTAAATAATAACAATAAACTTAGTGAAAAGAACTAGATCCTAAATTAAATAATTAAGATGCCTATAATTTTTCAATTTAGTTTTCTTGTTTCTTATAAGTCAAATATGCAAATTCATAAATAACCTAGTTGCTACTTCTACCATTCCTTTATGACAATTATGAATCACTAAATTCATGGATGACTATAAAATAATCAAAATCAAATTAATCTTTCATATTAATCCATATTAATTATTTATGAGATATAGGAACACAAGATAAGAAATACTTGAATTAAAACATGAATATAAGTTTGTAACAAAACCTCACAAGATTACAATTAGAATTTTGAATCCCCTTGAATCAGAATATTTGGATTTAGTCACACATGGCTTTAGTTCCAACAAAAATAGAAGAAAAAAAATGAAAGATTGAGAGAAAACTACAAAGAAAAGAAAAGAGATTGATAGAGAATGTGTTATATATGTTTTGTTTCCATCGTTTCCAACTCAAATCTAGTCTACTTCTATCTTTCAAAGATTCCTATCTAAAACAAATCCAAATCCTCACATAATAAGGATGAAAATAAGTTTCCTAATTGAATTCTAAATATTGAAGTGAATCTAGAATTAGGCATGATCTCACCTTATCCACTGGAATAATCTGTCCACTTTTTCCAAAATTCGTGATTTGGGCCAATAATGCTCCAATTTGATGCAATCTCCACTTATCTTTTCCTAAAAAATAAATAATAAATTTTCCTATTTAAGCACTAAAATATAGCTAAAAAAAGGAAGAGATAATTTCAATTAACATAACTAAATAACATCTTATCAATAGGAAATGTTGATATTCTATTTGAAATATTTGAAGAAGTTATGATTGAAGTGAGGTTTGAAAATATTCTATAGCTCATCAATGACAATGATTTTGCTTATAAAGTAAATGGAAAAAGGTTGCAAAGTATCTATAATTCTTTTTATTGGACTCTTTATGTTGTACATTGCATTAAACTGATGTTAAAGAATATAGGAGATGTTAGATACTTTCCTATCATTGATGAAACCATACAGAAAGCAAGAAAAGTTAGTAAGTTTATCTATAATTATGCATGGGTTCTAAATCTGATGAGAAATATCTCACCAATGGTAGAAATTTATGTTGTCTTGCGATTGAAAGATTTATAACTAATTTCTTATTACTTTAGTGTTTTATTCTAATGAAGAAGGAGCTGATACAAATGTTTATAAATGATGAGTGGATTGCATCTCAGTATGTTGGGTCTAATGTTTGAATAGAGGTTTTTTAGAGTTATACTTAAAGATCAAGAATTTTAGTCTCAATGTCAAAAGTATTTCATTTGGCTGATAGTGATGAGAAGATAACAATAGATTATTTTTATAATATCATGGAGAGGGCAAAGGAAGCAATTACGGTTAATATGAAAAATATGCCTTCTTTGTATACGCAGTATCTTGTGGTCATTAATAAAAGATGAGAAAAGTAAATTTACTCTCTGTTGTTTGCTTTTAAGGCATTTTTTAATCCTAGTGACTATTAAGACCAACTTTTAAAAGTCGAAGTTAATAGGGGAATGTTTTAAACTATTAGAACAATTATTTATTGTAAGATGATGCAAGATCTCCTTAACCCATAAATAGGGGCATATAAAGATGTGTGTAGTAATTTTGGGATGCCCATTGCAATTCTTCAAAGAGACAAACTTAATAAACTTAATCCAAACATATATTTTTTCACTTTTGTTATTTGTTTGAAATTGATTATCACTTTATTTTATATATAAACTTAATCAAGGTATATATTTCTTCACTTTTATTACTTGTTTAAAATTAATTATCACTTTATTTTGTTTATAAGGTTACTTTTGTTGTCTTACAATTGTATGGTGGGACCCATTCGAAAGTGACATATCAAAATTACAAATGTTTACAATTCAAATTCTGAGTCAATATGTGAGCACAATTGAGTGTGAAGGAGATTAAAGCACATTTGAATTCATCAATTTCAATTAAAAAATAGATTGGAACACAAAAGATTGAATGATTTAGTCTTTGTTTGACACAACTTAAAACTTCGAGAAAAATATGTTATTATCATTATTACGTTGAATATAATTTATTGTAATTTCTTAATAATTTAATTTTATTTGTTTACGAAGGTTTTTAATAAATAAACACTTCTATATGTCTAATATGCCTTAACCATATCAATCTTTTAGTGGATTAGGTTTATGAAGAACCAAGTTCTATAGATAAAAGTGACTTGGAAGATAATCTTAGATGAGAAATTATTAACATGTCATTTTATGCAATGAATTTAATGATGGTAATGATAAGACTCCTCTTAACGATGAAAATTTTGTACTAAATGAAAATTGAATCAATGCAATATAAGCGAATATGCCATTAAATGAAGTTTTAGATTTTACATTTTTGCGAATATGCCATTAAATGAAGTTTTAGATTTTACATTTTTTCTCTTTTCTTTTAATTTCAATTAAATTATATATATATCTTAATTTCTATATATGCAATATAAATATAACAATGTTAACTAAGTGTTTTTGTTTCATATTTCATTTCTACTTTATTGTGTTCTTCGATACAAACTCATTGTAAAGCGTATGGAGTCATGAACTTGTATTATTTTTACCATATAATGTTTTGATATAATCATTCTTTATTATATGATGTAGATTGTAACCATTTTGTATTATTCTTAGTTTTATATTTGTATGATAATTAAACTTTCTTTTTCTTATATTAATTATGATTATTTTTTATATGTGAAATATATGAAAAGTAATATTAATAGAAATAAACAGATAATTGATATTTTAAATTTATATTATTATAACTTTTTGAGATGGAGTTGATGTAAAATAAAAATTATATAACACATTACATTGGGAGACTATTTTGTAATTTAAAAATTTTTAGTGATCATTTTATAATTTAAAAATAATTATTTGAAACAATACTTAGTATTAAACAACATTATTGCTATACTGCACCAAAACCAATTCCATTATTGAGTCTGAAACAATATTCATAAAACTGGTTGCATGATAAAGAGTCTAAAAAAAGATGATAGTTTCATTTGCGAATTAAGGATCCTTAATGTTCTTAAACAAAGTGACCAATAATATTCATTTAACTTTGAATAAAATTACGAATAGTTAATTTAATATTATATATTTAATTAATTTAATTTAATTATTGTTAAATATGAATAATTTAATTTTACTTAATGATTTTTTAATTTTTTAATTAAATTAAATAAATTACATTTAATAATTATTAATAAATATAATTAAATTTACATATTTTTACAATATATAAATTTTAAATAAAATTTTATTTAATAATTAAAATTTATTTAAAATAAATATTAAGTTATAAATAAAATTAAAATTATTTATTTTAATAAAATAAAATAATTTGTTAATAAATATTATATAAGAAACTAAAATAAATTTATTTAATTAAAAATAATTTATTTTTAAAATTATTTAATATATAATTATTATTAGTGATAAAAATATATCTAACAAGTTTTTATTTTGTTAGCTAACGAAAATTAAAAATTGAAAATCACATTAAAAAAAGCTAAAAGCCCAAATTGAGGCTTAAACTTTTTGAGTTTGACCTTTTTTGGACTTAAATTTGAAACCAGCTCAATAAAGGGCTATAATTTCATGAGTCTACTCAATTTAAGACTTTTTTGGACAGAAATTAGGACATGTTTACACGCACCGTTACATGCAACAACCTGACACCATTACCCTTTAAAAAAATGCCACATACAAAAGAGTAAAAGGTTTTAAGTTTTAACCTAAAATTTTGTAAATTTTTATAAATTCTGTAAATTTCGTAAAGTAAAAAAAGGGGAAACCAAAAAGTTACAGAAAATCCTAAAATCCCATTGTCGCTCCCTTTTTTGACACATCTTCACCGTCGGTCATTTTGCTCCAGTCTTCGTGCAAGAGTTGTCTTGCTTGGTTCATGCATCTTCACCAACGGTTGCCCTCGTCAGATCTGCGCTTTATCGTTCGTTGAAGGGGTTATGTTGGTTAGTTGATGCATCTTCACCGTCCTTCGATCCGCGCTCTAGTCTTCATTGAAGGGGTTGGCTTGCTTGGTTCACGCATCATCTCTTGAAACTAAGGTAAGTCTTAGAATTAAAGTATTCACCATTAGACTTAAGAGCAGTAAACATTTGATTTTTCTAAGGTTAGAGAAGTGGGTAGAGCGGTAAAAAGAAGTTTGAGGTTAGTGTAGTCTGAGGAAGATAGTATGAATGAGATGGGCGGAAGCAAACTGGTATTAGTTTCATCTTCTACCGAGGATGGTCAATTGCAGAATGGGTAGCTACTAAGACCAACTGGTTTTCTATTGTGCTCTGATTGGTAGAAAAATTCATCTTTCCTACCAATCAGAGCACAATAGAAAAGCAGTTGGTCCTATAAAATCTTAATTTGATGCTTTTAATTTCGTTGCCCTCCTACATCTTTTTGGCTTTACTAGTGAGAGTATTTGTCGTATGAGTGTATATTTTTTTAATTGCAACTTATGTATTCTTTTTATGTTGTTGTTTGCAATACTCTGACTATCATTGATGATAACATAAAGTTCTGATTTTGTTATTCTAGTAGTAACTTAAATCTGAAAGACTCTAATTACTAGTAATTTAAAGTTGATGTAATAATTGAATTGAATAAGGATTGTATTTAATATGGATATTATTTAAACATTGAAGCATAATAAACCATTAGGTAGGTATATAGGCCGGAAACCAGTGATGCAGTTTCTATGAGGCTTATAGGTGAAAAATTTCACGAGCTTAGGAGCCACAATGAGAACTTGTTTCTCGATTCACAGGTGTAAATAATGCCACGTACCTTAATTAATAGAACTTAGTAAGTTGGTTGATGGAATTGTTATGACTATGTTAAGCATCATATGCTATGCTAGGCTTGAATTTTTCACTTTCACTTCAGCGTTTCCTTTCAACATTCTGATTGAGTGTTTTTGTTTTCCTAGAGTTGGTTTTTTCAATTTGATAGAATGACATTTGATGAAGTAACTCTGCGGTTTCACCATGTCGAATGTTTTGTTAATGTGGGTGATAATTTTATGTATGAGGGTTGTTTTATAGATGAAATTGAATTTGATCCTGACTTACTGAACTATTTTGAACTGGTTGATACATGTAAGAGAAGTGGGTATAACAATGTGAAAAAGATATTTTATCTTATGCCTGGTTTTGAACTATATAACAGTTTGAGAGTTGTACAAGATGATGCTAGTGTGTTAGATATGGTTAGTTAGATAATGGGTACGGGTGGTATTGATAGCTTTGTTGAAGTGATTGAGGATGAATGTAATAAGGTTAATCAGGGTAATGTAGTTAAAGACAATGGTGAGGATATTAATAATGAAGGTTTGGAGGTAATATAGGTAGTGCAAAATGTGGAGGATGAAAATGATGCAGATATGGAGAATGAAGATGATATAAATATGGAGGTTGAAGAGGATGAAGAGGATTTAGAGCAAGGAGATGAAAGTAATGGTTCGGATGAAGATGTTTAAGAGGATTTAGAGCAAGGAGATGAAGATAATAGTCTAGATGAAGATATTAAAGAGGATTTAGAGTAAGGAGATGAAGGTAATGGTCCGAATGAAGATAATGGACTACATAAAGCTGATGCAGATGATGCAAATGATGAAGATGAGGTAGTTTTGTCTAAATATTATGACAGTGATGAATATGGAGAACTTGTTAGTGATGTAGATGATATAGTAGATGATACTAAGAAGAAAAGAAAATACCCTGTTTATGATAAAAATGCAGTTGAGTCTTAAATTGAATTAGGGATGACTTTTCTTATTCATTTGTAATTTAAGCGTGCAGTGAGTTCGTTGTCCATCAAAACAAAGATGGTTGTCATATTTATAAAAAATAAGCCTAACTTTGTCCAAGGTAAATGTAGGACAGAGAACTGCCCTTGGTATATATATGAAGCATTTGATAGGAAGTTGCAGTCATTTCAAGTTAGGAAATTCACGAACAATCATGCCTGTAATAGGGTATATACAAATTCTAGGATGAACACCAGCATCTTGGCTGACTTGTTGAAGGATAAGCTTAAAAGGGAGCCATTTTTGAAGAATGATGATATCAAAATTTTATGTTAAGGATTGTTTAAGTGTTGAAGTGTCCATGAGTACGGTGAGAAGAGCAAAAAAAAAAAAAAGTAGACAGTGTTGTGATCAACATTGAAGACGAGTTTGGGAAGCTTTGGTCTTATGCTGAAGTGATTAGGCAGACCAACCTAGGAAGCACTATTACATTGACAGCGTCTCGACCAATTCCAAAATCTCCGCTTATATTTGAAAGAATGTATATATGCTGAGAAGCTATTAAACAAGAGTTTAGGCATGGATGCAAGCATTTTCTTGGCTTAGATGGATGTTGGGAAACCAAAACTAAGGTGAACTTCTATGTGCTATGGGAAGAGATGTAAACAATCAAATGTTTCTTGTTGCTTGGG
>JANZXP010000196.1:11322658-11360723 GCA_027576715.1 Erythroxylum flavicans | reverse complement strand
TTCAAAACTTAACCACAAGTTAGTATAGGAAAGCTCCCCTTCACTTGATTTAATATCTTAGATCGGTTGTTTGTTTCTATTGTTTGCAGGTTGTGTTTTGTATTGAAGACTGTCCATAATAGTGCGATGTCCTCCTTTGTAGATTACGATTGTCTGTCTATTCAGTTAAGTCATCCAACTAATGTCTCCAATATGTTTTGCGTTACTAGTGGGAGTATTTGTGGTATAAGGGTACTTTTTTTTAATTGCAAATGATGTATTGTTTTTATGTTGTTGTTTGCAAAACTCTGACTATCATTGTTGTAACATAAAGTTCTGATTCAACATTCTAGTAGTAACTTAAATATGAAAGACTCTAATTACTAGTAACTTAAAGTTGATGTAATAATTGAATTGAATAAGGATTGCATTTAATATGGGTATTTTTTAAACATTGAGGCATAATAAACCATTAGGTAGGTATATAGGCTGGAAACTAGTGATGCAGCTCTCATGAGACTTATAGGAGAAAATTTTCACGAGCTTAGGAGCTATAGCGAGAACATGTTTCTCAATTCCAAAGTGTAAACAACGTCACGTACCTTAGACTTTCTTATTTTTTAAACTTTGTCAAGGAACTTGATTCCTATAGACTTTAATTATTAGTATCTTAAAGTTGAGGTAACAATTGAATTGAATAAGGATTGCATTTAATATGAGTATATTGAAACATTAAGTTATAATAAACCATTAGGTAGGTATATAAGCTGGAAACCAGTGATGCAGCTCCCATGAGGCTTATAGGTGAAAAATTTAACAAGCCTAGGAGTCACAGCGAGAACATGTTTCTCGATTCACAGGTATAAACAACACCACGTACCTTAATCAATAGAACTTAGTAAGTTCTTAGAAGAGTTATATATATATATATATATATGAGGTTAGTAGGGAATGCCACTGACTTTAATAAGTTTCTTGTCACCTTTCACCATTCTGAATTAGTTGGTTGATGGAATTGTTATGAATATGTTAAGCATCATATGTTGTGTTAGGCTTAAATTTCTAACTTTCACTTTAGTGTTTCTTTTTAACATTCTAATTGAGTCTCTTCATTTTCTTGGAGTTGGTCATTTCAGTTTTGGTAGAATGACATTTGATGAAGTAACTCTGAGGTTTCACTATGCAGGATGTTTTGTTAATGTAGGTGATAATGTTATGTATAAGGGTGGTTTTGTGGATGAAATTGAATTTGATCCTGATTTACTGAGTTATTTTGAACTAGTTGATGTATGTAAGAGAAATGGGTAAAATAATGTGAAAAAGATATTTTATCTTATGCCTAGTTTGGACCTAAGTAATGGTTTGATGGTTGTACAAGATGATGCTAGTATGTTAGATATGGTTAGTTAGATGATGGGTACAAGTAGTATTGATATTTATATTGAACATGGTGTGGATACCCCTATTGAAGTGATTGAGGATGAATGTAATGAGGTTAATCAGGGTAATGTAGTTGAAGATAATGGTGAGGATGTTAATAATGAAGGGTTTGGAGGTAATGTAAGTAATTTAGACAATGTGTCAAATGTGGAGGATGAAAATGATGCAAATATGGAGAATGATACAAATATGGAGGTTGAAGAGGATTTAGAGTAAAGAGATGAAGGTAATGGTTCGAATGACCGAGGATTTAGAGTAAGAAGATGAAGGTAATAGTTTGGATGAAGATGTTGAAGAGGATTTAGAGCAAGGAGATGAAAGCAGTGGTCCTAGTGAAGATGATGGAGATAATGGAACACATGAAGCTGATACAGGTGATGCAGATGATGAAGATGAGATAGTTTTGTCTGAATATTATGACAGTGATGAATATGGAGAACTTGTTAGTGATGTAGATGATATGGTAGATGATGCTACTAGGAGGAAAAGGAAATACCCTGTTTATGATGAAAATGCAGCTGAGCCTTACATTGAATTAAGGATGATTTTTCTTAATCACTGGCAATTTAAGCGTGCAGTGAGTTTGTTGTCCATTAAAACAAAAAGAGTTGTCATATTTATCAAAAATAAGCCTAACTTTTTTCAAGGTAAATGTAGGATAGAGAACTGCCCTTGGTATATATATAGAGCATTTGATAAGAAACTGCAGTCATTTCAAGTTAGGAAATTTAGGAACAATCATGACTGTAATAGGGTATATACAAATCCTAGGATGAACACCAGCATCTTAGCTGACTTGTTGAAGGATAAGCTTAAAAGGGAGCCATTTTTGAAGAATGAAGATTTAAAATTTTACGTTAAGGATTATTCAGGTGTTGAAGTGTGCATGAGTATGGTGAGAAGAGCAAAGAAAAAAAATAGTAGACAGTGTTGAGATTAACGTTGAAGAAGAGTTTGGACAGCTTTGCTCTTATGCTGAAGTAATTAGGCAGACCAACCCAGGAAGCACTGTTACATTGACAGTGTCTCGACCAATTCCAACATCTCCACCTGTATCTGAAAGAATGTACATATGCTTAGAAGCTATTAAATGTGGGTTTAGGCATGGATGCAGGCATTTTCTTAGCCTAAATAGATGTTGGCTAAAAACCAAAACTAAGGGTGAACTTCTATGTGCTGTGGGAAGAGATGGAAATAAGAAAATGTTTCCTGTTGCTTGGGCTATGGTTGAAGTTAAGTCAACAGTCACATGGAAGTGGTTCATTGAAAGGCTAAAAGAAGATTTACCACACTTGGGCTCCATAATTGGTTGGACTATAATGACTGACCAATAAAAGGTAAAAGTTTCACATTAATCTTGTTTTTACTTTCATTGAGAGTGTAATTGTTATGAAATATGTAGAGTTGCATCCACATGCCTATTCAAATGGTTATGTTTTCCATTGTGAGGACTTGATAGAGCCATTGCTGATTTGTGTCCAGATGCTAAGAATAAGTTTTGTGCTAGACATGTTTAAGTCAATTGGCATGGAAGAGGACATAAAGGGAAAGAGATGAAGGAGCACTTTTGAAAAATTGCAAAATGCTTCACAGTAAGGGAATATGAAGAAAATTTGAATAAGCTCAAAGCCAAGAACCAAAGAGCAGTAAAAGATATTGAGAGTTATGCACTAGTATAGCAATGGTGTCGAGCTTTCCAGAGGGAAGATTCTATAATTGAGTTGGTTGACAATAACTTATGTCAGGCCTTAAATAAGACTTCGGTTGATGCAAGGAAAATGTCATTTTTAGGGTTATTTTAGCATCTTAGAAGAGAATTGATGAAAAGAATTGTGAGAAAAAGGAAAGAGGCTACCAAGTGGAAGCGTAATTTGGGGCCAAGAATATGGGAAGTAATTGAGAAGAGTGCCACGATTGCTCAACATTGTTCAGTGCATCATAATAGAGGAGGGTATGAGATTGATCATAAACAGAGCAAATATGTGGTGAGGCTTCAGAACAAAAAATGTTCTTGTAGGAGATATACCCTCTCTAGCATTTCTTGTGCACGTGTCATATGTGCTATTAGAGAGAGTAGGGTTAATATTGAAGAAAACACTTCTAGTTGGTTATGGAAGACTAAATATGTAAAAGCATATGGTAAGGCAATTCAACCGATGCCTGGTATGAAGGACTAACCCAGTAGTAATGAAGAAACTATTAGGCCACCATAATTCAAATAAAGGCCTGGTAGGCCCAAAATAACTAGCAAAAAAGCATTGATCAGTCTCTAAAGAATACAAAAGTAAACAAAAAGCAAATTGTTGACCACGTGTCTAGGAGAGGCATGATCATTATATGTAGCTACTGCCATATAGAAGGACACAACAAAAAAGGTTGTCCTTGGAAGGGGTCGAGAGGTGATTTCTAAGCTATTTTATCTTTTTATGGTACAGCTAAGATTCTTTTCCATAGTAGTGGTAATCTTCTAGGTTTTTTTTTTAATTTTGTTATCACTATTATCGATATTAGGTTCCAGCCCAATTTCAAAATCCGAACTCAGACTAGTCAACGGATTTTTATATGGAGCAATACACAACAAACTTATCGTTAACCTCAGAAAACATATCCATAATTGAAACCAATACTGACATCCTAGTAAGTGCCTCTAAATCTGCATCTAACACTGAAAGAGGAAACAAAGGTAAAAGAAGAGCAAAAGCCTCTGCTTCTGCTTCTGCTTCTGCCTCTGCCTCTGCCTCTATTACTGTGTCTATATCTGCTGGTGCCACAATTGTTTCAGGTACTGCCAACACCTCAAGTACTGCTCATGTGAGAGGGAGTGCAAATGCAACGGCCTCAGTTATTCTCCCAACACCTAGAGGTGCTTCAAAAACAATAACAAATATATGTACATCTTCAAAGGTCATCGCCAAGAACCAAACCAAAGGGAGAAGAGGGCTTGATTATGGTGTTGCGATGATGGAAGCAGATTGAAAATGTTGGCAGCTGGCAGATGTAGTCCAAATTCTCAAACGAAAATTATAGAAAAAAGGCCTGTCACATACTCTTCTCCTTAATAAGAAGTAAATTGGCAGATCAAGAAACAGATGGAAGAGATGGGGGTATACACAAATGAAACCACAGGGTTGCAAATAATAAATGTAAGTGTAAATTTTTTGCATTCTTACGTAAAATTAATTAATTCATACAGCTTAACAAATATTTGCATTTTATCTACAACCTAGAAGGAGAAGTCAAAGACTACTAAACCTTAGGCAGAAATCAATAAAGAGCAAGAAAGTTGTTATTGCGCATGTGAATCCAAGTCAACAAAGTCAAACTACATCTTCAAAGGGAAAGGAAAAAATGTAAACTTAACATTGAATTGTTAGTGGACTGAACCATTTTGTGATATTTGTAAACTGAACAACAATAGATTGTAAGGATGTTTTTGGGATTAATTTTATTAAGCAATGAATGCAATGACTTCCAATTTTAGTTTGAATTTCATTTCTTGTATGTTTTTTCCTTTTTGTTAAAGTTCATGAATGAGTTACCGAGGGTGATGGAAGAGTGACGGAAGCTTGGTTGGAATTGTCAAATTCTTTGCAATATTTTTGGATTTTTCAGGAAAAGCTTAAAGTCTATGGATGGAAAGAGATGATCAATTTTGTGTAGTCAAGTGTTGGTTTCCTTTATTTTCTAATCAGTGTGTATTGCATTTCTTTTAGGTTTTTCCATTTTCGTTGACAACTGATTTATGGTACAACATGTACATTGTTAATACAGCCTCAGTTGGAATTACAGGTCTATTAAACATTTTTGTCTCCTCATTAATAATTTGTTGACTTATAAAACAACTTAACAGTTGTGTTAATCATTGGATTGGAAGTAAAATACGGATAACATTTTTTAGAGCTGTCAATTGCTACCTCTTTTAACTCCTTTTGACTACTAACGAATACTCCATCTCTATTGATTAAAGATCCTATTTTGTCACTAATCGTCCTTACCAAATGTTGAAATATCAAACATCTTTAGGCTAGTACATCAAACATGTTTAGGTTAGTACATAAAACATCAAACTTGTTTGGGCAAGAACATCAAATTAGTAATACAATAGATATTAAAACATTTAACACTTTGCACTTTCCAACATCAGGTTAGGTGAAGAATATTTACACATTATTCTAGTACATCAAACCATTACCAGGTAAGGCTTTAAAGGTACAAGAATTGCCTTTTTTGCTTTCATTATTTAGACTAATAAATATAAGCAAAAATACTAAACACAAGCTTAAACAAGCAAACCATTTCCAACACTTTGCTGAATATGTTTCATAACTAGTCCTCGTGGCAACTAACTTATTCTTCAACTTTAAATTTTCTGCAATTCTTTCAACTTGCAAAACATCTACTGTATTCTCTCTTAACTCTGTCACTTCTACCTTTAATAGATTATTTTGACGATATAGTATCTTCTCTCTATTTTTTAGCTCTAAAATAATCTATCTTGCTTTTGGACAAAATCTTTGACCATGCCATTCATGAAATTCACAAATATTTTCACTCTACCATCAAAGAAAAAGCAATAATTTGTTAGTGAAATACATGAACATTTTTAGCTAAAATAACATAAAATGTACCAAAATTATCGAAAAGAGTCGACAGCCATAAAACCTTCTTCATGAATTTTCATCAGTCCATGAAGTCCATCTAGGTGCTTTCAAGTTACAGTAACAATATTTAACCTCTCCGTCATAGTCCCATTCAACTGGGTAAGTTGAAGAAATTAGCTTGTATGACCTCATATTAAGCTTAGAACCTGTCCCTTTACAGCCAAAGTTGAAAATTTAAAAATTTCCAACCCAACACAAAACCACAACCAAATTAAATCCTCTAATCAACCTCATTACCTTGAAGATCTACTACTTGAGCTCATTCTCAAGTATTACAATGCAATGCTATAATGTTGATTGTGCATCCATTGACAGCTAAATGATGTCTGCAGAACTGAATATGTTTGCTCCGAATAATCTACATCTCTTCTATGAATGTCATATTTTATCTTGAATCCAACGCATAGAGAATATCAAAACATGGATAACCACCAACGAAACTAAACCAAGTAACACAAATTATATCCTACATACAATATCAAGTACACAGGGAAGAGAAAACTTGATCATATCCTATATACAAATGTATAATAGAATTGTACATTAAAAACAATTATCGTCTACACGCTATTCAACCCAATAATCAAACTCATCTAAAGAAGATAAAATAATTTACGTAAATGTAACATTGTTAGGGCAAAGGAATAAAGTGAATATTAAAACATCATAAATTTATATACAAAAATTAGAAGGGAGCACGACTCTTATTACCTACTTCGGTCTTCAATAATGGTACATGTATGTTTCAGATCTCCAAAAGTCTTATTACCCATTCACCTCCAACGCCGAAAAAGAGATCTCATACTCACACTGCCAAAAAGACACAAGCGATGATGCGTTTAGGGATTGGAGTGAAGGCATAACTGAGAGAAGAAAAAGAGGGTGAAACATGTGTTCATCAACGATTTTAGAGTTGAAGAGTTTTTTGTTGTTTAAGTCAAAATTTAAACAAAATTAATTAATTTTTCTTAAATTTCACCTGACCTAGACAATAAATTAGGTTTATTAACGTGAAATCTAAACACTAATTAACCTGTATATAACGGCGTATGTAAACACGTCCTAATTTTCATCAAGAAAGTCTTAAATTGAGCAGACTCGTAAAATTATAATCCTTTATTGAGCTGATTTCAAGTTTAAGTTCTAAAATGATCAAACTCAAAAAAGTTAAGCCCTAATTTAAACTTTTAGCCCACAAAAAGACAAGAAAACTAACCAACCCTTAGATTCATCGGAATCGGAACGGCGTAACATTTTTCCGCCCCTAATTGTCACACGTCGCAGCCAAGGTTGCCATTACATCGAATTTGTGTGTTCAGCTTCTAGATACGTATAAATGCACTTTGGATACTTCATTTGCTACTTTCCCATACATCAATTGAATTTCAAGCTTGCTCGAACTAGATTATGCATTATACCATTAACATTCTAGTTTTACGCACATTGAAGCGTTGCCCTCTGATTACCTCATTTCCTAGCGAACCTAATCGCACACTCCTCATTCGTCTATTGCTAGCAAAAATTGCTTCACACCATTGGGATATTTTCTCAAAATCAAGACGGCCCGCGTTCTTGAACTTTGTACTGGAGAATGTACCCAGAATCGGAATAAATTATACCACAAAACAAAGTAGCCCCGTATTCCAGACATTGGTCAATGCTATTAACAGAAAGAAATAATGTTGGACTTTAGTCTCTCCCTCCGTTGCCTCTCCAGCTCCTTGACCATTTGCCAGTGATCCAGCGAAAGGGAGGTTTCACCAAAGCTTGCGGACATCAGGCGCCCCATTGTCAGCCATCTGTATGCAAATGAAGAGAAGGCTGTAAATCTCCTTGAGGACCAAACCAGTGAAATTCAATGGGAGCTTCAAGTAATTTTTCCAAGCTTCTTACCTACTGAAATCTTGACTGCCTAAGCTTCGATCTGCTTGTCTTGCAGCAACCAAGTCATTTTCCACCACCTGTAAACATCAGCACAATGGTTTGAAAGTTGGATCTTGCAGCCACAAGAAGTTCATACAACTTTCTGGTGATTAGAAACCACTCAACTAGCATCATAAAGCATAACTAGGAAACAGTCAGATGCAGTTGTAATCAGTCCAGGAAAGTAGCCTAAATTCAGAGCTAATATATAAACTTTAGGCTGTTCAATTTAAGTTCAAACCTTCTGCATTTCTGACTCAATATTATGGGACAATGATCTGACAGTCGCCAAGTACCATCTCCAGGCTTCAACTGCTTCAGTAGATACCAATTCTGAAGAATTTATTGGAGAAGGTAGAAGTGGTATGATTACATCAGCTGGCATGATGTTTGATTTCCCTTCAGACAATACCAGCAATTGGACATCAGTTGCCATCTCCATCTTATAGTATTTGAAATCATATTCAACCTGGGATAGACACAATTGAATGCCATATGTCAACTTCAAGGGGTATTTATTGAACCAGTCATGCAGATCAACCAGAACCTCTTCATTAATTGTTCAGGCATATCAGCATAGATGAATATCACCTTTTGCAACTCTACAAGATCTTTTAGCAACTTTGCATTCTCAACCCCAACAGAGCTGAGTATTCCTGTTTCCAATTGGGTTTCATCAATGATCAAGTGAGAACCCTCGGCTAGCTGCAGAACTCCAGGTATCAGTCTGAAACATCAAGACACCAGTTAGAAATCTATACAAATAACTTACTGCATAACAAGTGAATCTACAACTGAGCAATGTCATTGAAGAAAAAAAAAACTAGCTACCTATTTGTCTCGTAATCCTTTTGGGGTGCAAAGGAAGCTTTGTTAAGGTATTCCACAGTGAGGGGTATACAATGTGTAAATGGTAGGAGATTCTCAATAGCAGTTCGAAGTCGATTGCCAAACAGATGGGCACTCTCCTTGTTCAAACAAGTGAGGTTTAGTGAAAGCTTCCCGACAGCAACATTATCAACTCTAGCATGTACCTACTTCCAAAAGAATCATCATTTTCCCGAGCCAGAGGTAGAAAAGATGTGGAAAATAAATGAAGTGATGAATAAGATAAGTATAGAACAGAAACAGCAACTGTCAGCATGAATTTTGAGACCAACAATATGTGGGAAATTATCAACATAAAGGAAAACCATATACCCGGGATAGAAGATGCAACAAAGCAAAATGAGCAGCGACTTCATCATTGCCAAGAATAGCTGTAAGATGCTTTACTAGAGCTTGCCTCGTATCTTTGACTAAATGGGGCTTTGGCTGTTGATTCAAATGGACATAAATTGTAATCAGTCTATAAACTAAATGAGACTTGGAAGAATAAGTATAAAACAATCACTTCAGATAACATGGTGGTTAATAAAGAATGAGTTGACATAAATATTACCTCTATTTGAGGGGGATTATGCAAAAAGTCATTGAGAGCAAGCTTCCTATGAATAATACAGTGGAGCCGAGGCACCTGGACCAAAGAGGAAAAAGGGCAATGCTGCATTAATAATTTAGAGAATGTACCTCAAGAACAAGAAATATATAAGATTTTGCTAATTTCTTATTCACAGATGTTAAAGAATATCAGACTCAATAAGTTGATCTGTAACTAGAATCTTTAACCATATGCATTCACGCTAATATTGTTAGTCTTACTGAGGATACCGAAAAACATCAATACCTTGCTGGGTGGCAGATGAATACACATATCATCAGAGCACTCATTATCATACTTCTCCTCCTCAGTAAGCTCTTTATCAAAGGTAAGGATCCCAATAAATTCAAAGATATCATTTAGCTTAAGATCGGACTCTGGAGAGTTATAAATCTGCACAGCAATTACCGAGTTTATTACTTGACATGGAAAACAAGGTGCAGGGCCTCAAGTCCATGACCAAGAGCTTTAATATGAAATTGATTAATTACTTTCACAAGACACGGAAGAGAATCCTTGTCATCCTGTGCCGGCCAAGTTATACTAGAAAATGCACCCTCAGTTTTGTGGTCTTGAGATTGTGAAGATGGAGAAGGTTTGCCGTCATCTCTCTAGCAAAGAAAAAATTCAGGCGGTAAGTTTGGTATTTTTACAAGCACATAACCACACCATGCTAACAAAGAAACCGTTATTCTAATTACAATTCAACAACTAAATATCCAATGATAAACACTGCCACGTAAACTTATAAAACTGAGAAATCAAATATCAGGTCTAAAAAAACAATATGAAAGTATAAAAAGAAAGCAAATTCTCCGTACCATCCTCTTTGCACTAGGAAAATTGTCAAACTCATTACCGGAGACCTGCCATTGGACATGAAGAGAAGCAAAGTAACGACGAACTCAGTGTAATGAAGGCTTTACTCCATGACATCATCATAAACCAAAAAGAATAATCTTCAAGAACAGAGAAAGTTGAATGCAATAGAAATTACGTGGAAATCATTGCAATGAGTGGTTTCAAAGTCCATTCTCCTCCGCTTATCTCTCTGATCTGATATCCAATCGAAGGATCCATTGATGGCTGGCTCAAAGGCAGATTCCGCCCACGTATTAAGACCTGGAACCTATAGGAGCAGCACGAGGAAACAGTTGGCTCTTAGCATTTGATAGGTAAGATGCCATTTACTAATAATTTTACAGCAAGTTCTGAAAAAGCAATTTCACCCCATGAGAAGATAGTTGGCAGCGATTCTATCATATGTTTAATTTTTAAAACAAGAAGTTGAGAAATAAAGTTAGTGGCATGACTGATAAGAAAAAGCTATCAGAGAATGGAAAGCAAACTATGGAGAAGAAAGAAAATGGCTGCAGAGAGAAAGCTCACAGGAATACAATACAACAAACGACGTTCCCAAATTCGGACATCAGGCGAAGGGGGCATAGGGAACTGAGAAACATCCATGAATTTGTTGGTCCTCCAAACTGATCCATCCTTTAACAGTGTTACAAATTTGTTAGCGAACAAAAGCAAAATATTAAAAGAAAAAGTAGAACATGACTTAAACGAACAAAAGTGGGGAAAAAGAAGGGCATACCTTAAAAGCACCAACATAGAATTCATTTCCCAACATATCTTGTATCATTCCACGAAAGCGAACAAGAGTGTTGGGCTGAACCAGACTTATAGTTGACGGAGTGAGTATCGGAACCTATGCTTTGAAAAACGATTAAATGAGAACAAAAAGATGAAATTGACGACGTTAAGTCAAGGAGACAGTTACCTGGGCGAGGTAAGCCTGATTGAAGAGGAAGTGATGGAAAACGTCGACAACGCCCCAATCCTTGAGATCGAAGGTGGAGGGATCGGAGCCTAAAGCTATTTGCTTCTCGAACGTCAATCGAACGGCTCCTAGAGGGTTTGCAAGGAAATCGTACACTGGGCCCACCATGACTGTTATGCAGTGATCGGAGAAGAACAGCTCTGTGGTGACGAGTGACGAGTGACGAGAGACTAAGAGTTAAAATGATGAGGGATTTTGGCGCCAAATCAAGGGTTGGGATGGGCCGTGGAGTTTGTTCCCGCCATTTTGCTAAATAAGAGAAAGAGACCAAAGACGAAGGGCCTCACTTGCTGTTTCAAAACTTAAACCACCAGACAATTTAAGCCCATTATAACACGATTTTAAATCGGTAAACTATTAACTAATTTACTCAATTTTACAATTATATTATAATCTGAAATTTAAAAAGTGATCATTAAATGTATAAAGTTTTAATTTTTTCAAATCTAACTCAATGATAATATTTTCATTAACGTTGCTGACTTTCTCTTTCTCACTCATTAATTTATTTATTTTCATTAATCTCTATTGTCATAAGAACAAAACTCTCATATGCTTAGCATGGTAGACACTGACTTAATGTAGCCAAACGAGTCCTCGTATACCAAAATGCCTCCGATCACATTTATGACCAAAAGGGTAGTCATGAAAATCCTATTAGTGAGTGAAATCAGAGATGAAATAAAGCCATAGTTTTTAGTTGACATTTTATTAAATTAAGATTCCTCTATTAGCAACTTATTCAAAAGGAAAGCTTAGTGTTTATACCCATAAACTTCATTTGACATCAAAAAAAAAATGTTCTTTTAATGTTTTGAATCAAACTCACATTAAAAAAAAACATCTTTTTTTTCATGAAAAACACAAAAAACATCCAAAAATACTATTATCAATTCAAAGCTGCAGTCTTTTTGAAAGCATTGGAAGAGAAAGATAAACACCTAATGAACATGCAAAACTTCAAGAGAGTGACCAAAGACTTGTTGAAATTTAGACTTCAAATTATGGCACCAAAGCTCAACTTCTTGAGCTAAGACCCATCTCCGTAAACAATCTCCAAAGAAGAGTAAATTAGGGTTGGTTAATCCTCGTGCTTCGCCAACTCACTTTCCCTGTTTACTTTCACTTCTTTGTACAAATTTACTCTCTCAACATACCCAAAAACCAATCAAAAACTAAACTTAAACAAAAACCAAAAGAAACTAACACAGCTTCACCATCTCACTTCCTTTATTTACTTTCACTTCTTTGTACAAATTCTGAAACGTGATCTTTTGTTTTTAGTCAACTACGTTAATGAAGATATAACGTTGTGCTAAATCTGAAAAAAATTGAAAATTTAAATATTTAATTGCTATCTTTTAATGTTTGAGCTATAATTGTAAAATCGAATAAAAATTGAATTTTTTTGTAATGAATCCTTAATACAATTAGATAATGAGAGATTATATCAATGTTATTGTAATGATATTATATTTTAAAATTATTTTCTTATTAATAAATAGTTTACAATTAAAATGTATCATTAGGTTTATAAATTATGTATATTAAATAAAATATTTAATTGTTTAAGTAAAAAATTAATGATAAAACCGGATATTCAATAAGTCTGACTAATGAATTGGTTTATATCTTGCATGGCCAAATTTAAACCAAAGACTTTTACCATACCCTGGTAGCTTTGTTGTTGAATCTTTTTATTTAGTCCACAATGCAAGTAATAATCAATGAAATACATGTCTATTAAGACAACATCTAATCTAATCTTTTGTTAGAATGAAATTCACATCCACTAAAAAAAAATGTGTGCATGTTTAGTGCTCTATAATAATAAGGTTCTTCTTTATAAACATCATGCCTTTCCTATTATGAAGCATTGGTCTCTTAAACATTAGAAAACTAGATGCCTTTTAGATGTTCTATTGAATGAGGATAACTTGTTTCTCATAAGATTCACCTTAAAAGAGAGAGCTCATGAGATAATGGAGGAAGGACCCTAACATTACAATAGCTTTCTTTCTTCATATTTGAAAATGAAGGATCAATATAAAGGATGTCATGTGAAAACAAGTTCACCTATAGGTAAAGTTTCACAACATCTATCTAGAATACTAATCCAAGAGAGATTAAGCTCCTTAACAAGCTACATTGGGAAACCACTTCATATGAATAAACAATAACTGCTAGAAGGCATACAGGCTATGTGAGGATTTGTGTAGGAGTGTATTTAAATTAAGAAATTCTAGATGTAGTTCCATTACTAAGGCTAGGGGAGCATGATACATTGATAGAGAATTCCATTGTTATTAATTACCAATGAAAAACTACATTGAAGCAACAAGGGAAGCTTTGGAAACCTACATAGAGGACTTTTAAAAAATGGTACCTTTGAAGAACTTATAGGGTTAGAGGTGAATTTAACTAACTTTCTTGCTAAGCCATCTTTCACTCCTATTACCTCGAATGACCAAATTAACTCATTTCCTTCTAAAGAGGCAAAGAACTCATTGGACGTTTCTAGTGAAATTTATAATTCTTAAGAGTCCCTAGCAAGAGTTTAACATTGAGATTAAATACAAGAAGGGAGCAGAAAATGTCGTAGCGAACCACTTATCGAGACTTGAAGGAGGACATCATGAAGAGTACGAGAAAATTGAGGAAATCTTTCCTGACGAGACCTTAATAATGGTAGATAATCCTTTCCTTCCTTGGTTTGCAGATATTGCAAACTACCTTTCAGGTGGTATTCTTCCGTTTGATTTTGCATATCAAAAAAGGAAGCGTTTTCTATTTCAATCCTCTCGTTATATTTGGGATGAACCTGTACTTTATAAAATTTATGCTGACAGTTTGATTCGCAGGTGTGTCCCTAAAGATGAAATGCCTGAAATCTTAACACAATATCATAGCTCACTGTATGTAGGGTACAAGACTGCTGCACGAATCTGAGAGTGTGGATTCTATTGGCTGACCCTATTTACGGATGCTTGAGATTTTGTGCTCAAGTGTGATAAATGTCAAAGAGTGGGCAACATATCAAAGAGAGATAAAATGTCGCTTTTAAACATAATGGAGGAGGATATATTTGATGTGTGGGGCCTGAATTTCATGGGACCATTTCCATCCTCCGAAGGTAACACCTATATATTAGTTGGAGTTGATTATGTTTCAAGATGGGTTGAGGCAGTCACCACTCCAACTAATGATGGCAAGGTAGTTCAGAAGTTTATTAAGAAGATTTTTATTAGATTTGGGGTGCCTAGAGCGATTATAAGTGATGGGGAGATTCATTTTTTGCAACAAACCATTTGAGAACCTTCTAAGAAGATATAATGTTCATCATAAAGTGACGACCCCTTACCACCCCCAAACTAAAGGCCAAGCGGAGGTGGTGAATAGAGAGCTGAAAAAGATTTTAGAAAAGACAGTAAGCACTTCAAGGAAAGATTGATCATTAAAGTTGGATGACGTGCTATGGGCTTATAGAACAACTTTCAAAACTCCCATAGGCACAACACCATATCGATTTGTGTATGGCAAGGCGTATCATTTACCATTAGAGTTGGAGCATAGAGCTTCTTGGGCAATCAAGAAATTGAACATGAATTGGAAGCTAGCAAGAGAAAAGTGATTGTTACACCTCGACGAGTTAGATGAGTTAAGATATGATACCTATGAAAATGCCAAGCTATACAAAGAAAGGGTTAAGAAGTGGCATGATGACCACATCAAGAAGAACGAATTCAAGATTGGAGACTTGCTACTTTTGTTTAATTCAAAACTTCGGTTATTTTCTAGAAAGCTCAAGTCAAGATAGAGTGGGCTCTTCAAAATTCTTCAAGTGTTTCCCCATGGAACTTTGGAGCTGGAAAATGACAAGAGAGAAACATTCAAGGTGAATGGGCATCGTTGCAAGTCATATTATAGAGGGACATATCCACAAGAAAGGGAAGTTATTTATTTCCTTTCTTCCACTCTTGTATGAATTTATGAGGAATGGTCAAGCTAATGACCTTAACTTAGCATGTTTAGTTTCTTTTGGTTGTTTTTGTTTATTTGTTTGTTTGATTCATTCAGTTATGTTTAAGTTTGATTGGTGTTAATTTGGATTTTTTTAAAATATAACCTTGTTTTCTTTTCAAATTTCTTGTTGATAATATTATTTTGATGTGTTTGTTGGTTGTGGGATCATGGAGAATACATGTTAAGCTTGGAAGAAGGTTTAGAAGTGGAAGAATCACCCCAACACTCCCATTCCCACGAGGAAGAAGGTTTAGAAGTGGAAGAATCAAATCTCTCCATAAACTTTCTGGAGAGAAAACCTACGATCATGGGAATGGAGGTCATTCCCACGACCATGGGAAATCTCTCCAGAAACTTTCTAGAGAGAAAACCCACGATCGTGGGAATGATAATCCGAGGGAAAATTTAAATTTCCCTCCCCCTTTTCTTCTTTCATCCACTCTTAAAATTTTCGCACCTTCTCTCTCTAACCCAGGAAAACTCTGCTCCCACTCTCTAAAATCCTTCATTTTCCTCTAGATTCTTAGTATTTTCTTCATCTCTTTTCATTAATCTTACAATCTTTTACTCTTCTCATGCATTAATCATTCAAAAACACAAAGATTTAGGTAAGATTTCTCTCTCTCTCTCTCTGTCTCTCTAAAATACAAATTCACCTCTCTTTCTCTTATTTTTGTAGGTTTTAATCTTCCAATGGCACCTAAGAAGATGGTAACTCAGAAACTGACTGATGAACTGTGCCTTCAAGTCTCCAGTGAAGGTAAGCCCGATTTAGCGATAGCTTATCATGCTCCATTCCCAATTTATTTGAAAGAAGAAGGTATGCATTTTTGAGACCTTAGGGATAGAGATTTAGTCACACTTCATTATTTTGATTTTCAATTGTTAAAAAACATAGGAGTGAGGCGAAAAATTGAGCAACTAGCTGCAAATGTAGGATAGAATAGGTTCATTTGGTGTGACGTGCCTATTTACCCTACAATGACTATAGAGTTTTTCACTACAGTCCACTATAACCCTAAAATGGATGTTTTCTGGTTTAGGTTAGCAGGTAATATTCTTAAACTAGATTATCATGTCATGCGTGAAATTTTCAATTTGTCGAATACAAAAATTCTAGATGATTATGTTGACTTTGATGTTGATAATTATTGGAAAACTCTAACGACTGAAGAACATTTTGACTCTTGCAATGTACCAAATTCTTTAATCCATAGTGTCAAGCATTTACTTTTGCACAAATTTATGTGTTTAACTGTGTTTACTAAAACTGAAAGTAACAAATGCTCGGCCAAAGAACTTTTCTTTCTATGGTGCATGGATCGAAAAATAAAAATCAGTAGGCTTTGTAGGATTTTTCAATCGATTGTGAGTGTTGTAAATGAAAAGAGCTCTTATTTTGGTATGTCTCATATTGCTTCTGCTTTGGGTTTGTTTTATAACTTTAATGTGGAAAACGTGCGTACAACTCAATTCTTTGACATATCTTATTTGAGGCGCTCTGAGATTTTAGAATTCCATTTTATGGAACTCCGAAATCCTCAGACGCATACTGCAGTGAAGTTTATACAAATAGTTTAAGTATGTTAGATCAAGAAAGACTTATGTATGATTGGCAAAAATACAAAGTTAGATAACCAAACTATCCTTTTACATTATGTTAGTTAAGTCAAAACAATGATAATTATAAAGTTCCATAAAAGGATAAAAGTGTCCTTTTGATTATGAATTGTATGAAATTTATTGGTTAAAGAATAACCAAATCAACCTTTGGTAAAATGATGATGATGGTATTGATTGTTAGATTTTATACATGTGATGTGTTGGATTTAATAACAATTCATAAGATGCACTTTTATTTCATTATATTTACTAATAACTTTATGTAATATAGTCATACATATTAAATAAAATATTAATTTTAAATTTAAAAAGTTGAATTATTTAAATCTAATAGGAAATTTAGCAATGAGAATTTCGAAACACTTCGATGAGGTCGATATGGTGAGAAATAAATTTTTTTAGTTATCTATAAGGAATAAGATTTTGTAATGGATACCTTTATAACTAAATTCTATAATATTATGGTTTTGCGTAAAAAAGAATATACAATATGAGATATTATATGATGCAATATTTATTTCTTCTATGTTTATGCTTAGTACATCAACTTACTTTTGATAGTTTTAATTGAATCAATTAACAAGATTTTATATTAGATATAGAATGACAAGACTTTGAAAGAGTTAAAGTTAATGATTTTAGGATGTGATGCTTAGTTGAAACATATGTTGTCTAATAATTTAGAATTAGATTGGATAACAGAAAGTTATAAGATATCCAAAAGGATTAGATATAATCTTATAAACCCTAATGAACAAAACATTTGTTTCAATAATAGTTCTAAAAGTAAGTAGCGAGAATAAGATGAAAATTGAAAACTTCAAATCTCATGATAGTATATCTAATTGGAACTATTACTTATTGATATATTTGATATATAGTTGAAAGGTACGAGATGTTAAAAGATTTACTTTTATGATGAATTTAAAGAGTTTATTTTAAAGACAATGTGGATTTATCATGTCTACACGAAGGTTAGTAGGAGTATAATTATCCTTTTTTGTAGGAATGTATAAAGATGTACTACTTATAAATAACAATAATTCATATTTTCAATTATTTAAAATATGATAATCCAAGAACAATTCTTGTTAGAAATGAAAAGATAAAAACTTAATTATAGGAATTAGATATATAGAATAGATACATAAGTTGTTTATCTATTCTAGTCCAAGTACCTAGATGATGTAATAAAGGTGTTTATTATTTGAGATATCTTATGAAGTATTAAGATATCCATTATTCTATGTATGAGTTGACATTCAAGTTCAAGGTCATACAAATATAAACTTTATTTTAATAGAAGTAAGTCCTAGTCAAGCTATATATGGAAAGATTCAAATTTAGCATTAATTACTAATCAAGCCATAATACATTTTCATTTTAAAAAAATGAGTACTTGGATCAATAAATTTTTTTAACGAACTTAGCATAGTTCTTTGCATTGTTTAGACAGTACCTTAGCATATCAAAGCCTTTTTGCTTGCAAAAGGAATTAAGGTCTCATCAAAGATTTAAGTATGTATTTATGTAGTTTCTCTTAATTATATTAATAATTGAGATGAAAGTTACATGATTTAAGCAAGAGTTTATTTTAAAAAAATTTTGTAGAATTCTTTTGATAAACTACTGTCTAGGTAGTAGTATGATTGTCATATGGTGATATGATATAAACTACTTAATGATTGGCTTAGTTGAGACTTTAGTTGTAAGTTTTGGTTTATATCTCACATTCAATCAATTGGTCGTAGTTTGAGTGACATAATTATTTTAAACCATTATTTATCTTATACATATTTGGACGCATATGATAAAGTCCATAGGATAAATGTATATTACAAATGAAATTATGATTATATTATAATCATGATATTCATATTGCACTTATATATTTTATTTAAATTATTCTTAGTCATTATTCTATTAAGATTAGGCATTAATTAAGCATAAAAAGAATAACACATGTTTTGCTTCTTCCTTATTAAGGAAGTAGTCGATCTCATAGACTAAAATATATAAATACTTAAATAAACATGTGGTGCTTGTTATAGAACAAGTTCACTAACTTGGCCCAGCATGAGAATTTTATATGGAATATTACTTTTATTTATATGAAGATTCTGTGATGGTTGATCCTTTGACTTGAGATCTCTAAAGTTTCTCATATAGGAATTGTTAAGTTTTGATACTACTTATAATGTGTTTTAATCAAAGGTAGCTCAATTAGCAATCATTAGATATAATATAAACTATATGAAAGTAATTGGTTGATCAATATAGGATTCATCTCCAGAGACTATTTCGTTGTTTTCATTTAGTATTGATTCAAGAAATCCTTGACTAAAGTGGAATCACATTTTGAAAAAAAAATTCAAATGTCATTACTAGAATCAGTTACTAATGATGGGGAACTAATATGATTAGACTCGAGTAGAGTAGTTATTAATTCTATACTTTATGTCTAATTAGAACAATGTATGATTATACAAAAAAAAACTATGATTAATATTTATAATTGTGTTATAAAATTTTAAGAAATCAAATAAAAATTTTTGTTCTTATTCCTTTGTATGTAAAAACAAACCTTACCCAACAGGTACTGCTTTCACATAAGCAAGCACGATTGTCTTTGTGGAGTAAAATAGAACCACCAGTTTGGAGAAATAATGCTACTGCAAATAGTCTCAACAAAGTCTTTTGTAGTTTACAGTATACTACTTGGTCGATTAAGAGAAGCAATCGATTTTGGCGACAGTAGCAGTTCTAACTTGGACTACGATCCTAATGAGATCATCGGTGGTTGCTTTTTTAGTAAAGATCCTTTCTCCAGTGAAGAAGGTTTGAAGAAGAAGAGAAGGAAATTGCACAAGCTGGTAGTGGTGTTCCTGGTGCAATTCTTGGCACCACTGTCACCACCACTGGTGAATGGGAGTGTGAGATTAGTTGGTTAGAGTTATAAACAATTTTGGAAAGCTAGTGACTACAAGGATGCTCATTCTAGCAATTGGAGTTCAAATTGTGGTAAAAATACTTTTTCCCTATATTTTCCATCTGAAACTTGATTGAGACTTTAATTATTAAACTCAATTATTATTTACCCATATTGGCGTTAGAGATTCTTTAGTTTTTCTTATATATTGTTACATGATTTCTGTGTTTTTAGGTTTTTAATATGCTTTATCCTATGTTTTTAGGTTTTTAATATGCTTTCAGTCATAAGAATCTGCTTTCTTGAAAAGATTATCAAAATTATATTCAAATCTCTCGGCACATATATCTACCAGGATTTAACCTTTTTTTTAGTAAGGGGAACTTTGACCACTTCCCCCTAAGTAATCCTATTCTTTTACTTTTAGCATTATCTATAAATTCACATTCTATGTAATTTTTTTTATTCAAGATCCAAATACATTGATGTTTCCTTATCGTGCAAGGTTTAATGACCATGCTTTCTTGTTTTTTAACAATCTCATATGGCATGGATCATGTGAGGGTTCATCCCAAGTTTTTGCATTCAAGTGCTACCAATCATAAATGGGCAATTGGTGGTAAAAATTTCTAGTTTGCATCTGCAACAACTCAGTATGAATTTTGTTGATACACAGGGCCTGGCGAGATCTTGTATTACCCAACTTTACCCTTAAGTGGTAGGGAGATTGTTTTCAATGAAACACATGATAAAATGTGAGTATGTGTGTGTGTGTACATATACATATTAAATATTAAAATAATAATAATTAAAAAATCTAAAATAAAATAAAATAAATTAGTATTAATAATAAATAAAATAAGCACTAAAATAAATAATACAATAAATATAAAACAAGGTAAAGAATTAAAATAAAAATAAAACAATTAAATAAATATATAAATAGGAAAGAAGACAGGCTAATAAATAAATCTAGCAAGCCATTATAAGAAAATATTTAGGCTAAGTAGGGAAGTATTTTGGTTGATTAATTGAAAGAAAAATACTACCTATTAGATATTTAGGTTAAATACAAGACATATGACTCGAAAAAATGTTTAAAAGACTTATTATCACTAGAAGGACCTCTTAATGTTAGATCTTTTATCTGTATCCTACTAAGCTACAATTTTCTATTAATGGTCTTATCCTTGCTAAGTTCCAACAGAGTTATATCATTTTTGATCACTTCCACTCAGTTCTTCTTAAGCCTTCATTTTGTCCTCTTAAAGCCTCTAGGTAAAATGTCCTTGTATCTTCTCACTAGATCGTCAAGGTGTCTCCTCTTAATATATCTAAATCACCTAACCCTTGTCTCTCTTAATTTTTTATTAATATTAGCCACATTTAATTTTTATCTTACCATTAAATTTCTAACCTTATCTCTTCTAGTAAGGTTGCACATCTAATAGAGCAACCTTATCTTTGTCACCCTTAACTTATGATGATGCACCTATTTAATAGGCTAACACTTTACCCCATAGAGCATGGTTGGTCTAATCACTAAACGATAGAATTTACCTTTAAGCTTGAGTGGTATCTTCTTGTCACATGAAACTCTTGATGCACTTCTCCATTTAAGCCACCCTAATCTGATACAGTAAACTAGGTCTTCATCGATCGCTCTATTGCTTTAGATAATAGATCCTAGACACATAAAACACTCCTTTTGTTGTATAAATCTTTACCTCTACATCTGCTGCCACCCTATGGCCTAAAAAGTTACACTCTAAGTACTTAGTCTTAGTCCTGCTAATTTAAAGCCCTTTGACTCTAACATATCCCTCCAAAGTTCTAACTTTACATTGAATTTTCTATTCCTAACATCACTAATACTATTTTGCTTTCTTTGTGCTAGTTTCATGCAACTATTCGATTAATTATATTCTGCCTAATATTTTGTTTATTTTTCTGCAAATAAAGGGGGTGGAATGGATCCAAATAAGATGTGGCATCGTATGTTGTTAGGGTGTTTTTCCAAAAGAAAAGAACTTATGATCACCAATCTAGATGCTCTGGTTCATTTTTATATGTCTAGAAAGAAGTTTCGTTTGACAAAAATCTCTTTTTCTGCCAAAATTTACAATGATTGATGCTCATTCTTTCCATTTTTTAGTAGTTTTAACATTTTGAGGCATAGAAAACTAGTAAAAACCTGTGGTTATGAATTGCATTTATTTGCACTAGAAAATAATTATAGGACCTTTATTTACAGGGGCATTAATTATAGTATAGTTTCTGACAACATTTAAGAATCCTTCTATCCTTGTTGTAGTTATAATTATCTCATATGCATTTATTATCTCATTAATGTTGCATGTTGTCTTCAAGTAATTATTTCATTCATTGCTACATTTGTTGCTACCTATATAGGACCCTTATGGATCAGGGGCATTCAACTTACAAGCAAGATAGGATGTTTTCCTATAGTCCAAATAAATAAGTAGCAAAATAATGTTTGTTACATTTATTTTCGTTGCCTATCATTTAGCACCAATATTTTTTTCCGCCAACATTGACTTCTTCTTGATAAGTAGCTACGTCTTACGACATGTACTTTATTGCTAATAGTTGTATTTTATTGCTAATAGTATTCCTATTTTCCAAATGTAACAAATAATATTTAACTACAACAACACAAGATGTAGCCAAACAACATTTGCTACATTTTTTCCATTGCCTATTGCATAATATATTTAGCCACATTTTTTTAAAAGGTTACAAAAATAGAATTGTTACATTTTCTTTGCACATCATTGATTATGTTTACATTTATTATCTATGCATTTATGGTGTTTTTGGTATGAAAATATTTCATAGACAACTATTTTACTTTATCTACGATTCGATAAAATATTGCCTAAACTATTCTGCAGCAAGGGATTGACGATGTTTAAGTAATGATTTGATAATGTCATAAATGTAATACAAAATGTTTTTGACGAATTAGCTACGGTTTTTTAATAGCCTATACCCTAGTTTGTTTTAGTGTTTAATTGTCATATATTTACTACTTGATCTTTAAAATCTAATTACATATATGAATTTCATATATTTGCATTCAGTTACTACTAGCGAGCACTTATAAAATAATGGAAGTCACCAAAGTCACAAGATATTAATCATGTTTAACAATAAAAATATATATGATATATTTATACTATTGAAAAAATGAAAGAGATATGCAATGTCTTTGAATATATAACATAGGACATTCATAACTAGTGTGGAAATTAATCTATTTAGAAACAAATAAAGAATATTTATGTCTATTGAAAAGAATGAGCATTGGAAATAACTATGATACTAGTTATTTACAATGGTACTTAAGGCTATGATACTAGTTATTATACTCTAAGAAATAACACCCACAAGATCAATAAAGATCACTCATCCACGAACAAACTACTCAAACAATAAAGATGACTAAAAAATAAATTGGACATAGGATTTAGCTTAGTAAAATTGTAAGCAAAACCGATAATAAATCTATACATCTACTAAATTCAAAACTAGTATAATACAAGTGACAAAGGTTTTGAGTTAAAAGTGCCAAATAACCACAACAAATTTTTTTGGTCTAGCTCTCTCTCTTTTGCTGGCACTGTTAACGCTTCAATAAAATTTTAGTTAAACATTACTATTTGGACTCTAAAACTCTTCTTTCATCATGTATTTCTATCTCATGCAACTTTTGTATCTTATCCAGTTTTCAAAATCTAAAAAGATAAGATTTTTAAACCATACATAGCTGTGTGTGGTGATCAAACTTAATGTCAAGAAGATACCTGATTTCATTGACTTACACTATCAATGGACATAATCTTGTCCACTAATGACATAGATGTATCTCACTCTACATGGGTATGTCTGTCTTAAGGCGTTTCCTTTCAACTCTTACATGAAGTCTATAAGTTCATCCACATAGCCATTTCCACCATTGACATAGGTGTGTGCAACCTATATATATGCGTATGCTTTAGAAACAACTTTAACTCATCAGTTTCTATTTCAAATTTGTTTGAACTTCATAAAATATGGTTAGACCCATAACAAATGGCTTACAAATTGATGATAATCATAGAAAGGAACTTGATCACTTTAGTTCATGCATATCTTCAATAAATTCCTCTTAAGTTCCTATCATGATCTAATCCTAATAAGAGAGCATATCTTGTAGCATAGAAGCCTATTGAAGGCGATTACAATTCAATTAACATAAAAGTTGATCATTCGAAGACCAACAAGTATCTGAATGACACAACCAATTCTGAGGCAGTGTAAAACAAATTTTCGTTCTTTCTTTATTTCTTCTTTTCGAATTTCTTTACAAAGTGAGAAAAAAGATCATTTTAGGTATTATCAGGTCATCAAAGGGATAAGAATTAGATGAAAAGTAAAGACGTAAAATCAATGGGGTCACCGTGTTCATTTGTCTCCACGAAAACTTTATGGAGGGTTTTGCTTTTATGCTCTTTCATTTTTTTAGCACTTTCCATTATTTGTCAAACTAAACCTTCAAAACTTGGAGTTAACTCTATAACAAATATCTTTTTATTAAATCAAAAACAAAAGGTAACTAAAATTTCCAAATCCATCATACCATTATTTTGGCTTTGGCATCATTGATTGCATATAAATCGAGCATGGAAGGCTTAGTCCATTTTAAAATCGACAATTATAGGACATGTATCAGTTTATGGATACAATTCGTAAACTATGAGGTTAGTTGAACAATTTGTTCTTTAATCCATGGATAAATCTTACCAAAGACTTTTTTATTAAAAATGAAATTAATTAATAAATAAGAGAGTCATACAAGCTAGAAACAAAGGGGAGTACCCCTAACTACCATGCCTTGGAAGGCAAAGCTTAAAGACAAAAAACAAGATGAAAATACATTGCAGAAGACAATTACTCTAGATATGCAATGAGTAGCGTATGTTTGAACTACAAGTCTAGTGTAAATTTTTCATCAAAATGAGCTCCCAAACTTCGGCAAGGATTATAAATATCAAAGCTTCCTTTAGAGAAAATTTGCTAGCAAAGTGACTCAGATTTTGTTATCTCTAAAGCATGTAGATACAAATTCCCAGTGCAATAGTGTGATCTATTAATCTGGTTTTGAATAGTCATTTTTAGCTAATACTCTGTGTATAATGTTTGTAAGTGAGTCCCTAGGATCAAGCCATAAATGTTTAATAGTGACATAATCCTAAATGATTTTGTTGAATAGACATTTGAATAGAAGATGGCTCCATGATTCATCAAGCAATGAGCACGTCAGACAAGATTTGTCAACTTGCAAGTAAGGCATTTTATCAGTGGTGTTTAACTTGTTTTGAATGGCCAACTAGAAAATAAATGAAATTCTTGGAGTTAAAATCTTACTTCGAACCATCTTGAACCAAAATATTTTGTAACCCCTTTTTTGTAGCTAATTTATAACGGTTTTATTAGTAAGTTTGATAATTGGTATATCCTTTTAGAAAAAGATGTCGAGTGTGTTTAAATTATGGGGTATTCGGGTTACAGATACTATAGACAACGACAAAAGTTCCAGCAATTACGCTGTATGAATGAGGATTGTCTGGTGTGTTGAGAGGGTAGTAAAGAAATCCTTGAATGTTGAGGAGAGTGTATCAGTTGTCCCAAACCTAACCAATTATCATACCAGAGTGAGATTAATCTTTCATTGCTTATTTTGCAAAAGACCTCCTGGTGGACTGCATCTCGTAGACTCAGAAGCTGATTAAGGAAGTGAGAATATGAGGTTTTTTTCTTGATTTCCTACATGCATTTACCTTGAAGGAAGTGAGAGTGTAACCATTTAATCCAAAGAGTTCTTTTGTCCTCCAATATCCACCAGAACCTCTTAAGAGTCAATACATGATTTGAGATTTTGATGGAGAAATATTAAGACCACCTTTTTCTTTCGAGTAGCAAAGGTCAGACCATTTAATCTTAGCTGCTGCTTAAGTGCCATTCGGGTGACACCATAAAAAGTATCTGAGAATCCTTTTGATCAATTTGATGATGCTTTGAGATAAGAAAATATGGGAGCTCCAATAAACATGCAAAGAGTTGAGGACATATTTGATAAGTTGCAACTTACCTATATAGGGAAGGGATTTATTCACCCAAGATTTAACTCTCTTCTGAATCTTTTCTAAAAGAGGGGTGTATTCAAAATGATTGAGTCCCTTTGTAGACACTGGTAGGCCAAGATATAAGAGTGGGGAATACTTGAGTTGCATTCCCGTGGCTTCCGCTATTAGAGGTTATAAAGAGTGAGCGCTTTTGGATAGGAGGAAGTCACTTTTATGTAGGTTGATCTATAGGCCCGAGAATTGTTTGAATGTTTCAAGATCTCTCATGTGGGAGTGGATTGAATCTAAGTTTTTCCTTCAAAATAGAAGACGATCATCTACAAAGCAGAGGTTAGTTAGACCAATTTTTTGCATTTTGTGTGGTATTTGAATATGGAATTTCCAAGAACTTCTAGATTGATGATTGCATTAAGAATTTTCTTACAAAGAATAAATAGATAAGGGGGTAGGGGATCCCCCTGTTTAAGGCCTCTCATTGCCTTAAAGAATAAAGAGGGAGTTTCATTAATCATCACTGAAAAAGTGGCAGATGTTATGCATTCCATAAGCCAGTTGATGAACTTAATGGAAAACCCGTAAATTATAGGCATTGTCCATAAGAATTTCCAATTGATACTGTTGAATGCCTTGTGAAATTTGATTTTCATTATGTAGTTTGGAGGACTGTTGGTTATAGAGTACCCTTTGAATAGTTCTTGTACAAGGAGGACATTGTCACCTATTTGTCTGTCACTCAAAAAAGCACCTTGGTTTTTATTTATCAAAGGAGCAATCGCCTTCTTCAATCTTGTAGCTAGGATCTTGAAAATTATTTTATAGAGAAAGTTGATGTATGATTTAGATCAAAAGTCCCCAAAACTGGAAAGATTTGAGCCTTTAGGAATTAAGCACAAGAAGGTTCTATTTATCTCCTTGAGAAGAACACCATTTGAGAAGAATTCTTGGATAGCATTTTTGACAAAACTACCAATTATGTTCCATGATTTCCGGAAAAAAAAAAACCATTTAACCAATCTAGCCCTAGGGCTTTCTTACCATTCATTCCAAAGACTACATTCTCGATTTCATTATCATCCATTGGTTTCCTTAAAAGATAAAGGTCGAGAGGAGAAATTTCCTTCAAGTTAAGTTTCCCTAGCTCTGTGAGTGAGACATTAGATGAATCACGGGTACCAAGAAGAGAAGTGAAGTGAAAAATCTAACTGCTTCATCTTGTATGTCCCGGGGATTCTAAATTAATACACCATCTTTAGGGATAATTGAAGAGATCTTCTTGTGGGTTTTCCTAGCTAGTATCAAATTGAAAAAGAATTTAGTGCAATTGTCCCCATCTTATAGCCAATTAATTCTTGCTCTTAGTTGAAGAAGAGAAGAGTGATTGTTCACTGCATGCAAATAGTTGGAGAGAGGTATCTTCTCTTTATCTATGAGTAGATGACCATTTGGCTTTGAAGCAAGCTTGGCCTGTAAATTTACTAGTTCCAATATGGTGAAGTTAATAGCAGAAGTACTGTATCCCTTTAAAGAGTTCAACAGTTTGAATTTATTTTTTATGTATTCCAACTTCTGGATGTAACAAAATTGCTTGGTTCCTACTATAGAGTGGCTTGCCCCCTTTCTACAAGCCTATGAAAAACCTAAATGAAGTATAAGAAAATTGTTGAATCTAAATGGATCAAATACAAGAAAATTGTTGAATCTAAACAAATTAAATTAATTTGGCAATTTTTTTAATTCTCCGTATTGATTTTATAAGTTAAAATTGTATGAAAATATTTTTAAAAATCCAAGAATTCGGGTTTATGAATTATATACATACATTACAAGAGAGAGAGGGCAGCAATTTAATAATAAAAAATGTCGGTGACAAAAAGATAAAAAGGAGCACAGGCAACACTAAATACGGTGAGGGGGTGGAATACTAATATGGCCGAGTCAAACAGATTTTAACGTGGAGAACAAGTACGTATCTTCTTCACCCTCTTACCTCATTCCGTGTGTGTTGTCTCAAAACGCGTACTTGTTTTCCTAAAAACGCACAAAAGTAAGGGCTGGCACACATGGTCAAAGTTCTGAATCACCTCCTTCGCTCCGCCTCTTATCTATGCGTACTCTCAGTTGACTAACGCGCTTTTCCCCAAGTCTACTCCACTTTGTGGCCTTGTGCTTGTAGCCTACGTAAAGTCTAAGCCATTTGTATTACATCTATCCAACTAAGGAACTGAATAGTTTAAAAAAGTAATAAGGTGAAAAGACTTCTATAATATTTTCATGCAAAGTAAACAAAGATAGAAAAGAACAATTGATATTAAAAAGTTATCTTTTTTTTCTTCGTTGTTTGAATCACTGTTATTAGTCTACTAAAGTTAGGAGTTAATCTTGACCCCAAAAAAAAAAGTGTGTGTTCATGTATTTGTTACCGTATGTAGAATGTCAAATATTAAATAAAATTGAACAAAAAGGTAGCCCAAACCTTGTAGTAGAACTTGTGACCTGATGAGTTTTCGGTTTTCTAGATGGGTCCTAGTAGACTTGAGAAAGAGAATCAAAGCCCCCGGCTCAATTGGCAAATACTTGGGTGGTATGGTGCTTGTCATGTTGGCGACCTGCAGGGTGGAGGTTCGAATCTTTGGGGCAATTTTTAAGATTTGGGCTCCTTATATGATGAGATCAGTGGGTAAGTCCAAGTCTCTGGTCAGTTGAGGCACATTTCATGATTTACATCCTTCACCACTCCCGAAAGCCAGGAAGGTAGGGGCTCTTAATGTTGGAGTTCAACATTTTTTAGAAGGAAAATCAAAGTCTCCCGTAAGTCTGGCCTTAATGAAACTACAACTTGACTTGAGCTTCCAAAGATTTTCAGAGTAAATTCCACTTTATTTCCCCATATCCCAATCCATTACGTTAATGCTGGTACACATTAGACTGCACCGTGCAATGGGCGCGTAAGGGCACTTGTCAATGTTTCCATTACCAAAACCTCTGACTTCGTCAACTGTGGAAAACGGTTTCATATTCTTCCCTCCTCAACTCACCTCTATATATAACCCTCACCTTAAACACTTCTTGAAGAAGCAAGCCAACTTAAACTCCCTCTCTTCTTTCTTAATTAGGTAGAATACAGCATCATCAAATCTTTCATCTAACGGTCTCCAATGGCAAAGCCAGAAGTACTTCAATCCCATAACCTTAAGCCAACTTTGTTCGCTTTTCTTGTCGTGTCACTCTTGTTCTCGTCATCCTCAGCTAGAGTACTTCACGGCCGTCTCCTGCAAAGCTCCACCACACAACCATCCTTGAATCTTGAACTTCCTGGAGAAAACGTCGAAGATATGTCGCTGGATGCACGGGAGCTCAAAGATTCCAGGAAACATACCTCACCCTGTGACATGGAACTTACAGAGAAGCCCGCTTCAACAATCCCATCAGGAATTTCAAGGAGGTACGGGCCAATGATTCTGAATATGCTTCCAAAGGGCCCTATTCCGTCTTCTGGACCAAGCAAAGGAACTAACAGTATCAACAACTAGGGGCTCGACTCAAGTGATCGGCACGCAGTCTTTTGCTCTATTAATTGGTTGCTATTATTTCTTTCTCTAGATTTCAGTTTGTTCACTAGTTTTGGCCTTGATTCTTGGTGATCATGCATGTGTATATATTCTTTACACAAATATACATTGTATAAGCTAATTACAAAAACTTACATTTGTATTTCTTCATTTTAGCAATGCAAGAGAACCAATGGAACGGTGTTGGTCGTTTCTGTAATCCTAGAGATGTATTCTTTTATTTATTAATTAATCGGACGTCACTTTTAAAGCAGATTTAAAGTCTTAACATAATCGGCACAGAAGGAACTAAATTTTTATCAAGATTAATGACCTAAAACTTCCTTCTTTCAATATTTGAAAAATTAAAGTTGTGGAATGACATCATTTGAAAGCAAATTAAGTCTTCCACTTATTCTTTTTGGGTACACGATTAACGTGGCCATATCCAAAAAAAAAAACATCAACGTTGATTGAATTTTGATAGACATTTGTATTGATATTGAATGTAATTTTATTTTGTAGCGAAAGAAATAAGTCGAGTTAAACTAAAAGGTCGTTAATCAATTTGAAATCCAGATCTCATGGTAATCAGTGTATCTTAAGAAACCACTTTCTAACATGCTTCGCCGCCAGGCAAATTAATGTAACCTACTCACCCCAAGTTCTGAGGAAAATTTGGATGTAATTTTTTTCACCATAAGCACTCGTAACGTGATAATGTTAACGTAATAGCCTACCGATGTACCTTGAGCAGCAGGTTAGCTGATTAGAAAGTTCCAGCTTTTAGAGTCTCTTCTTCACGGATCATTTATGTTTCTTTATGAAAAAGACTTTTTTGAACGTCAAATGGTATTTTATAATGCAGTTCATTTCCTAGAAGGTGTGTCTGATGCTACAGGATGAATACAGTGAAAGAAGTCAGTATGGTTAGAAAGTCAAAGGTTTTTTTTATATTTTAAAGGAAACAAATTTAAACTTAATCTAATTTTTAAACTAAATTCAATAATTAAGACTTAAAATTTTAATTTTATATTTTATTTCAATGACGCACCTTAAGAAACTGACTAATTGTATTTCATAATTTTAAGAACTTAATTTTTGAAAATAAAAAATTTGAAAAATAATTATATTTTACCATAAAAATTGAACGGCCTTAAGTCATCCTTTTCCTATGTCAAAATCACTGATCAAACAATGCTGGTCTAATTATAACTTATGATGATTCATGAGCAAGCCAATTAATGTAGAAAAATAATTAAGGTGGCTAAGAGGATCGGTCGACTCCGTCTGTCATGACTTGATCGAGAAGATAAAAAGAAAGCACACAGCAGATGATCAGCCGCCTGCACTGACCAAAAACATTCTAAGCATAACGTAGTTACAATGTGACGCACTCCTAGTTGGACTTATTTCCATCAAGCTGATACCTTACATAATTGGCTAAAACATCAATGAGTCAAACTTTTATAGGAATGAAAAGATTGATCTGAACAGAACATATGCCCAAAACAAGTTTGTAAACAAATTCCTTAAGGTCTTGTTCCCCCTGTAGCGACTAGGGGAGGAAGCTTTTACATTGACTTCCTCAACCCTTTACTGGATTTCTTTAACCTTACCAAGTTAACAAAAAAGATTCAACTTAATTTAATTCTTAATGGGCTAAACAGTTGATGATTTTTTCACTTATTTTAAATTGTCAAGATATCAACTTAAATGTTCATGGGACTGACATCATAAGAAAAATATGACAACATGGATTGTCTCGCTTTGACTTAATATATAATTCCATGAAATTTATACGGCATATGTCACTCGGTTAAAAGTATCTTTTAGACCTTAACGATTACAATAAAATACAATCTGAACCTTAATATTTGGAAGAATTCAAATTGAACCATAACGTTTTTTAAATATTTAAAATAGGTACTGGAGCTAACTTCGTATTAGTTATAGGTCATGTCAATGCTGACATGATATTATTTTTATATTTTTTAAATAGAAGATAAGCCTCACTATTGCATAATTAATTTTTATGTTAATCAGAAAGTGGATTTTACATGATAGCAAGATTATTATTTATACATTTCGAACAGTAGGTCCCACTTGTCACTTGACAATGAAACCCACATTTATATATTTTAAACAATAGGTCCTACTTACCATGTAGTAGTGGGTCTACTTTTTATTTAAAAAATTAAAAATAATATTGCATCAGTATTAACAAGAGTGTCGTTTAACTGACAAAGTTAATCCCATTAAATTTTTCATTCACTTAAGGTCTATTTTAAATATTTTGAAAACATTAGCGTTTAATTTGAAAACTTTGAAACGTTAGTGTCTGTTCTATATTCTGTTGTAAACGTTAAGGTTTAAAATGGACTTTGGACCGATCTTACTATCTTAAGGAACCAAACAAAATATTGGCCAAACATTTGGGGGGTTTGGTAAACTTTTCAGGAAATGAAGAGAAATTCCTAACGTGAACTTAATGCCAACCATAAACGTACATACTCTTGGGATCAGAGCTTTTATACTACAAACGTTTTAGCCTAATTATAAAATAACAAGCGAAAAGATTAAAACAAACACGAAATTGCTAATTTCCCTTGTATCTATAGGACAAAAGAACCAAACTTCAAAGCTATACATTTACAACAATTGGTTTTATCTATTTGGGGGAGGAGGGGTTGGGGCGCAGATAAAGATAGAAACCTGATTTGGCCGCTCCATCAACACATCTAAGAAACTACTTTCTGTGTGTACAATAAGGTTTTCACACTCAATTGCTCAATAACTACAGTGCCTGGCTGGCTAGATGGATGTGAATTAATGTTTTGGGCCAGTCTAAGGCCTAAAAACCTTATAAAGGCTCCAACATTTATAATTGAGCTCAAAAGAGTAAAAATGACTCTAAATTTTGTTTTCAATAATGAATTAAATTTAAATATTTTGAAGCATTTAAATTAATTCATATCATTTTAGAAATGTTCAAATTAAATCTACTAATAGAACATATATCAAAGATACACATAATCAGTCTCCTGTCACGTTTGAGTTTATTGTGTCATTTAAGTATTAAAAGAATCACTTATTTAAAATTAATTATTAAAATTATTACAATGTTTTATAAAATTAAATATTAATTTAATAAAGTTTAATTTAATCTTAAATGTAATTAATTTAATTAACTTAACAAAATTTAGATTTCCCTTTAAATATGTTGGGTCATAGTCAGAGGATGAATCCTCCGTTGATGATGTTGATAAATCAAAGAGGTGTTACCGCCACCCTTGCTTCTCTTTGCAAATCCTTGCTCTGTTCTCAAGTCAGTTGCCTAACTATTTGAGCTTTGTTTTTTCAACTTCATTTCTCTAAATTTGAGTTTTGAAGCCTTTAATTCGGTCTTGAAATTTAGGAGCAATATGAAAGAGGGCAAGTGTTGGTTTAATCGATGTGGTTATATGATTCGTAGTTTTTAATGCTCGTAAAAAATGGCCAATCCATTAACTTTAGAGATTTGAACTTTAGGGTTTTTAGTTTTTATGGTATTGAATCAATTTCCTTAGTATTTGTGGTTTTGGTTAAGTTTAATGACTGAGTTTAATCATTAGGGTTTTGGCTTTCTGTAAAGATGAGACTTGGTTTTGTATTGTGTAATTCATGGAAGGTTGAATTTTAGGTCGTTTGGAAATGGAAATAACTGTATATGGTTGGAACTCGGCCTTTTCCTTATTTGATTATCTTCATTTTGAAGTATGGAGGGCTTAAGTTGATTGATGCACAGTTGGCATGGAGGAGGGAGTAATAGTTATTTGGAGTGCGATTGGGGGTCTAGGGTTTTAAGGTTCTGCTTCTTCAATTTACAGTTTATACCCTTGGAGTTGCCACAGCAAGAGAATTTGTTTGACTGTGGCCTAAACTATTTTTTGCTTGACACCCTTGTGAATTTCAGCCCAGTCAAAATTGACAAATTCTCTAAATTTCTTAATGTTGATTGGTTCACCTGGTGGATGAATTTATCCTTTGAGAAATGCAACCAGAACCTCCAGACTTTTGCAAATACGTTTTTCCTTTAAATCTAGCCTCTTCTCAGATGTGTTTCACCAAAAGTAGTAGTCCTTAATAATGGAAAATCGGATTAGATCTTGACTGCAGTGAAAAAATTATGAACTTTTTTCGTACTTTGATTTCCTGAAAATCAAGATCACCTTAATTTTATAAAATAATTAACACAAAAATCATAATAAAGCATGAATCTTAATTTGTACCTTATTCTAAAGCTTGATTATTTTCTTGTCAAATTCCTCGAATCGTTTATAAAACTAGCCCATCTTAACTATCATAGCCACACAAGTGTTCAACCTCTAACGATATCTATAGAATAGGTTTAGAGAACTCTGTAACTCTTACAGAAAAGGTTAAGTAAGGAGTGCTAGCTCAATTAAAGCTTAAGCCTATTTTAAGTTTCGCACATTTTAGTAATTTAATTAAGCTTTGGACATTGTAGTAATTTAATTGAAATTAAATTCTAATTTCAATTAAACTTTAATTAGAATTGCAAATTAAACTTTAATTATGCCCAAATAAAATTCAATATCTCATATTGAACCTTATTTATTAAATATCCCATATTTAAGTCCAACTTGATTAAAATATTTTTGCTCTCTTTAACACATTCTTTATTTGAGACTCATTAAGTTCCCAAATATATTGGAAATGATTATAAATTATAAATTCTAATTCTAATTCTAATTCATAATTAGAATTAGATAAATTAAAACTCCTTTTAATTTATGTTTAATTCTCCAATTAAATAATTTATAATTATTGATCAAGATTGACATCTAGCAATACATCACGAACACCCAAATATTCAGGAATATCAAAGTATTTTTAAATAACTTTTCCATGCATGATTTTTTGTATAATTCAATCATTTCATCATATAAATTTTCGATTAGACATAGAGCCTAGAATTAATGTCTACTCTATTTTGAGTCCAATCATATTGGTTTTCTGCCATTAGCTATTGATTCAATTAATGAAATTTGTCAACTATTTACATAACGACATTTTGTTATGTTAAAATTTAATTAAATTATTAAATAAAATCCCTAATCTAGAAACCCTAATTAATAAGCGTATCTTTACAAACCTCTTCATCACAGCCATTCATTGCTAGATCTCTAAACCTTCACTCCTCTCTAATTAATTTACTCATCTTATCAGATACTTATAACAAGGACCTATATTTCTCTTCCTCAACCGTGCAACATACACATCTAATGAAACTTATGCTCGCATGGCAAGTCACAAACATCTCTACCCTCTCTCATTTCCTTTTTACATTTCACACACTCCTTGCCACCACCTCTCATAGTCATCGTCGGCAGTTGCTACTATCGTCGCCAAGGCAGCACCAACATCCCACCTCTCCTTCCGACCAACTAATGCTACCCACAACTCCAATAAGGCAAAAGGGCACCATTATAATGAACACCAAAGCAAGACTAAAGCTTTACTACATCATCAGAGCAACGTTTAGCTAAAACTTAGGCCACTCACTACTTGGGTGTTGAGTATTTCGGGTTTTTCTTGGTATACATCACAGAGGAGGAGGAGAAGTAATGTATAGTTTAGGTCACGGTGGTTGATGATGGCAAAGTTTTGAGATTTGTACTATACCGACTAACAAATGATATGAAATTCAATAGTTTGGTACTAGCCATCAATATCAGCCAGTATCGATAAAGTTTCCTAATATCAGTTGATATCGGTCGGTATTTAAAATACCGACTGGTACAGTAAAGTTTAAAAAATTCAGAACTTGTCTACAAAAAAAAAACCAAAGAAGATGAAGATGAATCTTGGTTCGAGAGAGCAAGAACAAGTGGAAGATGTGAAGAATTCTCTTTTGGATTTGCCTAACTTGGCCTTGGAAGCCATTTTTGAGAGGCTTTTACTATCTGAGTTGTGTAGCATGGCAAAAGTATATAGCAGTTTAAGGGGAATATGTATGAGTGACTGTCATTAAAAACACTTGAAGGAGAAATGGAGTAAAGTGATTGGTGAAGTTTCTCATAAGGAATGGCAGTGGCGTATGGCTATGGCTTAGAAAAAGAAGCCAACAAGTGTCTTGAATCAAATCAATCAAAAGGGTTTGTCAGGAACTCTTGGTAGTTTCTACCCTTTCTCTTAGATCAAACCAAAATTTCAAAGTAGACCAGAAGAGAGAGATAACGAAATAGAAAGAGATAACAAGGAGAAAAAGAGTCTTTACTCTTTGAAAGCCATTATTGTTATTCTTATGGTAGTGATGTTGTTGCTGTTGGGTAGTATTAGAGAGATTGAAACAAAATTAGGGTTTCTGAATTGGCTAACAATTATTAGAGTTTTTGAGTTTCGATACAGTTAACAATAATTAGTAATATAATAATTATTATAAAATTAAATTAATTAAATAATAATAATAATAATTAAGTTTTTAAAATACATTTACTTATTTATTTCAGTGAAACTTACTTATTAATTTTAAAATTTTAAAAATGTCATTTCTAAAGTGACAAAAACTTAATTGCCTTTAATTATTATTTATTATATAATGAAATTGTAATATTTTAAATACTTTATATTGTTTTAATTTTATATTTATATGATGATTAAATGATTTTTTATATTAATTATGGTTATTATTTATATTTGAAAAATAATATTAATAAAGACAAGCAAATTGTGAGTTTAAATTTTCATTATTATGATTTTTGGAGACATGGATGATGTAAAATTAAAAATTATAAAATACAATATATTGAAGGACTATTTTATAAATTTAAAAAAATTAAGGACTATTTTATAAATTTAAAAAATTACTCAAAATGATACCCAGTATTGTCAGTACCGGTACAATACTGTACTAGAACCAAATTCGATATCAGTACCAGTACGGTACTAATCTAATTGGATGGTGGTGGAGGAGTGAGCTGGAGGTAAGGGAGGGTGGAACTAGACTAAGGCCGGTCCTAGCATTTCATAGGCTCAAGATAAAGTAAAAAAAAAGCCCTTAATTAATCAACAATATACAAATATGTAAACTTTAAAAACATATTTTATTATTAAAATTTGATATCCATCTATAAGTGACTTAAGTCATAAGTCCACATACTTAATAAAATACTAAATGATCATAACATCTAAACATCTTACAAATGTCAGCAACAATAAAATTATTAAAAATTGTAACAGCAACAATAAAATAGCAATAACAACAATCAAACAACAATATCATATGGTGAAATACTAAGACAATTGCACTAATAAGAGCATAGGTGATCATTAAAAACAATTTCTCCACACATATTTAGATGTAAAGTTATTAATGATAGTATCAAGATCAATATTGTCTAACATATCCTTCTCGATACCTTAAATAACTAAATCATACAATCTTTCTTATGATATTGATGACCTCAAGTAGATTTTTAATAATTTTAATTTTGAAAAAACTTCTCTCAACTGATGCTATAATAGCAGGTATAATCAATAGAATTTGATAAGCAATTGAAATGTCATTAACTTATTTAGCAAAGTCATTTGTATCACTTTCAATTCATGAAAAAAAAATCTAAATCCACATCCACACAATACCATGAAAAAAAAGTAGTTTGTAAAATTAATACAAAATTCTCTTAGTTCATTATCATCCAACGACATCAATTTCTTTGAATTAAATAAGAATTTGAAAATGCTTTCCAATGTTGTTAATTGTTCAAATTTATTCTTCAACAAAATAATTGTCATATCCACTGTAACTAGAAGTGCTAAAAGAGAGGTGGATCTTTATATATGGTGGATAAAGAAAAGATATGCCAATAATGTACACTTTCTTTTAAGAAAATACCAAATATTAAAAAAATGCCACATTAATTATCTTTTTTTTTCAATTTTTTAGTATATACTTTTAGATAAATGTCTATCCATTCTAATCTAATTATTTGTAGGGCTCACTTCAACTTAGTTTATCCTAGATGAGATCTTACCTTACTCATTTAAAAGTTTAATTAAAAAATTCTACTCTCTGAAATTCATTAACCGCACACGAGGAGTCATTAAAACTTTTTATTAAAAGCTGGAGTTTAAATGAAAAGTTAAAGATTAAAATTCCAATTGTATATTATGATCAAAATTTATTATTATTATATAAACTTGAATGAAAGCACTACGCCAAGTGATTATTCTTATTCATTACACTATTGGCTGACTCGCAGGACTACTTGACTAGTGGAACCACTCCATTTGAATAGTAGTTATTCATTAAGCCTATCTTTAATGCATACTGATTAAGTTTAACCCTGGCAGGATTTCTCAACTCAAATGGGGCTATTCTTCTTCAAAAGAGACCTCTGACAATTCGAGTCCACTACCATTATCACATAATAGGCCTCATTTTGATATGTATAGATAT
>JANZXP010000196.1:11276163-11288626 GCA_027576715.1 Erythroxylum flavicans | reverse complement strand
TCTCAAAGGAGGATAATACTTTCTTAATTTTGCTTAAAAGTTGTCCAATGGCAGGTGATTGGGTCAAAAAACCAATATAGGACAACATGCTTAGAAATAAACTGCATTGAATTTCAGTTAAAAATTAAACTGCATCTCATCTTTAAGGACTCCTTAAATCTTATCAGTTCCTTATAATTAATCAATGGTACAACATTAGAAAGAGCTTCAAGTGAAATGTCTAGGAAGCTTAAATAAAATATTTAATTATAAGTTTCTGTTGTTATCCAAACATCTCATTCTATAAGATATAGAAGAACTTGTCAATAAGTTTAGAGAATTTTTATAAATGTAGAGGGAATTTTGTTTTACCTCTCTGGTGAAGTGACTTTTGTGATCTTTAATTCATGGAAACTTATAAATTTCCCAAATTCTAGTTCATGTGAAAGGGCATGTGTTGTGAATTTACGTTAATAGAATAAAAGAAATTAGAAATGAGTGAGGTACCATCACTGATGTCTTCCACAAACTTCTCAGGGGTGGAAGAAGTCTCATTTTTAGGAGCAGTTTCTTAAGTAGGGGCTACACTGGCTTCAACTTAATCAATCAACTTGTTTGTAGAGTGGGTTGATTTCTTTACTTTCTTAGAGCTAGGACCTAATGGATATTTTTCTTTAAATTTTCTCTTAGTTGCAGAGCTTATAACTAGTTTTACTTCTTTATGGGAAGTGGTCTTTTCCTTTTCTTTTCCTTCAGCATTTAAAATTTTGAAATTTAAAACATCAAAAGTTAGTTATAGAATTGAAATTAAATTATTTTTAAAAGACGAGTAAGAAAAAGTACCTTTAAGGATTAAAAAATCTAAGCGAGGAAGAAATTGCCAGTCAGTCTTTTTCCATAAAAAAGCAACAGTTGTCACAGAAATCTTACATTTTAAGTTATGATAATGTTTAAAGATTTCATGCAAGAATTCATCATTAATGGCACCAGCTTTGAAGGAGAATTCCACTAAGTAGTCCAGAAGGTGGATGATAGAAGGAATTCCTAGGGAAAGATCAAGTTACTGGCTCCAAAGATAAGGCAGATATATTTCAAAGGCTAAGGCTATGATAAAAGGGCCAGGTTTAAAAGCCTTGTTACCACCTACCACAAAGACTCTTATATTAGTGTAAGAAAGGAAAAGTTCTTGACAAATAGTCGAGTAAGAAGAATTATAGGGCTTGAAGATCTTTAGCCAATAAGGCCTTTTAGAGGGATTCTAAAGGGGGTTAAATTGGTCCATTGACCTAGACTTTAAAGAAAACATGGTACTAAATATATCCTTGGTGGGTTTACTACATAGGCTTGTTGAAAGACGGAGGTCAAGAAAATTTAGGATTCTAGAGTTTATATAAGGAAATCCTTCTTTATCCGTGAGTTTTAAAAAATAAGTGAGTGTCCAAAGCTAGATGAACTATACATTTAAATTGAGCCTTTAAAGGAGGATATTGGACAAACTCCTTATATTCTCGTAAAGGAATCCTTGAAAAATATAACTTATAGCAAAAAAAAACTACCTGAGGCTACTTCTATTTAAAAACATAATAATTCTATACTTGATTTATTTTTTACTGGACAAAAGACTAATTGACTGAACAAAACCAAAATAAACTTAATATGTTTTTCCTCAGAGATAGGGTTCTTAAAAGAAAGAACAAATATTAATCACACCATAGTAAGAAGAACATTTGAAGGCACTAAGGTCTAAATCAGAAGTTTTTTCAACTAAACAATCAAAATCCTCTCCAATAATAGGTCAGCCAGTCAAAAAGAAAACATCTTTAAGTAAGATAAATGCATGGCCAAAAGGAAAAACAAAGGAATTATATGAAGGACTCTGCAACTTCAAGAAAACAAATAGCAAATTGGGTTGGTACTTTAGTAGGTTCCTATATAGGGCTATCAATTGAAGATTTCCTTGCCTCTTCCAAGTAGAATGGAAGAGGTTTATAGTCTATATATCCATTTGTTCCATTATTCTACATTCTTTGGCAATGGTTTCAAAGATTATAAGGTTTGTGATAAAGAAGATAAAGAAGAAGCACAATGTTTGAAACCTATAATAGAAATTAAAAAAGGATAGTTTATTACGTTTTAGAGGAAATTATAAGGAAAAGAAGAGGAAAAAGTTGGGGTTAGTAGAGAATATAGAGTTTGCTTGGAGTTTAAAGTAATAAATAGTTAAGAATGAGGCGAATTTGTACAAAATAAGACAAACTTAAAGGAGTAGTAGGAGTTCAAATTTTAAATGGATCAAATCCTTAAACTTTTATAATAGGCGAGGAGTTAACAATTTAAAATGCAAAAGAGTCTTTAAATAACTACTATGCCTAATGTTCCCTTTCGATCAATGACTCTTTTTGGATAAGGATTGCGTGAAGGTTATCTTGATGATGTTTCTAGGCTTCTTCTTTTAGTTGGACTTTTCTTGGTTCATGAACATTCTAAAACCATTGGTCTATATATGCAAATTTGATTGATGGCCTTGAACTCATTCTTGCAAAGTCTAGAAGTTTTTTAATACGATATATTTAGTTTGCTTAATCAAACATATATAGGGGGCAATTATTGATAGTCTGAGTGAAATTAAGCCTATTTGACCCAAAGATAAAAAGGCCCAGTTGTGTGAAGATTTTTAGAAGTCAAATAAATTGTTTAGGGAAATCTTGAGCATAAGAATCATTAAGTTCAGGATTTGTGAGTCAAGATGGTTGAAATATGATTAATATGTACTTTAAAAACAATTGTGTATTGGTGGGCAATTCATCAGAACATAGTCATGATTGAATTATGATTGGAGTTTGAAAGGTTACATAAGAATTGTTTGAGGTAGTTAAATTTGAAAGGATTATATAAAGGCACCAGCATCATAACATAAAGGGCACACAACACAATCACACTATCAAACGTAAAACCTATCATTATTTTCATCTTTCTATTTAAATAAAATTATCCTTTTAACTTAAATTTCAAATCCTTAACCCTCTCTAGCATTTAGTAACTTGGTAACTTAGAATTTTACTTTCTAAGTTTTCCAAAGCCTACATATGTTGTTTAGAAATTAGGTGCATTTTTGGAAGAATTCCTCCTTAGAAGGCTCAAATTCGAAGATTGTCATAAAAAGTGAACAACAGGAGGCTTTAGTCAGATGGCCCTTTTTGAATTGCTAGAATTTCTATCTCTACAGATAATGTTTTATTTCTTGTATTATGTCTGATTTATAGGATATGGTTATATTTATATGATATGGTGTGTCAATGTGTATATGCCTCTAGAAAACTTATATCTAGGATCATTCAATATATATTTGTTGAGGATATTTTAATTCAAAACATAAGTCCTCCTAAATTAAGGTTCTCAGTCATGCAAAATATAGAAGAAGAATAATCAGTGGCATTTTCTTGTGGTGTGAACATTTATGAAGTTAGACTATGAGACACTGGATAAGTGGAATTTAGTGAGAGCGGTAATCTTGAAACCCACTTCTAGTCTTCTATTTAAATCAATGGATTTAATGATCCTTTTCATATATTTGTAAATTTTGTCATTAAGTTTAATTTTTTATTAAAGTAGAACCACTATCATTTAAAATTAGGGTTGTCATATGGTGCTACAATATTAAAGCCATTGTTAAATTGGTAGCACCTTGCTAGTTTTTAAGTAATTCACATATGGTGCATACTGTCATAATAACTCGTCTTAAATGCTACAGTTGCATATTTTGTGACCTAGTAGCTACATTAATAACCAAATCCTATCAAGCTTAGAATAAAAAGATATAGAACTAAAATTTGCTAGAGATGCATAGAACGTAAACTAGGATTACATTAATCTAACATTTGTCTCAATCATTTTCAATAAAAATTATTACACTATGTTCCATCCATCTCTATTGCTCATCCATAACCTTTTAACATATCATATAATTACCCACTTTGAAAACCCACCTATATTCTTAAGAATACAATAATTAGCATACCAAAGCTTTGCATAATATAAAAGCTGCTCTTTTAAGACATTAGTTTTCAAAATCAATTATTACCTCCAAACTCTTGCAACGAACCAATTTATTACATTTTCACTATGAACAAAAGATGGAGATATCTATTATCTTTAAGTTCCTTCCTGTACTCTTTAAATTATTATTCAATTTTTTGATTAATTTACATTAAGCAATTTCCTTATATTTATTTTTGTTCTTGTATTTTTCTAGTTTTTATATTTATTTATTTACTTCTTTTATTGTTAATCTTTATTATGTTCTATATGTATTGTATTATATGTTGCATTACATATTTTTATATTTCTATTTATATGTATTTATTTATATTTTATATTATCATTATTTTGCATTACTTCTGAGTTTATCAAAAATAACTTCTTTACTAAGTAAGGGCAAGGTTGTGTATTATTGGACCTTCCCAAATCTGGCATTTTAATGGGACTTTCACTAAGTGTTGTTTTTGTTGTTGTGTTGTTATTGTAATTTTATCATATTTATTTATATTAATTATTATTAATTAAGTGTATTTGTTAGAAAATTATTGAATTTTGTAAACACTTAATTCACCCTATCTCTTGGGTACCATTAGGGACTAACAAGTTGTATTAGAATCAGTCTATTAGGTATTTTTGATGAAATTCTATAGCAAAAATCATAATGGCATATTCAGGAGCATCATCATCATCATTCAACCAAGAGGAAAAAAGAATTATTAGACCACCTTTTTTTGATGATAATGATTATCTTTATTGAAAAACTAGGATGAGATTCTTCATGGCCAAAAGTGTAAAATTTTGAGAAATAGCGTAAAATGTTCTCTTTATCCCTACTAAAATTATAGATAACAAAAGGTACCCAAATTAAAGGAAGAATGGGAACTTTGAGATAAAAGAACAGTTTCTTTGACTATTAGTCATACACATCCTATTTTGTGCATTAGGAAGAAGTAATTTCAATAAGATCTCTATGTGTGAATAACTTGTGATATTTGGCATACTTTAGAAGTTACATATGAATGAACCAATCAAGTGAAAGAGAGCAAAGTAAGTATGCCAACATAACAACATAATTGTTTAAAAACATATCTAGCATGTATACTAGATTTATTGATATTATTAATTCTCTCAAAGTTCTTGGAAAGACCTATACTAATCTTGAATTAGTAAGAACGTTTCTTAGTTCACTTCCAAAGATATAGGAAACTAAAGTGACAACTACATAAGAGTCCAAGGATCTAACATCATTACCATTAGAAGAACTTATTAGATCCGTCCTCCTATACCAAATGAGGCTATGAGAGATGTAAAAAGAAATGATGTTTCCAAAGAAAAAGAATTTAGCATTTAAAGTCTCAAAGAAAGAATCAAGCAAAGAGGAAGAGACATCAACTAGTGAAAGCCAAGAAGACGACATTGTTTTACTCACTAGAAAATTCATGAAGTTTTTAAAGAAGAAGTTATCCAAAATAAAGGACTTCAAGCAAGGTAAAAGTGATTTAAAACGTAAATTTCCTTACATTACTTACTTTGAACTAGAAAACCCAATCATATAAAGTTACAATGTCCTCAACTTAGAGATAATGAGAAGTATGAAAGAAACTATAAAAAGGAGAAGGAAAAGAAGAAAACACTTGAAGCATCAACTTAGGATGACAGAAATGAATCTATAAGCGAGCATTCGCAAGAAGATATAACTCATATATGCTTTATCACTATGCAAGATGATGAGGTAACATCCAACCCTAACTTATGTGATAGTGATATTGATTTCACTTATGATGAGTTAGTTGAAAGTTTAGAAATAACGAGTAAGCAAAAGAAGAAATTGTTTTCTAAACTTAAGAAAGTTCAAAAAGAGTTGGATGCATGCATGAGTGAGAATGAAAAGATAAAAAGTGAATTATATAGCATTAAAGCATCCAAAAATGTGATTATTGATAATAATCACGACTTAAATGCATTAAAGCTTAAGAATGGAACAATGGAAAAGGAGGTAGATTCCCTTAGGGACTCTTTGTCCAAGTAGACTAAAGGGAGTGAAAAGCTTGAAAACATACTAGGAGTTCAAAAGAATTATAATGATAAGCATATAATAGGACATAACTATGAAAGTGAAGGCAATTCTAAAATCACATTTTTCAAAGAAAAATATTTAGATAGTGAAGAATCGTTATGTAATGTGAAAAATAAGTATTGAGCATCCACATCCAAGTATATGCATGCACATTTCACATCTAATAGGACTAGTCCTAAAAGAAAGCATTATGATTTTATATATGACTCACAACCTGTGCATAGAGTTCAATATTATCAAGGAAAGAATAGGCATAATTTCTGTGATAACTTGCAAACCCACCCACACCCTTTTAGGCCTCAAAGAAGCAGACATAAAACTTTCATTCATAATAGGCATCACACATATAATAATAGGACATTTCACTATCCTAGGAAAACATTTAAAATCTGTAATGCCTAAAGAAAGTTTTCTCTTTATACATACACATATAAAAATGTATATGTATCATCATCACTTGTATAACATGGTATGTCACTTTTTTCGAAAGTATGGACATGTTAATAGATTTTGGTTTCTCAAATAAAGAATGTCAAGAACCCTTAAAAGTGTGTGTTGAAAAGATGAAGTAACCTAACAACCAAGGACCAAGCTTATTTGAGTTCTTAAAACATATTAATTACCTTAGTTACAAAGCTACTAAAAAAGAAAGAGCAAATGGTATATAGTAGGGATAGTGGTTATTAAATTGAGTATAATTAAGAAATTTATGAATTTTATCATGATGAATCTGACCTACTTGTCTCTAAGAAAGTTTAAAGATATTGTTGTAAGATGTAGAGAATTTAGCCACTAAAGACTTTTCAAAAGAGACGATTGTTGAACCAAGTGAGAGGGATGAGAAGGATGAGGAACCTCTAATGGATTGTAAATTTAAGAAGAATCTTCATTCAATTTCTAGTAAGTAATGTTCAATATGAGGTAATTATTAATTCATAATTTAGAAATAGGTGATAACTTGTGTTTATGTGTGAATTTAAGTATGAACCCTTGGTGATGATTTCGGTTTGAATTATACATACAGTGTTTAATAATTATTTTAAATTGTGAATTTTAGTACCTACACTTAGATTATTATACAAAATGAGGACATTAAGATAGAATTTATGTTAATTGGATAATAATTTTTAAATAAGGATAAGATTTTGCTCAATAGGTATGTTTGATGGAAATTTTATATGATAAAGAATACTTTTTATTTCTTGATTGACTTTATATGTTTGAAGTTTTTTTTAAGCTTTTCAATAACTCTTTATTAATATTACCATTACTCATTAAGTGTTTGATATTTAAATTTACGTTTAAAAGATGTTTTTTAGCTTTTCAAATTATACTTTTTGACTAATATCTTAGAGTGATTGACCAGTATAACCAAAAACTATGTTTTCTACCTTTCCAATGAGTTTGTTCTTTGTTTGGTCACTTATCTAGTCGCCTAGACAACTACATTGATCGATCGATATCCTTCAGTGGCCGATCAATTTTGTTGATTTTGAGACTCTTTTCTTTCTTAAGAATTTGCGAAAAGTTTGGTCTCTAACCTTGGTCGATGAATAACCAACATCGATCGACCAATAGATTGTGTTTTAAATCCATATCTTTTTTCTGTATGCCTCCACTGCTTATTTTTGTGTATCTTTGAAACACCAACACTAGTTAGACTAGTTGAGGCATATAGTTGACCAGTCCTCATATTTCTTAATATCTCCTTTGCATCTTTTCTTTTATTCTCATATTTTATATTTATATCCTCTAAAAGCCAAATAATTCACTCTTTTCTTTGATAAACATCATCTTTTACTACAAAAAACCTCATTAGATTACATTAAATTGAAATTTTTTCATTTTTAAATTTTATATTTAGGATTTTCAAAATTTTTCTTCATTAAGAATTATTATTTTTAAATTGAGCCTTTATAGTTAAATTGTAAAAGGAGTAAAGTTTGTTTCCCTTTCAATTATATCAATATATCTTTAATTTTGTTCAATATTGGTATTGTGGGCACTTTTTTCATATTTCTATTTTTTTTTTAGATTTTAGGATTTTTCAAATTTATACATTCTTTTATGAAGCTGATTATTGGATATTGCAATTGTACTTTTATTTTTACAATTCCAACTTCTACTTTGTCAAAACTTGCCATTGATGCTTTAATTGAATCTTTCAACTTAGGCACAATATTGAAATTGAGAATTTTTTAAATTAAACACAATTAAGGATGCCCCTATCAAAAGAAACATTTTGTTTTTACTTTTTAAATATTCAATAGCACTCCCTAGTGAGAAAGTTTGTCAATCTTGATCAAATTCATCTTTTTTAACCAAGTTAGCTTCACATATAACACTTTACATTATTCATTTTTGGTTAATAAAATTCTTTTTGTTGATTCCAAAAAGGGAGAGAAAGTTTAGCAATATTATAATTAAAGGGAGTGATAACATTCAAGGGAAGAGATGAAATTTAAGGGGAGTGATTGCTTTGTCATTTTTTGTATTTCTTACACTTTATATAATATGCCTAAGTAAATTTATGTTATCTTGATGTATTTATATTTCTTTAATTTCATTTATCTCTTTTGTTATTGATATTGAATCATGTTATTCATATTGAATTATGCTTTATGCATAAACTAAAGGGAACGAACTACTTTTTTTATATTTATTTGTGTGCTAATCTTATTATTGTTGTTCTCTAATATCACAAATGTTATATCTTCATAAAAAGGGGGAGATTGTTGAAATAAGGGAGGTTCCAATTGATTTTTAATGAAAACAATAATGTGTTTGGAGGTCTATAGGCCAAGATATGGCCAAATTCCAAAAGTCTGTTCAGTAGAACTTATCTATTTAGCTAGGTACACACGTGCAAAAGCAACACAAAAATACATCCAATTTAACCAACAACATTCCATAAGCAAATGTGATACTTCTTCTACTAATTCCTCTCACATCATGTTTATAAATCTAAGCAAACATATCAAAATTCCCATACATATTTCATGTTTGAGTGTGTACGTATATGTGGAAGCGAACAAATTTTCCATTTACACATGTCTTTTACATTCAGTACCATTATGTCTCTTAATATACTTAGATGTACTCAATTCGTTATGTCGCTTTTTAATACACCTTAGACATGCTATAATACTTTCAGGGTGTAACACCTCACTACCATAAAGTATATACCCAAACATCCAGAGGACATTCAAGAACATACCCTATGACAATGGCATGTTATAGCAGTTTTATACACTTATTATGCCATCATACACTTTACAAACTTTGGAAGGCAACTTTTTCATTTCATTCACTAACATAATATTCATTGTAACATTACACTTTATTAGAAAAATGTTTACATCATTACAAGTATTTAAGAGTTTACTCTCTTTTTACAAAAAGTTCTACATGACAAAAGAAACTACTTAAAAACAATCTATAACTCCTCATATGTCAGCTGACTAACCTTTGAGCCATTTCTAATCCCAAAGCATTCCTATAGCATATCTTAGGAACTAGGTCTCCTCTCTCATACCTGAAAAGTCACGTTGCAATTTTGACTAGTTTTGCGAACTCAATGAGCAAACCATTATTGATGAGCTAACTCATATCAAATACACAAATATGTCACCTATAACCAAGTTCACAACATTCCTCATCTCAATAAGGCATAATGAATGTCACACATTTCATAAACTCTCTTTCAGGCATAATTTGCTCATGCATCCCAGTCTATCACATTATCAAAATATACATAAATATGGCTTATCACAAGTTCATCGCAATTCAGAAATCATTTCCCAACCATATATGTACAAATGCATATGCATATATGAGACTCCACTTTGTTATTATTTTTTATGACCAAGTGCCTTTCACTGTCCTATATCCATTGTGGATATCAGGCTCTTTTCAGATACTATTCCGTACCCATTGTAGATACTGGGCTTATTAATCACAGAGCTAATGGCTCTATGTGTAGAATTCTGAGCTTTAAGCTCTTTCAAACTGGCTACTCCGATCACAACACCTTTATCTGATCATGCATTTTAATGTGATGCATCAAATTACAAAATATGTTATCAATAACATTTATTTATGATGCACAGTTAAATTTAGATGTTCATCAGACCTAAGTCTGGCATTTAACAATGTTGAAAATACAGATAACTTTTAAATTCATACGCAATCAGAATACTTCCAATACATTCCCAAATATCAAACTCCTCAGAATTGTCACATACAAATCATTAACAGTTCAATAATTGGAAGTTAAATAGAAATAAATCAATCCTAGTGAGAACATCTTAGTTACTCACAGTATGCTCCAGATTACGCTATTGTCTGGATGGTCCGACAATGTCTGGATTCAGTCAATCAACTTGTGCATCTAAAAGCATTCATTAAACAAAAAATTCACATTACAAAGTCGATCAATCAAATATAAATTCAGTCATGCACATATATGTATGTGTCATGTTCAATGCATGCTCAATGACATTCTCGGGTATGTTTTCTTAATCATAATTCATAATCATTCAAACATTATCACTTGGATATGTATTGTTGGCACTTAAGTTTATACCTCAATTAACTTGTTTAATCTAAATTCATCAAACAATCATCAAATAATTTCATTTCGAGCCTAAATGCATCATAGGAAAATACCTTATCATTTGTTGTTTCAAACATCACTTAAAAGACAACATTTCATGTTTAAGTCTTTCCTACGATTGTGGTGGACCTTGCCACGATTGTGACATAACTTTATGCATCAGATCATAATCGTGGGAACTCTTCCATGTTCATGACAGAACCAAAATTTACCAGGCCACGATCGTGACCTATATCGTTCCTCCCAATTCTACATGAATGTTTCACACTTAGGTATATCATTTACACTTCCAATTTTTCAAAATTCATGCTTAATTATGCATCCTCATTAAGGATTGAATTATACTCCAATTCTACTCAAAATCAGTCAATTGATAGCTCACAAATCATGGTTTTTCATCCATCAAAAATCAAACCAGAAATTACCATACATTATCATGTATACATCACTTGCTAGGTATCTTAATTTGGCCAAGGCATTTGTCCTAAGGCATATATGTCACGTATCACCCTAACATGCTACCATTTATCCACACATTAAGTTGCCATATGTCACCAACTAATCAGTCCATATGTTACACATTAATTGGTCCACTTGTTGCTCTAAGATTGGTCCATTTGTCATTTAATTACTAGTCAATTTGTCACACATTTAACTATGCCAAATGTCACTCAATTATAGGCTTAGTCATCTTAATTTTTCATGTATCCATTTATCTTACCACTTGGTATTTTTCCTAGTCCAAATGTACTTATTAATTTATCACTCTCCCAATTAATAAAATTTAATTTTACCATTTATAATCCAATCAAACCAAAATTTAATACATAACAATTTACAATTCATATTATAGTCATTTTAAACTCTTTTATACCCCAGGACATGTCAATTGAATGCATATGCTAACTTGTATTGTGTACAAATTATAATTTATATTGTGTACAAATTATAATTTGTATTTGTGTGCAAATGTTATGCATTTATATGCAATGGTCTTAACACTATTACTCATTCACAACAATTTAGGGCTCTAACCTTAAAAATATTTCAGAAACCAGATATCACAATTATCCCCCCTTAAGAAATTTCGTCCTTGAAATTCTTACCTGATTGATCAAATAGGTAGGGGTACTGATTCTTTATTTGCTCCTCCGCTTCCCACGTGGCTTCCTCACTCGAATGATTTGTTTAAAGGACTTTAACCAATCGGATCATTTGGTTCCTCAACTGTTTATTCTAATAGCCAATTATCTTTACTAATTCTTCAACATAACTCAAATTACTTACAACTTCAATCTCCTAAGCCAGTATTACATGAGTTGGATCAGACCAATATCTCCTGAGCATACTCACATGGAGCACTTTATGAATCTGAGCCATTTCAGTAGGTAAGGCTAACTTATAAGCCAATGGTCCAACTCTCTCAATGATCTCACAAGGACCAATGTATCTAGGGCTTAACTTACCTTTTTTACCGAACCTCAGCACTCCTCGCCAAGGCGATACTCTCTGAAACACTTTATCTCCTACTCCATACTCCATATCCTTTTGGTGCTGATCCACATAACTCTTCTGTTTATCTTGCGCTGCTTTAATTCTAATTCGGATCAGTTTCACCTTATCAATTGCGTCTTGAATCAGTTCTGGGCCTTCAACAACCCTGAGACCCTCTTCATCCCAATATAGAGGCGAACGACACTTTCTATCGTACAATGCCTCATACGGTGCCATACCGATACTACTGTGATACTGAT
>JANZXP010000196.1:11264702-11276063 GCA_027576715.1 Erythroxylum flavicans | reverse complement strand
TTTCCTAATTTCTCTGATTTACCTCACTTGGACCCGTTCCTCTGGTCCGACCCGTTCTACGGAAACGGGATGTTACACATTTCAAGCGTAAATGCTTCACAGGAAAATACCTTATCATTTGTTGTTTTAAACATCACTTAAAAGACAACATTTAATGTTCAAGCCTTGCCCACGATCGTAGTGGAACTTGCCACTATCATGATAGAACCTTATGCATCAGGTCACGATTGTGAGAACTCTGTCACGATCGTGCACTGAAGGCCATGATTGTGCCCTGCATTCTTTCTCCCAATTCTACACGGAATGTTTCACACTTAGGCATATCATTTACACTTCCAATTTTCCAAATTCATGCTTAATTATGTATCCTCATTAAGGCTTGAATTATACTCCAATTCTAGCTCAAAAGCATTCAATTGATAGCTCACAAATCATGGCCTTTCATGCATCAAAAATCAAACCAAAAATTACCATACATTATCATGTATATAGTCCTAGTTCTTTCTCAATTCAATAACACTATATTAACATCCTTCTTTAACACCAATCCACCTTCATTACACTTCAAATCTATACCTAATTCATTCATGAATCAACTAATAACCCACGATTTTCATTCATCAAGAACAAACATAGAAAACATCTAAGTTCATCTTACATATTTCAGCACACTTCATCATCAACATCATAAACATTTCAATCCAATTCAAGCATCATTCTCATACTATTAATCATACCATAAAGGTCATATTTCTGCTTATTAAGCTTCCAATTCAGCTCAAAACTTCATATTAATCTATCACTCCAAGAAAGAAAAAATCACCATAATTCCAAGGTGAAAATAGATTTATTTTCGACAAAGACCAAGAACAACAATCAGCTGGTTCTTTGGTTATTTTATGTAAGATAAAAAACTGGTTTTAGTGCAGCAATTTGGGTAGGGATAGACTACAATTTCAGAGAGAAGATGAATGCAATTTTCAGTGAAGGAAACAAAGAAAAAAGTAGCAGAAACTCTGCTGTAGAAACTTGCTACATCATTTACTAACTATTTTAATTTGGCCGAGGCATTTGTCCTCAGGCATGTATGCCATGTATCACCCTAACATACTCCCATTTATCCACACATTAAGTTGCCATATGTCACCAATTAATCAGTCGATATGTCACATATTAATTGGTCCACTTGTCACTCTAATATTGGTCTATTTGTCTTTTAATTACTAGTCAATTTGTCACACATTTAACTATGCCAAATGTCACTCAATTATAGTCTTACTCATCCTAATTTTTCATGTATCAATTTATCTTACCACTTGACACTTTTCCTAGTCCAAATGTACTTATTAATTTATCATTCTCCTAACTAACAACATTTAATTCCAATTTACCAATTGTAATCCAATCAAACCAAAATTCAAGACATAACAACTTACAATTCATATCATAGTCATTTTAAACTCTTTCATACCCTGAGACATGTCAATTGAGTGCGTATGCTAACTTGTATTGTGTATAAATTATAACTCGTATGTGTATGCTAATGTTATGCATGTATATGCAATGCTCTTAACACTATTACTCATTCACAATAATCTAGAACACGTTCCAGAAACTGGATATTACATGGGGTATATGATGGGGCCTTACATGAAGCCTTCAAAATTAATTTTAATTCACTAGACTCTTATAGAAGTCATAGAACTAGGTCGAATCTTAAGATAACTCAAACTAGTTTCTTAAAGTCAATTGACAAAAACAAAGTGGGGTTTATGATAAATTAACTAACAATTTAAATTTAACAAGGAATTACAATAAATCAACTAAGTATAAAAATGAGAAATTCAATTTTAATTAACTCTAATTCAAGGTAAGGATTTCATATAACTGTAACTTTGATTATTGGTCTAAAAAGAATAATTTTTACAATTCAAGTAGTTAGTCCGAAACCTATTAAGATAACCATAATAAGTCTTAACTTTTCCTATATTAGTTGGTTTAAACTCAATATTCAAATCAAAATTTACCATAATTGATTGGGTAAGGATATCATTTCACATTAATTAAATGATAATAATAAGCTTAATGAAAAAGATTAAACCTTAAATTAAATAATTGAGATAGCTACAACTATTCAATTTAGTTTTCTTGTTTCTCATAAGTTAAATATGCAAATTTATAAATAACTTATTTGCTACTTGTACCAATCATTCCTAACAATTATGGATTAATGAATTCAAGGATAACTATAGAATAGTCAACTTCAAATTAATTTGTCAAATCAATCATTATTAATTACTCATAAAATAAAAGAAATACAAAATAAGAAATACTTTAGTTAAAATAAAAATCTAGGTTTAAAACAAACCTTACGAGATTAAAACTAGAGTTTTAATTCCTTTTGAAACAAAAAATAAACTATTTAAGCCACTCATGGCTTTAATGCTACCACAAAAATAAAAGAAAGAAGAAGAGGAAACAAAAGAAAGACAAAAGGGAACTGTAGAGAGAGTGTATGTAACATTCTTCTCTTCTTTTCCTACTCAAAAGCTAACTTCTTTCAATATTCTAGATATTATCTTTTAGACAAATCCAAATTCTTACATAATAAAGGCTGGGAATAAATCTCCTAATTGAATTAAAACTCTTGAAATGAATTTGGCTTTGGGCGTGATCTCGCCTTATCTACTACAACAATCTATCATCTTTCTTTCTTTCCAAAATTTGTGACTTTCACAAATAATGCTCCAATTTGATTCAATCACCACTTATCATCTCCTAAAGCAAAATTAATATTAATTTCATGAATTAGGCACCAAAATCATTTATAAAAAAAAGAGATAAGTCTAATTAACATTATCAAATCACATTTTATCAATGATCCAAAAAGCTCACCATGCATAAACATGTTATTTAACTTCATTACATGAGTTTTTTTTCCATCAAGAGGCATTAAAACTTTTGATTTTTATATAAAAGCCTCTTAATCTTTAAAACAAGTTTTATGGAACATTTTTGGAAGTGTTTAATTTATATTTGCATTAATCAAATTGAGGTTAATCATTTAAAGGTGTTAAAATCATGTTTTTTAGGTAATTGATCAACCTATATGGGTTAGTGATCGATTAATATATGTTATTATTGTTAAATTTGATATATCGTTAGTTTGCATCAATGTATTGATCAACTAATGTGCCATATTGGTCATTGTTTTAACTAGTGAATTTGGATCTTTTAATGCATACTGGTCGACCAATATGCTATACTAATTGAATAATATGTAATATATAGCCATTGTAATGGTTAATTTTTGGTTTCAACATTTATTATGGCTCTCAAAATACTATAAATAGGTGTTTTTTCATTGGCTTTAACATCAAGAAAGTTTTGGATATTTTATACAAACATTTCAAAAAGTTTTTCAATCATTTAAGCATTATTGTGTTATATTTATATGAGTGAGACATTTTGAGTTATCAAATTAACAAGTGAGATATTTTTGAGTTATAATCTTTTGTTAGGATGTTGGATATTGTACTTGTGAGTGTTTCAAGTGGGATTAAGATTCCTCTTATTTTGGAAGAAGATTGTAAGAATGACTCATCTTTATCAAGAAAGATTGTTTAAAGATTATTATTCATATTAAAAGAAGAATTATAGTGAAATTCTAAGAAAAATCTTGGGAGTGAATATAGGTAAAGATTGTTTGTTGAACCACTATAAATAGATTTACATTGTCTCCTACATATCTTCTTTAAATTATTGTTCAATTGTTTGATTAATTTATATTAAGCAATTTTCTCATAATTATTTATATTTATTGATGTTGACCGAGTATACTAGTTAAAAAAATTGTTGAATTTTGTAAACACTCAGGGGGCGTTTGGTTTGAGAGTTTGGGGATGAAGGAATGGAATAATAGTAAAATATAATGTTTGTTTTGGGGTTTTCAATTTTAAGGGAATGGATTTATTCTATTAAATTTGGGAATTTACTCAACCCACCAAAGAGGTGGGTATCAAGTTTTCATTCTAATCTAAATTTTTATCACATTTATTTTTTACTCTTTTATCCCCAGCCTTTGCCTTACCATTCTCTTTATTTCCTTATCGCCTCTCAATTCCTTAAAATCTCTCATCGTGCCTTATCGCGTCTCATCAATGAAGAAAATTGTGATAAAATTTCTTGACAAAACTGATTAATTTTTTTTGTTGTAAGTTAAACATATGGAGATAGTCCCAATAAACATATGAAGGGCAAATTATTTTCATTTTTATTGAGGGTAAAAATGGTATTATATTATATTTCATTCCTATTAATGCAACAAATCAAACAATATTATTGATATTAATACAGAAACCCAAGTAACAAAGCAAACATCATTTTTTTTATTTTTCATACCCATTCTCATACCCTTCTACTATTATACCCATATCTATAGCTAACCCTACCATCAAACCAAACGTCCCCTCAGTTCACTTTTCTTCTTTTTGAATGCTTTTAAGGACTAACATCATCTTTTTTGAAAAATAAAAGAAAACAATTCACACCGTCAATAGCAGAAATTTACAAAACTTAACACAAATAGTTCGTTAAGATGTTGAAGATCTAACAAACGAACACAAGGAATGGATTGCAAAAAAATAATAAAAGGGTAACAGATCAAAGTCAGGATCAATATAAATTTGAGGCTAACTTTAATTCCATGATACATGCAGGTCAACAGTTGATATCACTGTCTAATCTACGGTAAAAACTTGCATATAGAAAAACGAGTAATACTTGTTTCTTGGGCCTTGAAACAACAGTTGGAGAACGATAATCCTACCATTCAATCATAGACATATCAACCAATGAGGGAACAGTAGGCTAATTGCAAAAACAAAACGCATTAAAACCAGCAAAAGTAATAAAAAATCAAAGGCATAGGCCGAAAGAGGCGCAGACTTTGAGACAAGAGACAGTCCACTCCTCACATGACGCGACTAGGGGCATTTAACCTCATTATTGTACAAGCAACCAGAAGGCACACGATTCGTGCTTCACCCATCGTAGCCCTGCCTAATCACTCTTGCCGCTACTGAATCGCATAACGGCAAATGATGCAAATGACGAGCATGGTGATGGTTAGTTTGGAGAATTTGAAGCAAAATGAGAGGGATTTTAGAGATGCAAGAAAATGGATTGTTTCTCACTTTGACACTAATACAATACAATAAGATTTTGACGGACTATTGATTGATAACAGTGGTCACCGCGGCTTTTGTGAGTTTGTTCGACAAAGTCATTTTTGTTTAATTGCAATCTTTTTAGGTTTCACACTGTTCTTGCTATGGACCACCTGCTTTTCTCGCACTATTTTTCACGTAAAAATTGGTATTAGAGCATCAATTCGGACTATCTGTGTCTTACCTACCACACCTTTGATTCATTATCCATTTTGTCTCAGAAACTTTCCTCGTCAGTGTTGCCTACCAACTGTTTGCTAATAAACTTGAATTATGTGGTATACAAATAACTGCTATCCAATACAATTTGGAGACAAACCAGAAATGACTATGGTAGAACTTAAGGTCATGTTCCCCAAATATATGCAAAAAATAACTCTATTTTACAGAGTGAAGATATTCATGGTACCAGAGGTATTGCCGAAAGAGATGAGGAGGTTATTGATGAGTTTGAGCAAGATCTGTATACTGAAAAATCAACAGTGGGTGATTCTTATGAGCAGCAAGAATTCAGATTGAGGCCACTTATCAAACAAGAAAGAGTTCATTCGCAGATAATTCATCAATATGTAAAAGTACATGCTAATATCAACTCATTAGCAATTACTGGGAGTTCGTTGAATAGTTCGTTTTCAGCTATGAATTCTCCTTCTTGAAGCATCCTATGTGAGTGAAAAAGATGAACACTGGAAATGGGTTTAATCTTATTAGGCAAAATAGCTATCCCAACGTTGGCGTTGAAAATGGTCTTGCCGAAATGGGAGATAAAAGCTTGAGTACATATAATTTTAATGTCAACAATAACAGGAGTCATTACATTTTCGAATTCTCCAGACTCCTGGGATGATAATTCATGGAGGCAACTGAAACAATGAAAAATAATAATGGGAGCCTCTTCTCAGTTCCAACACTTCAGACACTCAGAACGGATGTTTTAGAAATCATACAAATGGTTTGACTCACCATTTGGGCTTACACATTCAGACTATTGTTTCTTCTCCGTTCTCTTCTCTTTGTGTTGATTTAGCAATCTCTGTGTCTAATTACAGAAAATTGTTTATCGAGCAGTTTAAGGTTGAGTCTCCTAATGTGAAGTACTCGGAGGACGAGATTCACTCTGTATACAACTACAAGACCACCAAGGCTGTTCATGAGAACAAAGAGATGGTTCTTATCAGTGGGTGGTCAAGCCGAAAACTGTCAAATATGAATTCAGGACCGGTACCCATGTCCTTAAACTAGAAAACAGATATTTTATTTTAGTTAATTAATTCCTACTTCTCTTAAATTTTATCTAAATATTGATATAAAATTTAAATAAATATGTAAATAAAATTAAGTATTATAAAATTGAAACACTCTTAACGAAATCAGGTGTTTCGACCCTAAGAGTTATGCTCGTGGGTTAGGGAGGCAACAGAGGGTTAACACGTACCGATGGTATTATAGGCTTATAGCGACCAGAGAAGGAATTTCTTGGAAACAAAGTACAGAGGAGAAGATTCAACAGGTTAATTACTAGGCTCGCTGGCTCAGGCTTTAACGATGTATTGGGTCTTTAATGGAGAGGACATGTATCCATTCAAAAGCCCACTTCCCACGGTGAACCCAAATGATGATGTTTTTTGAGAATGGGACATAAGTTTGATGAACTTAGCAACTGCCACTCCTACGACTAATGTTTTGGACATTGATTTGCAAAAGCAACTTAGACCTTACATGGAATCTATAGTCCTGCTTCCTGGAATTTATGACCTTGATCTCATTGCTATTAATCAAGATTCACATGCCAACAATGTGATCAAGGGCACCAAGAAAAAACAAGTTCAGCAAATTATCAAAGATATCAAAGAGTATGAGGAGAAAAACAAGGTGGAAGAGGTTGTTCTGTGGACAACAAACACAGAAAGGTAATTCATAGGGATTAGCTCTATCTCATCCTTTCACAGCTTCTGATGTGGCAAAACTATACATGCAGGAAGTGTATAAATTACACGGGATCCCTGAGTCAATCATTTCAGATCAGGACAAGGTATTCTATAGCCTATTGTAGAAGGAATTATTCAAAAACATGGGCACCCAGTTTAAGATGAGCTCCTCATATCATCCACAAACAGACGACCAAACTGAGCCGGTAAATCAGTGTTTGGAGACATACTTGAGATGCATGACACATCAGTATCTAGAAAAATGGCATAAATGGCTGCATCTAGCTAAATGGTGCTACAACACCAACTTCCACGCCCTTTGAAGCCTTGTATGGTTACCCCCCACTACTACAGGCCGCAGCTCTGGAATTGCCTTCTTAAGTGGAAAGTGTTAATCGCTATTTAGAGGAACGCCAACGCATGCTTTCAACACTGAAGTTATAGCTTCCCAAAGCTAAGGACCAGATGAAGTCGTAGGTGGATCGAGGGAGGATCGAGAGAACCTTTGAGGAAGGCGATCTAGTATACTTGAAGTTGAAACCTTATCGTCAGAATTCGAGGGCTAAACCACAACAGCAACCCTTAACAAATCAACCACTACCACCTCACTATAAGATAGAGCCAAGCAAGTGTTATAAGTGTGGGGATAGATATTTTCCCGGGAATTAATGTAAACTTAAACAGCTTCAGCATATACTCATTGACGATATCGATGATGAGGAATCTCTAAAGGAGATTACTGAAGGAAAAGTAGAGGCTGCTATGGAGGAAACTAGTGAAAAAAATGAGTGTGCAGTAATTCAGTTAAATGCACTAAACGGGAAATCCTCACTTCATGCCTTCCTGATTAAAGGAGTGGTGGGGAAACAAGGGATTAGGGTCTTAATTGAAACTAGTAGTACTAATTCCTTTATAGATGAGACTCTCGTGAGAACGCTTAATCTACCAATTGAAGAAATCGTACCTTTAACTATGATTGTTGCTAATGGGGAAAAAGTGATGTCCACCCAAAGGGTTAAGCAATTTTGTTGGGTGATGCAGGGACATAATTTCTGTGCAGACATAAAGGTACTCAGTTTGGGAGGTTGCGACTTAGTTTTGGGATTAGATTGGATGGAAGCTCATAATCCAATCTGTTTTGATTTGAAATCCAGGGAAGTTATTGTGAATAACGGTGAGGATGCAGTTGTTTTAAAGGCACAGAAGGAGAACAAAACCTTTCAGCTTCTCAAAGGGAAGGGAGTCCAGAAATTTTTCAAAAATGGACTCAAGGACATAACTGGACACTTATTTCTCATGATACAGGAGAAAGAACATCAAGAGATCAATCCCCACCTAGCTGAGCTCTTGGAAGAATATAGTGATGTTTTTGCAGAACCTAAAGGGCTACCCCCTCACCAAGCTCTAGATCATCAAATACCACTAAAACCTCATTCAAAACCTGTCAACCTCTGACCATATAGATACCCCTATTTTCAGAAAACAAAAGTAGAAAAGCTTGTTAAAGAAATGTTAGAAGCTTCAATAATACAGCCCAGCCACAGTCCATATGCTTCCCCTGCCTTGTTAGTAAAAAAGAAAGATGGAACATAGAGGTTTTGTGTAGACTATAGAGGCCTCAATAACATCACCATCAAAGATAAATTTCCCATTCCTATAGTAGAAGACTTGATGAATGAGTTACACGGGGCTACAATCTTTTCAAAGATTGACTTGAAATTTGATTACTATCAGATCAGGATGGCAACAACAGATGCTCCCAAAACTACCTTTAGGACACATCAGAGACATTATGAATTCAAGGTAATGCCCTATGGCCTCACAAATGCCCCAGCAACATTTCAGGCATTGATGAACCAGGTATTTGCGACTTTTCTACCCAATTTTGTTCTTGTTTTCTTTGATGATATCTTAGTATATAGTCCGGACGTAGCAACTCACAAAGAACATTTGCGGATAGTCTTGCAAACATTAAGACAACAACAATTGTTTGCCAAGAAGAAGAAATGTGCCTTTGGTGTGGACAAGGTGGAATACTTGGGACACATTCTATCAAACGAAGGAGTGGCTACTGACCCCTCAAAGATACAAACAATTCTGGACTGGCCAATACCAACTACTGTCAAATCCTTGAGAGGCTTCCTAGGTCTTACTGGTTATTATAGGAAGTTCATAAAAAACTATGGGTGGATTTGCAAACCTTTAACAGCTTTACTCAAGAAGGACGAATTTCGTTGGAGGCTGGAAGGTGAACAAGCCTTCCAACAACTGAAGGAGGCCATGACAATAGCCCCAGTACTAGCCCTTCCAAATTTCCAGGAACCCTTCATTATGGAAACGGATGCCAGCAACTGGAGAACTACAGCAGTCCTAATGCAAGGAAAAAGGCCTATTGCCTACTTCAGCAAAACCACCCTTTATCCTATGAACCAAAGCCTATTTGTGTATGACAAGGAGCTACTAGCAATCACTTCGTCTGTAGACAAATGGCGGCATTATTTAGAAGCCACGTCATTCATCATTAAGACTGATCATTACAGCTTAAAGTATCTTTGCAGCAAAAGATACAAACTCAGATGCAAAAGAAGAGTCTGACTAAACTCTTGGGTCTGAATTATACCATTCACTACACGAAGGGGCAAGAAAATAAAGCGGCAAATGCTCGCTCATGTAAGTGTGAATCAGAGGAAGCAGAACTGCAGGCTTTATCTACAGCTCAACCCGATTAGGTCAAGCAACTGGTGGCAAGTTATGAAGGGGATACTGCGGTCCAACAGGCTGTCCTAGTAGCCCTACGAGACGTTCAGGGGAACTCTCCCTACAGCTTCAAAGGAGGAGTTCTCAGGTATAAGGGACGCTTGTATGTGGGAATTACAAGCACTCTCAGAGATGCAATACTACAGGAAGTCCACTCCTCCTCAGTGAGGGGCTACTTCGGGTTTAAGGCTACATATCATAGGCTTAAGCAACTATTCTATTGGTCTGGTATGAAAAGTGAGTTGAAGGCCTGCATACAAGCTTATGATACTTGTCAAAAGTGTAAGCATGAAAATGTTCCATACCCTGGTCTATTACAGCCTATTGAAGTACCTGACGGGGCTTGGAAACAGATATCAATAGATTTTATAGAAGGGCTTCCGACTTCTAAAGGCAAGAATGTTATTATGGTGGTAGTAGATACCTATACAAAATACGCACATTTCCTAGTTCTATCTCATCCTTTCATAACTTCCGATATGGCAAAACTATACATGCAGGGAGTGTATAAATTACACGGGGTCCTTGAGTCAATCATTTCATATTGGGACAAGGTATTCTCTAGTCTATTCTAGAAGGAATTATTCAAAAACATGGGCACCCAGCTTAAGATGAGCTCCTCATATCATCCACAAACAGATTGCCAAACAGAGCAGGTAAATTAGTGTTTGGAGACATACCTGAGGTGCATGACACATCAGCATCCAAGAAAATAGCATAAATGGCTGCATCTAGCTAAATGGTGGTACAACACCAACTTTTACAACGTCATCCAAATCACGCCTTTTCAAGCCTTGTATGGTTACCCCCCACCACTACATGCCGTAGCTCTGGAACTGCCTTCTACAATGGAAAGCGTTAATCGTTATTTAGAGGAACGCCAACGCATGCTTTCAACACTAAAGTTGTAGCTTCTCAAAGCCAAGGACCGGATGAAGTCGTAGGCTGATCGAGAGAACCTTTAGGAAGGCGATTTGGTATACTTAAAGTTGAAATCTTATCGTCAGAATTCGGTGGCTAAACGAAAGAATCAAAAACTGAGTGCTAAGTACTACGGGCCTTACCGGATCAAGAAGGAAGTGGAAGCTGTGGCATATGAGCTAGATCTACCAGCTGGGAGTCTAATTCACCCAGTGGTTCATGTGTCGCTGCTGAAGAAGAAGTTAGGATTTGGAACTACACCAACAAACGAACCAATTGAGGATGATATCGTACTAGAGGAGGAACAACCTGAAGCTGTGATTGAGAGGAGGTTTCTAATTCGCAAGAATTCAGATGGATTGAAGTGGTTGGTAAAGTGAAAGAGTCGTGAAGTGGAGGATGCTACATGGGAAGATCCTCGTTACATCCGAAGCCAGTTTCTCAATTACTCTATGGGGAATGGAATGTTATGAACCTAATCCATATATCTGTCCCTGAAAGATAAGGAGATAAGTAGGTTTGATTCC
>JANZXP010000196.1:11227084-11238224 GCA_027576715.1 Erythroxylum flavicans | reverse complement strand
TTAACTATATTGTAATTAATATAATGATATATGGTAATTAATATAATGATATATGAATGTATAGATAATAGATAAATAAAAATGCTGTAAGAAAGGAGATGTCACAATATTTTTTTATACATGTCGAAGTGATGGCAAAGAAAGAATCTCTTTTACATATCCACCCAGTTTATCAACTGTTTTGAACTTTTTTGAAAATGGAAGACCACGTGCCATGTTGTTGATGGACTATAAAAAAAATAAAAACTACGTCGTTCCAAGAGAAATTGTCATTTAAGCCTAAACACCCACGTTTCTCAAATGCTACTGATATGTAAATGTTGATTTATTTGATATACTACACTTAGTGATTAATACCTTAAAAATGCTTAGAATACTCACTTTGACTCACATGTAATTTTAGACACAATTTAAAAGCAAAGAAGTTAAGGTCTGTCGAAAGCACGATATTTTAGTCATTTTTTGAAGATTCACATTCACTTGTTTTCTTGGAGCAAGAAGAAGATTGGAGCAAATAAAGACAAGAGGAAGACAAAAAATGAAAACATTAAGAAAATGAATTAAAGTTGCTTATGACAAAGAAGCATAAAAGTTGTGCATGGAAATTTCTTGAGACAGCCCATGTAACGTGATGAAAACGCAGCAGAACATTGAGCAAAACGACAGCCAAAGAGAAAGAGAACGCCAACAATAAAGAGACCCAAAAACGACGTGCAAGAGGCTACTGGAAGAAGGAGAAAAACGACGCAGCAGCAGACATTTGCGTTAAACGCAAACAACGTCTGCGTTCAACACAGACGTTAGGTGAGCTTTTACAAAAAAGGAGACACGCACAGTAACGAGGTCTGTGTGAACACTGTAGGTGGACTAGAAATTAAATCACAAAATAGAGAGGGCGGTGCATGCCAAAACGCATCCCACACAAAATGAAACGCAAATGCAGTAGCTAGAATGAAGTACGCAAACATACAGGAGTAAACAACAGCGCAGAGACAGGAGGGTTTTTAAATGAGTGAACAGTCATAGTAGACCAAAAAAATCAGAAAAGACGGTGGAGTGTTGGAGTTTTTGGGGTACGACTTTGCAACTTAACTCATTCATTTATTCTATCTGATCATGGCTTTATATAGACTTACAAATAAACTGAAAATCAAAATAAATCTTTTAACAAAATCAAATATTTTGATCATAATAAAAATAAAATATAATAAAATCATGAAACTATCCTATAGAATCTGCAAGATTAAAAACAAACTAAGACTTATTCTAAAGGAATTTTAACAATTCTAAAATTTGAATTAATTTCCAACATGGAGGTGTTGCTTCTCTCGTCGTTCTTTCACACCCGAAGCAGCTAAAAGATGGTTGGTACTTGTAGCATAAAAATGGAGATGATAGGTTAGCTTTCTGACGTCTGTTTAATAAGAATATCAACGCCAAATTACGGTTAAACTATTTTTATCAATTTAAGGTTGTAATTTTTTTCCGATTGCTGTACTTTGGCGTTGATTTGATCGAGTTTTAGGATGAATGATCTTAATATGTTATTTTGATTGCTCTATTTCGAACTTATTGTTAAAACATTGAATGTAATCCGCAATCGTTACTTTTGATATTTGTAAATAGCATCTAATGATCCCGTATCGTTAAGAGCAACATAACTTAGGTTATATAACCCGAACGTGTGAGGTTATTGCTTATATTGATCATTTTTCACTACGTAATGCAGCTGCTAAATTAAATCTAAAGATCATATCATAAGTTATTCGATAGTTAGGTTTAATTAATGATCGTATCTTTAATTAAACAAAACTTTAGGAAAAATTGAGATTAAGAGAACATTCTATTACTCTCAGATCGATAGTCCAAAGAGAGTTGTTAAAATATTAGAATGATGAAATATATTTGATCGTGTTTAAGCCGAGATTGAACCTAAAATCAGATTTTGCATATATTCGACAGTTTTGTGATTTCCAATTGCTTATTTTAATTTGTTTTAAATAGTTTACTTTTATTTTATTTTCTAAATTGTAAAAAATCCAAAAAATGTCCTTTTTATATTTTCTTTGCATCAATTAATTTCATTACAAAAATTAACTAAACATTTCCTATGAATTCAACCTCAACTCACCATATCTACCAATTTTAGTACGCAAAGTCAAATAATCTCGACTCACAGTAACTACCAATTTTAGTATGCAAAGTCAAGTAATCTCAACTCACTATAACTACCAATTTTAGTATACAAAACGCTCTGCCAGAGCTACGGTTCATTAATTCCTACCCTCTACATGGCAATCCCTCGTAACATTTGCACCACCAATTATCTTAGTCTACTGATTCGGTTTCACTCCTACGTGGGACAGAAGAAATGGTTTCTTCCTTTTAGTGGTTGGATGGGTCGTGGTCGTGCAACTTGGACCTCATCGTCTCAGACTGCAACTGAGAAGAGAAACATTTTGGACTACCTTCCGTACTGGCCGCTAATCGCAAGTTCATTATTGTAAAGGCAGCCGCAGTTAAAAAAGTCCAAAGGACGCAAGTTACATATGGTAAGAAACGAGGACCACGCCAAATATCGCTTGGGAACACCAGAAAACATGGTAAATCGCATTATTCTGTTTCACAACGGGATATACCAGTGAACAGCTTTATATCATATATTAAGAGGAGAACTAAGTGAATCCTCTCATACTTTACAACCAGAGGACAACTTTATTCCATCCTTAGCAGAATTGGAGCGAGCAAGGAAAGCAGTGAAGTCTGCCTTTTGTTCAGAACCCCTTGGAAGGACAAGCTTCACAGATCTCAAGGGCATGCCTTCTGATAAACCTCGCCTGCGTATTTCCAGTTCATCACCTTCCATATGTTCTTCAGATAATCTGGCCTTACATTCTTGTACTGCACCATTACAACACAAACTTTCAACTCAGACGAGATCATAAGAGGCAAATTGCAGATTAAAAAGGTCAATTTTGGCAGGAAAAGCATAAAAACTATCAAGTTATATTCACAAAAGAAAAACGACTTGGTTGTAAAAAGAAAAATCCGACTACAGAGTTGCACTTTTGAAAGTAAGTTTGGTTTCCAGTCTTTCATTCATTTGTCAAGTTCATTCTACAATTACCAAATTTCAAAGGGTCCAAAATCAACAATAATCTCAGTATGTTATCTCTAGTTTCTAAAACACTATATGATGTTTCATTTCAAATACCAAAACCCATGCTAAGTTGCTAACTTTAAAATTCATTTACTCAATAACAAGACCTTATACAAAGATGGATCACCTAACTGCCCCAAGTTGGAGATTTAATAAGTTAGAGCAGTGTAACCATTATACATCAATCTGGAAACTGTTTTCGAATTTACTTCTCCTGCATCTATAGGATCTTAAATTCAGTCCACGCATACACAATTGAATGAAATCTATTTCTTTATGTAGAAGCACAGAAACAGCTATACTATAATGCAAATGAGTTAATCAAAGGGATTCACATTCAAGCATCGATTGTCTCTATTTACAGTGATTCAAATGAGCTTAGAGTTTATAACCGAAATAAAAAAAGACAAATTAATCAATTACAAGCTTTAATTTAGTGGGATGAAAAATGGGAATTGAAGTGACAACAAAGGCAACCTACTTTATGCTAATTTTCTTCATTAGATAAGAAATAATAATAAGTTAGATATATTGTCCTAATTTGTTTAGGACTTAAGCTTATTTAAGAATAAAAAACCCTTATTAGGATATAATTTAATTTTGGGTATTTAGAACCCTTTCCTACTAGAATAAAGATTCTAAGAACTATAAATATGAGTGTACTCAACCTTCAATAATCCTGAATTTTTTCTACAAAATTAAATTTTCAATTAGAAGGTCTGATTCTTAGAGATTCTTGGCTTCCCAACCTCTATTGTTTGTCTTCACTATTTTCCAGCAATTCTAACCTAAAGTTCCAGCAACCAAAAACCCAAGTTTTAGCCATATCAAGCCATGGAATTCTAGCCTAAATTTCCAACAATTAAACCCTAAAACCCAACTATATCAAATCTGAAATTTCAACATTCCAAGCTGAAATCCAGATCTAAAACTTGATATTCCAACAGTCTAATATCAGTCATATTTCCCAAATTTCGTAAGTTTAGCTACTAGTTAATATATCTTCTATTTGTCAAGTTTAGCTACTAGTTAATATTTCTTCTATTTGTCCTACATCAATTTGATATCAAAGCTTTGGTTCACAATGACAACACATAACAAAAGGACATCTAAAAGAATATTAAGAGACTTAGAGTGAGATGAAATATTTCTGAATATTGTAAAAAATTGGCATCGATAATTCTCGTTCATAAGGTGCCCCAAAAACCATTCTCGTTCACAAGGTGCCCCAAAAACCAACTTACATGTAACAATTCCCATAAGAAAACAAGTTTAACAATTTTTGAAGAGGCTAGACAGCCTTTACATACATTTCCTAAACATCAAAACCCCCACAAATTACGCAAACCAACAACCTATGGTAATAAGCAAGATGAAGGAATTAATATTGATGAACAACATGTAGCCCAAGGGAAAATCTTTGTTGAATCATATAATGATTTTGATTCCTCAAATTAAGCAGGTACTACCTCAGAGAAAGTGTTTGTTCTAGGGGGTGGGGTGAGGCTGTTGGCACCTCTCCATCAATTGATCAATTCAAATCTTCGAGCCTACTTATAGAAGGTGCTCAAGCACTTGATGAAATCGATTTTGACAATGGGAGATGATAAAAATGTTAAGATGAAGGAAAAAAAATGAACTGGATTCCTTGGCAAACCCTAAAGCTGAAGCAAATGAACAATAAGTTGAAACACTTAAACAACAAACTGAAACGCTTGAACAAGTTGCTAAAACATTTGAACAACAGGTTAAAACTGCTGAATGACACCTCAAAAAACACAAGAATGATAGACTAAAACAATAGGGCAATAGACTGAAAGAATTGCACATCAAGATAAAATAACAGAACAGGGAGCTAAGAAGATTAACTTGCAAGTTCCAAGGGTTTCAAAGCTTGTCGGCTCAAAACTTGATGACATCCTTGTTTTTGTTAAAGAAGATTATGTTGCATTAGGTGATGAAGAAGAAGTAGATTTGAATGAAGATGAGAAATTAACACAACATAAGGATAAAGGAGAAGTTATAAGTGCACTTTCAAAGTCAAAATTCAGTAATAACAGGAAGTTAATGGATTTGACTACAAGAAACAACATGATGCACGTTCTTGATGCCAATGTAATAGAGAAGCTATGTGGTTTTATTATGCAACCATCTGCAAATGTAATGGTCAAGACTTATATTCCTGGCCATATTGCCAAAGTCTTCTTCAAAGATTATGTCTCTATGAACTACCTTTAACCATCGTCTCTGATCGTGATACAAAGTTTGAGTTATTTTTAGAGAACTCTATGGAGAATATTAAACACTAAGCTACAAATTTCTAATTCTTTCCATCCCCAAATCAATGGACAAAGAAAATAAGATAGAATTTCAATACAATACTTCTGTAAATATGTTAAACTGGTAAAAATCCTTTTGAGATAGTTTAGAGAATTCAACCAAGGAAACCTATTGATTTGGTTCCTTTACCACTAACAACACAAGTTAATGTTGAAGCTGACAGTTTTGTACAACATATGAGGGATATCTTTGATAAGGGACGAAGAAACATAACATTTAGCCACTTGACTTATAAAGAACATATTGATCAATACTGTCGACTGGTAGAATTGAATGAAGGGGATATGGTAATGATAAGGATTTGTCTATAACATTTTCTGAAAGGAAAATATAAGAAATTTCTTTCAGCTGGACCTTATGAGATCTTCAAGAAGATAAGTGCTAATGCTTATGTTTTGGAACTACCAAGTGACATGGGAGTTAATTTTAGAACCCTCACCTACTAGAATAAAGACTTAAGAACTATAAATGTGTTTAAATCCTTCAATAACAAGCTATCATGAATTTTTTTTTTTTTACAAATTTGAGTTTTTAACTAGAAGGTGTGATGCTTTCTTATAAGACTGATTCTTAGACCCTATGAGTGATTTTTAGTTTCCTAAACTCCATTGTTTGCTTTCTTCACCATATTCCAACAATTCTAACCTAAAGTTATAGCAACCAAAAACCCAAATTCACATCAAACCTTGAAATTCTAACCTAAATTTCCAGCAATTAAACCCTAAGAACCCAGATATACCAAATCTAAAATTTCAGCATTTCAAGCTGAAATTCAGACCTGAAACTTAATCTTTCAGCTTTCTAATATCAGCCATATTTTCCAAATTTTGTGAGTTTAGCTACCGGTTAATATTTCTTCTATTTGTCCTACATCAAAGAGTGCACGCAACACTTCTAAGAAGGAAAATGAAGCAAAAACAGCTAATCAATCTCATTGATTACCTGCAAATAGTATGCATGCTCCCAAACATCAATACCAAGCAAAGGAACCAAAGTTGATCCTTTAGTTACTAGTGGGTCCTGTCATGGTTCAAAGAGCAATAAAATTGTGTTAGTAATTCATTTACCAACTTCTAAAAAGCTCCAACACTATAGGACTCCTCAAGCAATAAAGGAACAAGAGAGAGCATTGCCCATCCTATAATTCATATATTAGGACAAAAAATGGCAAGCTCATAAAATTACCACATAATAGATTTTTAAAGCTTGTAAGACCCAATTTCTTTATCAATCTTAGCATTGTATGTATGGTATGCATATATGTAAGCAAACTTGTAGTATCAGTATTCTTACAGAAACGACATGAATCAAATATTGACACTATCCTTATACCATCATCATTAAAAAATTTGTGAACTTACCTGGTTTGCAGTTGTCTCAACAATAAGCTTCTTGGATTCCTTGTTTGCACCAAGCCACTATCAAGGGACCAGGCATGCAAAGAACAATTCAAGATCGTATCAAAAGAAAATGGAAAATAAATCAACATATCAGGATAAGAAAACTTACCACCCATCCTGATCCCTGCAAAGCAGCACCTTCTGAATTCATTTTCAGTATCAATTTCTCTAAAGAACCAAAATTGGAATCAATAGCCCAACCCAACGAGCCATGTGGTGGCTCACCACCTCCTTCCTGTCATACCAAGCATTAGGTACGTAAATCACAGAAGATGAGCTTAGGATATGTGAAGAAGGGATGGACTTACACTAGTGGGAGCGAGGTTTTTCCAAAAGATGGAGTGGTTTATATGACCTACAAGGGAACTAAATATACTGAGAATAATATGAAGAAACATTAACTAGAATCCACCTAGATATATGTACAAACTCTATCAGCTTATTTGGAAGCTTTAGACTAGCATAAAAAGTTAATCCAAGAAAGAATGCAACATGATCCTCAAAAGATGGAATGGACAAAGGGAAATCATTAATTAATGTTTCCAAGCTCAACTATGGAAGTTGACGACAACAATAGAAATGTCTTGAGTTGTTTCGATTTCATCAAACCATATTCAGCAGGTTACTCATACCAGTACTCCTATAGTCTTTTGAGGCATCTCAAACCGGAGTTTGCTCAAAGTCCAAAGTAATTCGTTTCAAGATAAAGGTTAAAAATATAAAAAAAACGTTGATTCAAAAAGTTTTGAGCAACATGCCAAGTCAATCTTAGTCCAATCAAAATCTCAAATTAGCCACAATCCAATATGTTAAGTTCAACTCCTACTCTTAGCAGCGGTCTCTCAGCTGCCTCATGACTCTTGGATCACGTACTGAACTTCATCTATATCGAATACTCCCAATTAATAAAGTTATAAAGTTTGGACCTATAGAATGGACAACAATTTATGACCCGTGTAGTAGTAGAAATTATAGACTTCCCCAAATTTACTAATGACATTTGAATCGTTAGTTGACACGCCAACCCAAAAGTCTCTACAGACCTCTAATTGAAGTTTAGATTGATTTCCCAATTGCTAACATATGAAAATGAAAAGGAGGAAATGAAAATTAAGATGAAAAAATTTGAGAACAGAACCTCCGCCGTTGAACTTGATGGCGCTCTGTAGCCAGACGACAGTAGAGGAATCGCCCTTTTGCAAAGCTTCATGGAGTTGCTCGAGAGCCTTGTTGTAGTTGGTGATGTAAGTTTGGTGGTGCTTCTGGTGATGAAGCTGCATAATCTCAGCACTAATAACCGGCTCCAGAGCGCCATAATCGTAAGGAAGATCCGGAAGCGAAAAAGTTTGTAGACCACGCATTGACCCAATCCCCAACCCCAAAACCCTTGATCTGGTCGAAGCCTTGCCAAACTCTATGGTTGTTCTGGCGAGAACAGAGCGGAGAGCAGCCGCCATTGGAGCACCGTCAGAGCGAGAGAAGCCGTGTCAAAATGGCCTTTTGTCCAGAGGCTTTCGGTGTGGAAGTGAGTGAGTGAGAGAACACACATCAAGACACGAGGTTGTGCCATATTTTATTCCCATTACATTAATAAACGGGCGTTTGGGTTGAGAGTTTGGAAACGAAACATTGTAATAATCGTAAAAAAGAGAATTTATTTTAGAGTTTTCAGGAATAAATTTATCTCATTAAATTTAAGAATTTATTAAACTCGTTAAGGAGGTAGATATTGAAGTTTTATTTTAATCTAAATTTTTATCACGTTTATTCTTTACTCTTTTTTCTTCAGTCTTTGCTCTACTGTTCTCTTTATTTTTTTATCGTCTCTCAATTCCTTACAATTTCCCATCCTACCTTATCATGTTTTATCAATGAAGAAATTTTTTATTCTGCAACTTCAAATATTAATACAAAAATCCAAATTACAAATTAAATATTATTTTTTATTTGTCATACCTATTCTCGTCTCTTTCTACTATTATACTTATATCTATAGCTATCTCGTGCTCAAACCAAAAGCCTCCTAAAATTTCAGATCACCTGACACTATTACGTGTTCGTTTTATAAGCATAAATATCCCATTTAGATGGATGGAAAATAAATGGATGCTGCATCAATAAATTAACAGTCTAATGAGAATAAGTGATGTATTCTTATTAGTATTACATGTTTATATCGACACACGTTCCTATTTTTCTATTTCTATCTTATTTTATTAGCGTTAAAATAAGAAAAGGGTAATAGGACATGAGATCTGAGGGAAAAAATATACTCATAATATAAATTAAAAATATACATTTATTTATTTAAAATTTTTAATGAAGAAAGTAAAACAAAATTTTATTTAGTTACACCATTATATTTTTATTTTATTCTTATTATATGTTATAATTTAATTTATTTTTTAATATATTAAAATTTATTTCTAAATTAACTAATTATAGCTAATTAAAAATATTTGTTAAATCATTATATGTATATTCTGGCTTTATCATATATTGCAATTAGTATAACCAAATCGTAGCTGTACGATATACGAGAATGATTTGCAAGATTTAAAAAATATAATAAAATTTAGGTAAATGATTATATAATACAAAGCCTGTTAATCACATCACAAGCGAACAGTGCCAGTTTCTAAGTTAGTTAAAAACAAGTTCATAAGATTTACATGTTCGCCTTCAGTTAGAAATATATTGGGAAAGGCAGTTTAAGACAGAGTTATGAGATCCGTACCGTACCGGCTGGTACTGATCAAAAGGTACCGTACCGACGAATAACAATACCGTGGATCCTAACTTCGATACCGGTCAAAAATATCAGTCAGTACCGGAGTTTTCCATTGGGTTAGGTTTTAGGTTTAAAATTTTCATATTATGTTAGGTACCAGCAGTCAATACCTGGGTTTTCCGTTGGGTTAGGTTTTAGGTTTAAATTTTTCATATGGCCGGTACCCAACATAATATGAAAAATGTAAACCTAAAACCTCCACCCCCCTGACTACCGCAGGCTGCAGCTGCTTCTTCTATCTTAAGGCCGGTACCCAACATAATATGAAAATTTTAAACCTAAAACCTAATCCCCCCCCCCGACCCCGACTACCGTAGGCCGCAGCTGCTTCTTCTCTCTTAAGTCTCACCCTCTCTCTTTCACTCTCTCGCTCTCACCTCTCTCTTGCAGCCGTTTGGGTCGCCTCATCGTTGCTGATGCTTACTCTCTTCTCCGGTTGCTCTCATCACTCTCCTCCTCGCCTCATCGTCGTCGGAGTCGCGATCTAGGTTTGCGTCCCCAAAGATTCATCGCACCACCGCAACACCATCCACAACACGTCGTCACCGCACCATCGCACCACCGAGTCACCGACCCTTCAATGCTCACAGTTGGACAACCCGAAAACCCGAAGCCACAACCCGAAGAGCGAAGACCTGACGATTTAAATTTTTTTTTGGGTCTATTGATTTTGTTTCTTTGATCTGTTTTCTTCTCTGTTGTTTAGTATTTTCAAAAATTGCTGGTAAACCGTAAACGTAAATTACATTTTTTTGTGTGTTGTGGATTGAATTGGATTTGGATTTGTGTAATTGTGTTGATAAATATGGGAGGTTGTCGGTGGGTGGAGGACTTGGAGGTTGAAGAAGTTGCTGTCACGGTTTTGGAATGGATTAGTGATTGTTTTGTTTTGGAATGAAATTGCTAACAATGGATTTGTATCATTGTGTGTATGTGAAATAAATTGGTTTGAATTTGATTTTGTAATGGAATTGTTGAAGTTGAAAATTTGAAATTGTTGGATTGAATGAAGAATATAGTGGGTTTTGTTATTTTGTTATGAATTTCTTATATGAAAATTAGAATTGGAATTGAAAATGAAATTGTAAAATAGGGTTAGTATGTAATTAATTAATTATGTATTATGCAAAGATTGTTAAAACTTAAAATTAAAAGTTAATAATTAACATTTAAACCTAAATGTAAAATTAATAATCAAATGTGAAATTAATAGTCAAATGTAAAATTGATAATTAAATGTGAAATTGTAAAATTGATAATAAATTTTTTAAAATTGTAAAAACTTAAATCATTAATGGTAATTCGTTTTTAATATTTGGTATTGAATTTACTCATTTAGGAAAAAAATTCTTTAAGTATAAAGAAGTGATGTAATGAATGTTTGTTGTCAAATTGTGAATATGTTGTAGACTTGTAGATTTTAATTATTTATACTTACATTTATTAATG
>JANZXP010000196.1:11205757-11219792 GCA_027576715.1 Erythroxylum flavicans | reverse complement strand
TTCCTTCTATTAATTAAGTAAAGGTATAATGGAAAATACTAAAATATCATGAGGTTATTATTGGAAAGTAAAATTTCCACTGCATAAACAGTTTCCTACCGCAGCTCTCTTTCTGCTTATCTATTTCTGCGGTGGTACCGCAGTTTTTCCCAACTTTCGGTTGTCTGCCGCAAATTCAAACATATGTCTGCGTTTGGAAACTGCGGTGGATAAGTACTTATTCCTACCACACCGCAGATCCAAACGTACCCTTAATCTCTTTCTTTCCTTTTAGTTTGTATTTAATGACTTTGCATTCAATGGAATAGGAGACCAAAAGATGACGCTTTTATGTTTCAAAGTTCAAACTATAATTTTGACTAGTGCAGTTAAAGTCTGAATGACTCAGAGGAGGATGGGACTCTTTTACGCATTCAAGAAATGGAGATTCTTTGTGGAAGAAAAGGTCTATATTTGGTTATTGCTTGATATCGGAGGGCATCACAAAGTATAAACCACATTGAGCCAAAACAACGAGGAGTTGCATTTCTGGCGAGCAAAATTCCATTAGGTGTTACTGTCTTCTGATATACTATATTATACAGGTAATAATTTTAGTTATTCCAAAATTGAAATTGATATACTCAGAAAAGGCGTGTGGATTTTATCTAAATGTTGTTTGTTGGGTCAATAGGCGAAGTGCCATGCTCGTGCACAAGGATTTGTGTGTTATTTCTACTTGAATCATTAAACAGACGCCCAGCATGCAATGGACCATTGTCTGAGAGTGGTCTCCAATAGTTGCTTTCAATATTTAGGTAGTCAGTAAGCTGCCACCTTAGGGCATCCACTAATATCCGAAATTCCAAGTTTTAGGATCCCTACCATGTGAAATTTAATGACACATTTGGCGGTTTGGCAACACCATAACCACTGTAAGGAAGGGAGTTAAATGCACTTGCCTCCTCCTCTCTTACGGTATTATAAGTTTCATGCCAACAACTAATAGTACATGTCGCCTAGGCCCACTGGCAGGGATTGAGATCCACTGGCAGATAGTCAAGTCTATCAAACATGGCGGGCCGGGGGTTGAATAGTTCAATCTTTGTTGGAGGTCTAAGTTAAACATGATTCTTTGTGTGAATCATTACATGTATAATTAATACTATTAAAAGCCTCGAGAGTCCCAAAGCCGTTGGTGGCTGGCCTTTTTGGTCCATAACAGAAAAACCGATTTGAAAGCTGCTTTATGACTTCTAGACTTTATCTAGCCTAGATAAGAGTTCGGCAGCTAGAATTGAAAAACTCCAGTGGGATTGTACCGTTTGCAAATGAAGATCGACCAAAGGTCCTATCAAGTTCCAGTTTTTTTAAATGCAAATTTTCCTCTTTTCGCATCCACAAAGACAGAGCGAGAAAGAGAGAGACACAGATAGAGACGCTGTCTGCAGTTAGCAATAAAGTAAAATGAAAAGCGAACCAGGCTTGGAAAAGAACAGATAAAAGGATGAATACGATGCTACATAAGTCCAGAAACTCTCACTGTGGGAGCCCATTTCACTTCCTAAACACAATTGAATGCCCAAACAAAAGACGAAAACGCATAAAAATAAGGAACTACAATTAGTTGAGGAGCTCAAACTATGATCATCCGTCATTCAGTCAGATCCTTCTTCAAGATCACAACACATGAGAGTGAAACAAATAAATGTTTCCTGAGGAACTAACTAAGCATGAAAATACGCATTCCTGCCAGGAATCAAGCTTCTATTCCAGACTTCTAAAGCTGAATTTAACTTGAACATCACGAATACGTTAATAATCTGTTAAATCAAACACTGATCTTCCATTCACAATAAAAGAATAAAACTAAACGGATTTGGGTGGTCAATACGGTCAATTTATAAACACTTGAAGAAACAGGCGTGACACCACTCCAGGGTGAATTGTCAAAATGTAACTCAAGCACTGCTGCTTTCAGTAGTAGAAATCGAGGGTGCTTCATATTTAACCAGAAGAGAGCTTCTACTAACGATATCAAGCCCCCGTAGTCGTCCAAGAGGGTCAAGTGGAAAATTCTCCGAGAAAGCATGTGATGGAGATGAAGCTCTAACAGGCTGATGATAACTAGACACGTCAGGCTGGAAAGAATTAAATGACTTCCCCTCATTGTGGGATTCAGAATGCTGCTGGTGTGAAAAGAAGGGAGATTGGTTGTAGGGGATGTGGTGCATTCGGAAATCATACGTATCTGCTGGGGTTGTCATTTCTCCGGTGGCAATCTTAAGTCTCTCTACCTCCGTCTTCAATGTTTCAGTCAGAACTGTGTATCAGAGATGGAAATTTTGCAAAGCTGTAAGACACAACCTCTTCTGACATACAAACGAATCATGCAAGAACAAGGACCTCAAATTCGTATATTCTATGTGGTGCAGCAATTGATCAAAGACAATGAATAACTGTTCCTCCAACATAGAGGTAGCATTACCATTCACATTGATTCAGACAATCCTTAAGATAGGTCCAGGGGCAGAATAACGTGAAATAGTCAATCAAACCGACATAACCTTGATGTCTCAAAACAGAATGCTTCAGTTTCATAATTAAGTCACCCGATACGCAAGATATTAAATTTGTAAAAACAAAGCAAGGTTGGGACATACCATCACGTAATTGAGCTTGCTGTTCCATAGCTTGTAACCGAAGCTTAAGTTCTGTGTTTTCATTACTCAGATTTGTTGTTGTGTCTCTCTGAAACAGAGAAAAAGAGCAAAAAAAAGTGAATGGTATATTAGCAAATAGCAAGCCGTTAATACTACTATGTCTAGAAGAAAATGGAAATGAACTGAGAGGCTGATTATAGAAAGAGTAGCTGCTATTGTTAAACCTGAAATAACGTGAGTTGTGCAGAAAGAGTAGTTGCTTCAGTCTGAAGAGTCTGCACTTTTCTTTCAAGTTCTGAAATATAGCGGGCTTTCCTCTCCTTGGAACGAGCAGAAGACTGTCGATTAGCAATAATCCTAACACAGATCATCGGGACTAAATAAAGTAACTTCAAGATAGAAAACTCATTGCAGGATTCAATGGAGTACGGTTATTGAAAAGTAAATTCAGCAACTCTTTTATATCTTAGTAAAGGAAGAACCTTTTGGCACGTTTGGGATCGATATTCCACAACTCAGCCAATTTATCGGGAGCTATAGTTTTCTTTGCCTCAATAGACTCGAGAATAGAAGACCCGTCAGCGGAATTGCTATAGCGATGCCTGGGCTTAACATTATTATCGTTGTCAGTGAGAGGAAGACTGGCATTGTCGGGATTATTCGGAGGAGAAGTGCGACCTATGGATCCAAGTTTCTCCACGTCCATGTAGGTGGGGAAGGGGTCACCGTCTTCATCGAACGAACTAAATTGGTCAGGGTTCGGGATCCGAAAGTGGACCTCCGAGTGGGATCGCCGGTGGTGGGCATGAGCATGAGGGAGTCTGGATTTTGTGAGATCTGGCAATGTGGAGACCTGTACTTCACTCTTCAGTTCTATCATTGATGATGATGAGGGGATTTCTTGTTTGGATGGTTGAAATTGAATGAAAGTGGTACTGGAGATGAAAGAAGAAGAAGAAGAGGATTCAATTCAGGGTATTGTGTTTGTTCCAACGTGAACATGATGCTCTCTGTTTTGTTCATGCGCACGATATGATGTGATATGGGGATCTGATATCTGACTTCTCACGTCAGATAGCAAGAATTTACTTTTTTACTTTCTTTTCTAAAATTTATAAATTTTAAAGTATATATTAATTGACAAAAATACTAAAGGTCTGAAAATTAATATAAATCATTTAACTAAATTGATATTGGTAACGAACTGTGGTTATTCCAATTACATTTTATCAATTAATTTACTCATATTTTGAAAATATTTAAATGTTTGATAAAATTAATAGCAATAATGTAATTATTTTATAATTAAATTGGAAAATATTATTCTGAGTGTGTATATATATATATATATATATATATAAAAGTATATATATGAAAGAACAACAATCATAATCATTTATCTACAAATATCGCCGTAGGATTTCTCAAATGAAGAAATAATTGAAAATAAAAACCCGAGGATCACTCAATGTAGTATAATTAAATTAATTTTTCTATTTTGTTTTGATTTACTAGTTGTTTTTTATTTCTAGTGGGTCTAGGTTTATTAAACTCATATAAATAGACTCTTTTGGTTGTAAGGTTTTGAAAGGATAGAAAGAGAAAGTTTTTGAGCCTCCATCGTGAAAAGCCTTTCAGCTTCTTTATTTCTTTTCTGATTATAACAGAAGGCTTGAGAAACGATTTTGTGTTGGGACCTATATATGGTATCAGAGCACAGGAAACCACATCCATTGTAGTCACTGTCTTCCTCCTGGCATGCTCCGTGTAAGTCACTACATCTCTAATTTCGTTCTCTAGGAATATTTTCTAAACCCATGGGTCTCCTTGTATATTAGCCCACTTATCCTCTTCATCCCTCCTCTGTGAGCTTTGGTTTTGGGAGTTATGGCGAATAGAAACACTATCACTTGTTTAGTACCAAAATTGGAAAGCAAGCTGGAATATAATTTTTGGAAAATCCAGATGGAAACACATTTGTCTTCTCATGATTTATTACAGTATATCAAGAATGATTTGGCAGAGAATGCAAATAACAATGAGAATAAGAATAATAGTATGGTGTTGGCACAAATACACTAAGCTATTGTCATGATGATATTTGGAAAAAATTCTACTACCAAAACCACAAAGTAGGCATGGGATATTTTGGCCAAAACATACCAAGGTGTTGACAGGGTGCAGCAGAATAATTTGTTGATGCTGAAGAGAAAGTTTGAATTGTGCACCATGGATAAGTCGGAAAGCATTGAAACTTATTTCTCCTACTTAACTGAGATCAAGAATGAGATGTCACTCAATGGATTAGAGTTACAAGATGTGGATTTTGTTACAAAGGGGTTGAATTCCTTGCCAATGAAGTTTGATCACATAGTTGCCATTATTCAAGAGACAAAAGATTTGGCCACTTTATCTATTGAAGAATTGTCGGATTCTTTGCTTTTTCATGAAAATCAGATCAATGGTAAAGTTTATGATGTACCAGAAAAGGAGTCCACAAAAAAGGCTTTGCATACATTGCATATTCAGCCTATCAAAGATAAGAGCAGTGGAGACACATCAAATGGTGCCAATTTTGGTGGTCGTGGACGTGGACGTGGACGTGGTCGTGGAGGCAGAGTTAATTTCCAAGGACGTGGCAGAGGAGGTTATGGCAGAGGTAATTTTAATAACTCCAACAACAATAATCAGTCATGGAAGCCTAGGTGTTATAATTGAGAACAAATTGGCCACGATCAAAATAATTATTGGAGTACTAAATCGGATAATACAGTACAAGCTCAAATAGTTGAAAATAATGGTGATGGTAATGAGATTTTGTTTTCTACTGCTGGATGTGAAGATAATAAAAGTAATATGTGGTATTTGGATTCTGGTTGTAGCAATCACATGTGTGGAGAAAAGGAGATGTTTTCTAATTTGGATGAATCTTTTAGAAGCTCGGTGAAATATGTAAATAATCATGTGGTTTATATCTGAAGTTTTCTATGTGCCTAGTTTATACCACAATTTATTGAGCCTTAGTCAGCTACAGGAGAAAGGTTATGATTTGCATTTTAAAAATGATATTTGTACTATTCATGATAATCATTTTGGACTAATTGCAAGGTTAAAGATGAGCTATAATCTATTATTTGCTCTTAATATTAATTATGGTAATATACCTTATTTTAATTCCACTACTTTTGATGACGTTTGGTTATGGCACATGAGATTTGGGCATTTTCACTTTCGTGGCTTGCATTATTTGACCAAGAATAATGTTGTTTTGGGGCTGCTTTTTATTGATTTTCATGATAGACAGTATGAGTCTTGTATTTTGGGCAAGAAACACAGGGATCCATTTCCTAATGGCATGGCTTGGAGAGCTAGACAACCATTGGAGTTAATACATTATGATTTGTGCACTGTGGAGGTTCCTTTTAATGGAGGTAATAAGTATTTTATTACTTTCGTTAATGATTTTAGTAGAAAGGCATGGGTTTATTTTATGAAGAAGAAGTCTGATGCTTGTAATGTGTTTAAGAGTTTTAAAGTTTATGTTAAGAAACAAAGTGATCATCCTATTAAAATTTTGGGAACTGATAGAGGCACAAAGTATACAGTTTGTGATGATTTTTTAGCACAGCATGGAATTAAGCCTTAGTTGACAGCAAGGTACACTCCTTAGCAGAATGGTAGAATAGTGATGGACATGGTGTGGTCGATGTTAGCTGCAAAGAAAATGCCTAAAGGTTTTTGGGCTGAAGCTGTTTCTTGTGCTTTTCATATGTTGAACAGGTGTCCTACTAGATGCAATGGTGGGAAGACTCCATATGAGATTTGGAATGATAAAAAGACAAATATCTCTCATCTTAGAGTATTTGGTTGTTTGGCATATGCTATCAGGAAGAAGTTTGATGATAAGGCAAAAAAATGTATTTTTATTAACTATAGTTTGGAGACTAAAGGGTACAAGTTGATTAACCATAAGTAGAGATGTCAGTTTTGATAAGCAAGGTGCTTAGGATTGGTCACAAAAGGAGTCAGATTCAGAAGTGAGTCATCCACCACAGTCATGATATTTTTATGATGAAAATGATATGATTGATCAGTCAGAGGAGCCAGAACAGCTGAATGTTTCAACTCAGCAAAGTTCTCCTCAATCTAGTCGTCCACAAAGATAAAAACGATTGCCAGCTCGTTTGAAAGATTATGTAGTTGATGGTCAGTCTTCTAATGTGTCTAATGAAGATGTTGTTAATTTTGCTCTTTTTGCAGATTGTGACCTAATTCATTTTGATGACGCTATTCGTGAGAATCATTGGAACAATGCAATGGATGAAGAGATTCATGCCATTGAGAAGAATAATACTTGGGAGCTTACTAATCTTCCAAGTGACAAGAAACCCATTGATGTCAAGTAGGTTTACAAGACAAAGTATAAGCCCAATGGAGATGTTGATAGATACAAGGCATAGTTGGTTGTTAAAGGTTACAAGTAGAAGCCTGGCATTGACTATTTTGAGGTATTTGTGCCTGTTGCACGACTTGATATTGTTCGTTTAATTATTTCTTTAATTGCCCAGAATAATTGGAAAATTCATCAAATGGATGTGAAGTCTGCCTTTTTGAATGGTGTTCTTGAGGAAGAAGTATATGTTGAGCAACCTATAGGATTTATGAAGAAAGGTCATGAGAATAAAGTATACTGGTTGAAGAAAGCTTTTTATGGTTTGAAGTAAGCTCCGAGAGCCTGGTATACTCATATTGATTCTTTCTTTGTTAATAGTTGCTTTCAACGATGTCCTTTTGATCGTGCTTTATATGTGAAGAGTTTTCTAGTGCAGTTGTTATTGTGTGTTTATATGTTGATGATCTTATTTTTGTTAGGAATAACTCAAAGATGGTTGTAGAATTTAGGGAGGCCATGATTTGATAATTTGAGATGACAGACATAGATCTTATGTCTTGTTTCCTTGGTATTAAGGTTTTGTAGACTGATGAAGGCAATTTTATTTGTTAGAAGAAATGTATTGGTGATGTTTTGAAGAAGTTCAAGATGGATGGTGCTAAACCAATCTTAACTCCAGTTGAAGAAAGATTGTATTTGACTAAAGATGGGACTGGAGATTTTGTGGATCCTACCTACTTCAAAAGTTTGGTGGGAAGTTTGAGGTATTTGACAGCCACAAAGGTAGATATTACTTTTAGTGTTGGGATGATTAGCAAATTTATGGACAATCCACAACAGTCTCACTAACAGGCAGCTAAGAGAATTTTGAGGTATATTAAAGGCACTCAAAGTGATGGTATTTTTTATTCAAGTGGTGAGCCTATTTATCTTTTTGGGTTCACTGATAGTGGTTGGGCTGGTGATACTATTGAGAGGAAGAGTACTTCCGGTTATTTTTTTTCATTGGGTTAGGTGTTTTTTCTTGGAGTTCAAAAAACAACTGGTCATTGCATTGTCTACAGTGGAGGCTAAGTATATTGCAGCATCTAATAGTGCTACTCAAGCATTGTGGGTAAGGAGAATGCTTGGTTTTCTTCAACATAAGCAAGCTGGACAAACTACTATTTTTTGTGATAGCAAGTCTGCTATCAAGTTGACAAAAAATCTGGTATTCCATGGTCATAGTAAGCATATTGACACAAGTTTCACTTCATTCATCATTTGGTTTGTGAGAAAGAAATTGTCATTAATTATTGCAAAAGTGAGGAGCAAGTGGCGGACATTTTTACAAAGGTATTGAAGATGGAGACATTTGTGAAGTTGAAGAAATTGCTTGGCATGGTGAAGTATGAAAACTTAATTTAAGGGAGGTAATGTAGTATAATTAAATTAAATTTTCTATTTTGTTTTGATTTACGAGTCGTTTTTTATTCCTAGTGGGTCTAGGTTTATTAAACTCATATAAATAGACTCTTTTGGTTGTAAGGTTTTGAAAAGATAGAAAGAGAAATTTTTTGAGCCTCCATCGTGAAAAGTCTTTCAGCTTCTTTGTTTCTTTTCTGATTATAACAGAAGGCAGTCAAAAGTTCATACTGATGCTTATAAAGCCACTGATGATTTTTATCATTTAAAGTTTTAAAAGTTGATATTATCGTAATACAATTATCTTATTGAAAAGGACCACAACTTACCAAGTACTAGAGTTAAATGACTTGTTATTAAGTTGTGGTGTAATTGGGGATCAGTACATGTCGATATCAGTACTAAATCCGTATGCCAAAAACCATTAAGTACATTCCTGTTTGGCATGATTGATCGAAAGTATAAAAAAGATTGAGTCAAAAGAATGTGCATTTCCTTTATAACTTATAAACTTAAAACTCTAGTAAAAATAAAAAATTGTCTCACGGACCAACTCAGTTCTTCCTCAAATTTTCATTTTATAATCTGCATGAGTTTGTTAAAGTTCTAGTAAAATTTGAACTCCTTTCCTCGGTAGAAAGAAAAAGAAAGGAAATATAATGCCTTAAATGTGCCTCGTCCACCCAAACAATTAAAATCAAATGACTATTGGATGTCAATACAACAAATCTATAAACAAAATCCAAAACTTGAAGAACAAAGGCTAGATCAATCAGTTCCATCAAGTAATGCTACTTTCATTAGCAGAAATTGAACATAATGAGAACTTTTACTGCTGATATCAAGACCCTGTAATTTCACTAGCAGAAACTGAACATGATTAGAATTTATCCTTGACTTCTTATTAACAATATAAGTAGGCTTTGGAAATCTTAACAATGAAATTCAAAGATACCAAGATGTTAAAAAAGTGTTAAAATAAGACTTGAATTAAAAAGATGATTTGATTTAGGAAAAATAAAAGTACAAACTATAAAGAAAATTTGAGATAATGATGGGATTAGTACACAGTGTAAAGAAAATTTGAAATAATAATAAGGTGTTTTTGTTGGGTAGTCTGATTGTTTGTGCATATATGTGTATATCTAGATATGTCCTTTGTGTAATGATGATAGTGAATTTATATAAATCTCCCAACTTCAACTTCCTCATATGGATTTTCCCACTTCCCACATTCTAGTTAACTGCTTACCACACACTATTCTCCTAACTTCAACAATCTCAAGTAATTTTCCTATAACTACTAAACTTCCAATCTATTTCCCTTTTTGTCCACATCCTGACTAACTGCCTCAATGCACTATAGTTTTGAAAGCACATGTCGATTTTTGTCAACTATATGGACTTTTTAAATCCTAGACTTCTCAACTTATTCTCATGTCTATGAATTCTCTAGCAAAATGATTTCTAGGACCTTTAGTATTTGGGTTTTTTTTTTCCAGTTTTTGGCCAAATAGGATGAATTCTTTTTAGGATATCAACAACAGTAGACACTAATTCCATGTTCCATATTTAATTGGAATATTATGTGATGAAAGGATTGAATTATACAAAAAAATGTATGAAAGGGTTAGCCATAATCACTTTGATATTCTTAATATTTGATGGTTATGATACATTGGTATACGTCAATCTTGATCTACGAATATAAATTATTTAAATAGAGAATTAAAGAATTAAAGGAGTTTAATATATCTAATCCTGAAATGATTTAAGGTTATAGTTCATTTAAAACCCCGAACCTTTCCTTTCACTGAACAAAATTTTTTATTTCCAGTGAATAGTATTTTCAGATGAATAATAAATTTTTGTGGGACCCAATCTCGAAATAATGAAAAATATCCAGAACAAGTATTAAAGTTTAATGATATTGAAATGGATCGAAAATGAGTCCGATAGGATGGATTTCGGGAGTTTCGAAAGTTTACGACTAAAATGCCCTTTTTTGAAAGTAATAGGTATTTATGATTTTAAATCCATTCGAAAATTTTAAAGCATCCAATCAATAAGTATTGACCCTAATTTGAATATTTTATGGTCAATTTGATGATAAGACAGTTGTGAAATATTTTTGGGATTTAATTCGGTTAGTTATGCATTAAAGGGCAATTTAATTTTTTTGTATGCATTAAAGGGCAATTTGGTCTTTATGGTATTCATTAAAGGGCAATTTGGTCATTTTACATGGTGTTAGTGGAAGAATGAATCATTAGAAGAGAACCGACAGGAAGGTGAAATGTGGAATCCATTAAATGAGCATTAAAAAGAATAAAGCAAGACTTTTGTCTTCATTTAAACATAACTGTGAGAGTGTTTGAGAGGGTAAACGTGAGAGAGCAAAAAATAAAAGTGAAAAGAAGAGAAGCAAGGTTGAAAGTCCTCCAAGGAGAGAGGAAGAAGAGGGCTTCCATTGTTGATGGGTTTTGATGGAGATTTGGAGAAACCTTGATCAAACCTAAGTTTTCATCATTTACCCAAAAGATTAAAGAAAGAAAGTGGTAAGTTTTCTTAACCTAAATTTCTGATTTTTATGGATTTGTTTTGAGTGAGAAGGATGTATTTAATACCATTTGTTTCTTGGTGTTACTTTGGTGTTTCTTTACATATAATTGATTGACTATAATAAAAGAGGAACATGCAGTAGAATCCTGTCTTAGGTTAGTTTAAGCCAATTCCATTGTTTTGGCCATAAATCAACCTACAGACCTCTAAATTGAGTGATTCCAATTAGAGATGAAACCTAAACTTAGTACTAAAAATCTCTAGAATAAACCTAAACCTAATTTTAGATGAATGATATCAAAGTTTGAGATTGAAAATGGTAACCTAATATTGCCCCTGTGTTGTAACAGATTATGATATTCGATACATTTTTAATGATTTAAAAGTTAAAATGGCATGATTTTTGATGATATGGAAACTAGAGACTTGGGGAAACAAACGTTTAGAAGACCTTAAAGCCTAATTTGAACATTTTATATGTGAAAAATAAGTAACAAGTGGAGGTATAGATTCTAGACATAAGTCATAACTGTGACTCATCATGCATGATCTTGATATGGTGAATTAAATTGAGTGAGATAGTGTTTTGAAGAAATTAATAAGTTAGAATGGGTAAAATATGGTTTTAAGTGACTTTTGAAGTTAGAATTGGAAACGGAGAATAATATGTTAGCTTACGGTATTAAATAGAAATACGATTAGTGCACATGTTACGCGATTAAATACTTATCTTGAATTCGGTTACAAGCACATTTCGCTTAGGCATTTATTTCCAAATTCAAAAATAAGACATTAACATTATAAATTTGGAAATAAATGCCTAAGCGAAATGTGCTTATGTAGGTAAAGGAAAGGCGCATAACACGTGAGTGTGTTTGGAAATAAAGTTGCTTAATAGTGAGGGTTCTTTAAATTGATTTTACAAAAAAGATTTCTATTCTATCGTGAAGTGAATATTGATCAAGTTTTATGTGAATATTGCTAGTATAATTTTATGTTTTAGCAATATATGAATTGAAGTTTGACAGTTAAATCTTATATGATTTGAATTTACATTAAGATGATGTTATTAGTTGATAAAAAGGAAACGATTTCTAGCCTATAGTATACTGATAGGTTTTATACATATTATTATACAGGTGTAACGGTTAAGTACAGGTAATCGATTAGAACCAACTTTGTAACTAGTAGTTAATTAGTTATGGGCAAGCGATGTAGAACTAGCTCCGTAATTACCAGTATATAGCAGTTAACCTAATACAGGTAAGCGATGGAGAACCAGCTCTGTAACTAGTGGTTGACTAGTTACGGGTAAACGATGCAAAACCAGCTCCGTAACTACTGATGTATAGTGGTTATCCTAATGCAAATATACGATCTAGAACTAGCTCCATCACTAGTGATTAACAGTCACGGGGTAAGTGATGTAGAACCAACTCCGTGATTTTATGCGTAAGGGTACCATATAGCAAAGAGGTTAGTGATATGCTATGTCATGTCAGAAATTCACGAAAATTTTAATGCCACCACTATTTATTTGAAAACCAATTTGAGAAACTTGATTTCAAGAAGCATATATGTTTCATATTATTATTGAATTATATGAACTGAGATGAATTTGTTTTAGGGAGGTTTAAATTGTTAAGTATGATTTGAATAGAAAAATTTAGCACTCACTGAGCTCATTTAGTTTATACTCTCTTTTCTGTTTTTAAATGAAACCTCCTAGGTGCACGCTTAGGGCTTACAGCAGGGACTCTACCTTACGACTAGTCAACTTCTTCACGTGCTACTGTGTTGGAGTTTTTACCTTGTAAATGTTTTTGGGAACATTTGCATTTTCATAAATATGTTTTGGACTATATTTTGTGTAAAGAATGCATGTATATGAATGTTTTAAAGTTAAATGCTTAAATATTTCTAAGTTTATTTTTAAGATTATTAAAGAGATTGTTAAGATTGCTTATGAATGGACTTAGATTCGAAAATTTGTAGTGGCGATTTGGAGATGATTATAGAAATGTTTTTGAACTTCTACAGAGGCTTGAAAATTTTGGGAAGGTCAAAATATAGTCATTGTGTTGTCGAAATTTTTAATAAAAATGATTTAAACTAAAAAAATAAAAAAACTCCACTCGTTATATCTTTTTATAATACGTTAAAGCTTTTTGATTAAAAAAGGCAATAGGCTTAGCTCTACAAGAACTTTCTAGTTGGATCAGATATTGACTGGAAGGTCACCGTGGAGTGTTAAATAGTCTGCCTAGTCATTTCAGGATAGAGGCCTGTTAGTTCATATTCATTGCCAACATATTTAGGAATTTAATAGATTATTATAAAGAATGATTAATGAGAGAAAGGTAATTTTAATCAAGTTGGACTTGAAAAACTCTAAACGTTAAATATGGTATGTTTAATTAAAAAAACCAATATGAGATTTCAAATCTTATTTTAGCCAAATTATTATTTAATTAGAATTAATTATAATTTAAATTAAAGTTCAATTAAAATTAAAATTTTATTTCAATTAAATTATTAAAAGGTTCAACATTATTATAAATAGATTTAGGCTTTAAATGAACTATCACTTCTTGCTTACTCATCTGTACACCACTTATAGAGTTCTTTTAACTTGTTCGTATGGATACCATTAAAGGTTGGAGAAATGTGCAACTATGGTGGCTATGGTGAACCAATTTAAGGAATAGGAAGGAAACTTAAAAAAAAGGATTAAGGTACACAATAAGGTACAAATTTTGTTATTCATTTTTTATTGTGTTCATACGTTAATAATGTATAGAATTTAAAGTGATTTTAGCTTTCAAAAAATAAAAATAAGTTTCGTTCTTATTCCACTGCGTGTTGGATCAAATCCCCCTAATATTTTATCAATGGTATTAGTGTAGCGTCCCCTTACCGTAGGGTACACACCGGGACACTCGGAGGTCATTCCGATATATATATCCTACGATAAGGGTGAGCCACGTTCGATCGCTACAGTCACTTCACAAGGCATCATATCATTTCTCACTTA
>JANZXP010000196.1:11174389-11196440 GCA_027576715.1 Erythroxylum flavicans | reverse complement strand
GGTCATTTTTCCTTCAATACAAGATTCACAGGTGGGTAATGGATCATTATCCAAGCCTGTAAGGATCCCATCCTTCATTAACCTGTCAAGTCTTTTTTGATTGATATGACCCATTTTTAAGTGCCACAGATATTTTGAATTAATACTAGAGTCATTAAATTTTGGTTTTATTAATACTGTGGTATTTAGTGAGCCTTTCGTAGGTTCTATAAAGAAAAATCCCTACTTAATTGTTGCATTACAAATAAAATCCTTATTCTCATATATTGAAACATCATTTTCAAAATATAAGGAATAACCAGACTTTATTAAACAAAAACCAGAAATCATGTTCCTTACAATCATTTGCATGTAATAAACATCCTCTAAATATAACCTATGACCACAAGGAAAGTCCAAGATAATTTCACCCACTGATTCTGCTAAAACATAGGATTCATCTACTATCTTCACTTGAAACTAGCCTTTAGGTAGTCTTTTCATTTGCTGGAATCCTTGCAAAGAATTGCAAACATGATTAGTGGCTCTTGAATCTAATATCCAAAAATCAGATAAATCTACCACATTTCTAGTTCCTGACAAACATAGGAAACCCATACCTTGTTTGCTTTTGAGGCACTCAAGGTAGACTGGATAGTTTCTTTTCTAGTGGCCCATCTTATCACAGTGGAAATGCTTTCCCTCGATGTTCTCTTTGGTCTTCTTTTTCATAGGTTGGGCCTTGATCCCTATTTAGGTCTTCTTTTTCATTGGACCCTTCTTATTTTTCTTGCCCTTATCCTTAGGCTTAGAAGAAGATGCTACATTAGCTTCTGGCCCATAAGCCTTGATATTTAACATCTCCTTCGTACTTTGGAGAGTATTCATCAACTCACTCAAGGTGTAAACCTTGTTGTTGAGCTTATAGTCCAACTTAAACTATTGAAAAGAAAAGTTTAAGCTATTGATGATCATAATCACCTGTGTGTTTGCATCCATATCCGCCCTAAACATCTCAACCTCAGTGACTGCAGAGATTATTTTAAGCATGTAATCCTACACTGGTTCACCAAGTTTTTGTCTGAGATTGTGAAAGGTTTGGATAGCTTTCACCCTTGTAGACCTGGTCCTCACACCAAACATCCCATGTAGGTAATGAACCATTATACTAGCAGTTTTTATACAAGCAATTTGATTTTACAATATGCCGCTGACAAAAGCTAGAATATAACACTTAGTAGTCTTATCAGCATTTTGCCATCGTTCATATTGTTGGACTTGCTTAGGAGTTAAATTTTCACTCGGAGGTGGAGGCTCATTTTCAGTTAATACCCATGGAATTTGTTCATATTAAAAAACAATGTCTAGGTTACGTCTCCGTCATTAAAATTCTCTCCATTTTCCAATTTGTTATTTGTCAAGAGCACAATAAGTGCATTCACTTTGTGGTGATTATGTCTAAAAATATAAATTATTAAAGAGTAATTAAACTAGTCAACAATATTGGAACTTTGTATAAAATCATGATGCATTTATACATGATGATAGATTTAAAAGAACTTAAAAAACAATTAAATCTTTGTATGATGGTTATTTTTCTTATCAATAATAGACTAAGTGACGGTGGGCCATCTTATCTATTAAAAGAAAAATTGGGACCCTCGCACTCAAAAGGCTACCAAGCATCTTCATGCCTAACTTTTTAAGAAGCATCATAATTTGGTCCATACATTTATTAACAGAGCTACGATGGGCAGGTTATTTGATGAACTATGTTGAGTGAATGGCCATTTGATTCATCCACTAAAGGTACCTACAAATCATGCCTCATTGGGAGGTCACATTTGCTACAATCAGTTGACTTATGATTTAAGAGATCCAACCCATGCAAGATCTAGGATTCATGTCCTCCGATGGGGAGTAACACTTCACCACATGAAAATTGGCCATCATTTGGAGACCGTGGACTCTCACATGAGCATCCTCTCCCACTCAATCATTTTAGGCTTTAAGTTTTAAATACCATCTTACCTAGATGCAATTTACTAACCATCCTATATTGTTTCATTATATTTCTCATACATAATGAATACATGGCTAAGCCTAGAGTTGGCAATTTTCTAAATGACATGCAATCATATAATATCACATATTATTTGCATTTATTTATCCATTCATCACATGAACTAATAAGCCACTTTTGATTGTCCATCTTATAATAAAAAAAATGACAACGCTTTTAGGCCCAAAATAATTTTCTTGGACTTGGTTCTTCTACTTTGAACTCTTCACTCACATGACGTGACCCATCTAGTAAAAAATATGTAATGGCATTTTATAAAAATGAATTTTGTTACTTTGAAAACAAAAAATCTAGTGCTAGATTTTCATAAATCCGAATCTCTATTATAAAAAATAAAAACAATACTTGTTTTCATTAAAACCAAAAATTTTTCCATTAAAACAAGAACCAACACTTTGTTTTTATTAAAACTAAAACTTGATTCATTAAAACAAAAATCCAGCACTTGTTTTTACATACAAACATAAACTTTATTCATTGAAACAAAATTCCAGCATTTTGGTTTTCACAAAACCTAAACTATGCCAATACACAAAAGGATTCATCGAAACCATTACCTCTTCATTTCTTCAATCCATGGCTGCTTCATTTTCATCATTACATCAATTCATACATTACAAAATCAAAATAAATAGATAAATAAAGCCAAGGAGGAAACATGATGATAATAGACCACCCTCCTTGTTACAAACCAAATGAAGAAATATTACATGGTAAATATAAATTCTATGGACAACCAAAAGAGAAAAACATACACCATATATATTTCTATCACGTAAAAATATGTAGCATACAAAAAATAATTGCCAACCTATGCATCATATATAGGAATCGAAATTATGTATAACAACCTTGTCTCTTATATCAATTGTTCGATCGAAAAATACAACATGCAAGATTTGGCTAAAACGGTAGATTTCAAAACTTTTTAGAAATCAAAACACAGTGGAAGCAAGATAACCAAATCAGCATGCCAAGCTATACAACGTTGTCATCGTGCCGACAGGCTGTTTAACTCATTGAAGTTCTGCCAATGGGTTTTTTCCCACCGAAGGTATGGCAACGGGATATTTATCCCACCGAAGGTGCCCAACAGACTGTTGTGCCCACCGAAGTTTCCTAGCGTAGGAGTTTTGCCCACTGAAGGAGTGCCAACGGTTGTGTTTCCCACCGAAGGTGCCTAGTGAATGTGACAATAGGCTGTTTTCCCAAAAAGGGTGCCAGTGACCATGCCAACATGCTATTTTGCACACTAAAGATGAGCCAACAGGTTATGTGTCCCACTAAAGGTGCCTAGTGACCTTATTGAAGGGCTGTTTTGCCCATCGAATGTGTGCCAACGTGCTGTGCTTCCCACCGAAGCTTTGCCAATAGTTTGTTTTGCTAACCGAAGATGTGCCAATGGAATGTTTATCCTACTGAAGGTGCCCAACAGACTATTTTTTGACCGAAGTTGCCTAGTGATTATTCCAACGTGTCGTTTTGCCCAGGGAAGGGGTGTCAATTGGCCTTGTTTCCCACCAAAGGTGCCTAGTGAACGAGACAATGGACTGTTTTGCGCAACAAAGGTGACTAGCGACCGTACCAACTTGCTATTTTGGCCACTGAAGATGAGGCAACGGGTTATGTTTCCCATCGAAGGTTCCCAACAGGCCGTCTTTGCCACATAAGGTGCTTGGTGACCGTGCCAAAGTATTATTTCACCCTGCAATGTAGTGCCAACAGGCTGTGTTTGCTACCAAAGGTTTGCCAACGTGCTGTGTTTCCCACTGAAGGTGCCTAGCGACCATGCCATCGGATTGTTTTGCCTAACAAAGGAGTGTAACGACTGTCCTAAAGTGTTATTTTGCCTACTGAAGATGAGCCAACAGGCTGTGCTTCCCACCAAAGGTGTGTAGTGACTATGGAAATGGGCTATTTTGCCCACCGAAGGTGTGCCAACGGGCTTTGTTTCCTACAAAAGGTGCACAACAGGTTGTTTTTCCCACCAAAGGTACTTAGGGACCATGCTAACGAGCGGTTTTGCCCATAGAAGGTGTGCCAACGAGTTGTTTTACCTTCCAAAGGTATGGCAATAGGCTATTTTTCCCACCGATGGGGATCAACGAACTGTTTTGTCCCCAATGGTGCCTAGCGACTGTGCCAACAGGTTGTGTAACCCATTTAAGGTGAGCCAATAGGCTGCTTTTTCCCACCGAAGGTGCCTAATGACCTTGTCAACATACCATTTTACCCATCAAAGTTATGTCAATGGGTTGTGTATCTTACCGAGGGTGCCTAATAGGCTGTTTTCCTGCCGTAGGTGCCTAGCAACCTTAGCAATGGGTAGTTTTGCCTACCAAAGGTGCACCAACGAGCTGTGTTAGCCACAAAAAGTCCCCTACGGGCTTTTTTCCCCACAAAAGATGCTTAATGACCGTACCAATGGACTATGTTTCCCACCAAAGGTGCCTAGTGATCATGCCAATGGGCTATTTTGCCAATCGAAGGTGTGCCAATGGGCTGTGTTTCTCACTGATGGTGCGTAGCAAACGTGCCAATGGGTTGTTTTTTCCAACGAAGGTACTCGACGACTACGCCAACATGCTATTTTGACCACCAAAGGTGTGCCAATAGGTTGTGCTTTCCACTAAAGGTGCCTAGCAAATGTGCCATCGGGCTATTTTGCCTAATGATGGTGCCTATCGACTGTACCAACATGCTATTTTGCCCACAGAAGATGAGCCAATAGGCTATCTTTCCCATGGAAGGTGTCCAACGGGTCGTTTTTCCTACCAAAGGTGCCTGGCAACCATGTCAACGGGTTGTTTTGTCCATTAAATGTGTGCTAACAGGTTGAGTTTCCCATCGAAGGTGGCCAACGAGCTATTTTCCCACCAAAGGTGCCTAGCGGCCATGCCAACGGGTTGTTTTGCCCATCTAAGGTGTGCCAATGAGTTGTTTTGCCCACCAAAGGTGTGAAAACAGACTATTTTTCCCACCGAAGGGGACCAACGGACTGTTTTGCCCCCAAATGGTGCCTAGCGACTGTGCGAATGGGCTGTGTAACCTACTGAAGGTGTGCCAATGGGCTGTTTTTCCCACTGAAGGTGCCTAGCAATTATGCCAAATTGTTGTTTTACCTACCGAAGGTGTGACAACATGCTGTGTTTCCCTCCAAGGATGCCTAATAGGTTGTTTTCCCACCAAAGGCACCTAGTAACCATGGCAACGAGCTGTTTTCCCCACCAAAGCTATGCCAACAAGCTATGCTTCCAATCAAAAGTGCTCTACATGTTGTTTTTCCCACAAAAGATGATTAGCTACTTTGCCAACGGGCTGTGTTTCCCATTAAAGGCGTGCCAATGGGTTGTGATTCCACCGTAGGTACCCAACAGATTGTTTCTCCCACTAAAAGTTCCTAGTGATTTTGCCAACGAGCTATTTGGCCCACCAAAGGTGCACCAACGGGCTATTTTGCCCATTGAAGGTACCTAGTGACTGTGCCAACAGGTTGTGTTACCCAGTGAAAGTGTGCTAATGGGCTATTTTTCCTACCGAAGGAGCCTAGTGATTGTGTTAACTTGCTAGTATGCCCACCGAAGATGCCTAGCGACAGTGCCAAAGGGTTGTGTTTCCCACCAAAGGTGTGCTAGTAGGCTATCTTTCCCATCGAAGGTACCTAGCGAATGTGCCATCGGGCTATTTAACCCATCGAAGGTGCTTAGCAACAGTGTCAATGTGCTATTTTGCCCACCAAATGTGTGCTAATAGGCTATGTTTCCTGTTGAAGGAGTCCAACGGGATATTTTCCCACTAAAATTTCCTAACGACCATGCCAACAGGGTATTTAGCCCACCGAAGTTGTGCCATAAAGCTATTTTTTGAACCAATGGTGCCTACCATCGTGTCAATTGCCTGTTTTGCCTACCAAAGGTGTCCTAATTGGTTGTTTTACCTACTGAATGTGTGCCAACAGGCTATTTTCCCACCAAAAGTTCCCAACGGAATGTTTTTCCTAGTAAAGGTGCCTAATGACCATACAATGGGATGTTTTGCCCATCGAAAGTCGATGAGCTATTTTGCCTACAAAAGGTGCCAAGCAGCTGTTCCAACGTGCTATTCTTCAAACTGAAGGTATGCAAATGTGCTATTTTTCCCACAGAAGGTGCCTAGCAATTGTATCAACAGGCTATTTTTCCTAATAATGGTGCCTAGCGACCTTACCAACAGGCTGTTTTGCCCATCGAAGGTGCCTAGCGACCATGCTAATAGGCTATTTTTCCTACCGAAGGGGACCAATGACCTTTTTTTCCCCCCAATGATGCTTGGCGACCGTGTAAATGGGTTGTGTAACACACTGAAGGTGTGCCAATGGGCTATTTTCCCACCAAAGGTGCTTACCGATCATGGCAACGTGTTGTTTTGCCCGTCGAAGGTGTGCCAACATGTTGTGATTCCCATAGAGGGTGCCTAACAGGCTGTTTCACCACTAAAGGCACCTAGCGATCATGACAACAGGCTATTTTCCCCACTAAAGAATTGCCAATGAGTTGTGTTTTCCACTGAAGGTGCCCCATGGGTTGTTTTTCCCACAAAAGATGCATAGCGACCTAGCCAACGGGCTGTGTTTCCAATCGAATGTGTGCCAAAGGGTTGTGTTTTGACCGAAGGTGCACAACAAGTTGTTTTTCCCATCGAAGGTTTCTAGTGGTCATGCCAACGAGCTGTTTTGCCCACCAAAGGTGCGCCAACAGGCTATTTTGCATACTCAAGGTGTGTCAACGGGCTGTTTCTTCCACCGAAGTTACCCAAAGGACTGTTTTGCCCATTAAAGGTATCTAACGAGTGTGCCAATGGGTTGTGTTACCCATCGAAGGTGTGCCAAAGGGCTGTTTTTCCCACCGATAGAGCCTAGAGATTGTGTCAACTGGCTATTCTGCCCACCGAAGGTGCCTAGTGACTGTGCCAACTAGCTGTGTTTCGCATCGAAGGTGTGCCAACAAGCTATTTTTCCTATTAAAAGTGCTTAGTAATTGTGCCAACGTCCTGTTTTGCCCACTAAAATTGTGGCAACAGGTTGTGTTTCACATTGAAGGAGCCCAACAGGCTATTTTTCCCATCAAAGGTGCCTAGAGACCATGCCAATGGGGTGTTTTGCCCACTGAAGGAGAGCTAACGGGCTATTTTTTATACAAATGGTGCCTAGCGATCGTGCAAACTAGTTGTTTTACTAACCAAGGTGTGCCAACAGGCTATTTTCCTACTAAAAGTGCCCAACGGACTGTTTTTCCCAGTAAAGGTGCCTAACGACCATGCCAACAGGTTGTTTTGCCCACCGAAGGTGCTTGCGATTGCACTAATGTGTTGTTTTACCCACAGAAAGTGCCAAGCAGCTGTGCCAATGTGTTATGTTTCCCACCAAAGGTGCACCAACGGGTGGTTTTTACCATCAAAGGTGCCTAGCAACCGTGCCAACGAGCTAATTTTCCCAACAATGGTGCTTAGCGACTGTACCAATGGGATATTTTGCCCACTGAAGGTGCGTAGCAACCATGTCAATGGATTGTTTTTCCCATCCAATATGTACCAATAGTTTGTTTTTCCCACCGAAGGTGCTCAACAGGTTGTTTTACCCACTAAAGGTGTATAGCAAACCTACCAACGGGCTGTTCTGTCCACCAAAGGTGTGCCAATGGGATGTTTTTCCAACCGAAGACGCCCAACGGGCTGTTTTCCCACCTAAGGTGCCTAACAATTGAGCCAATGGTTTTTTTTGCCCACCAAAGGTGTACTAACGGACTGTGCTTCTTACAGAATGCATTCAAATGGGCTTTTTTGCCCAGCTAAGATGCCTAGCGATTGTGCCAATGTGCTATTTTTCCCTCCGAAGGTGTGCAAATAGGTTATTTCTCCTATCAAAGGTGCCTAGCAAATGTGCCAATAGGCTATTTTTCCCTTCGAAAGTGGCTAGCGACCTTGCCAACATGCTACGTTTCCCACAGAAGGTTCCTAACGGGTTGTGTTTCCCACCAAAAGTGCCTAGTGACCTTGCCAACGTAGTTTGTTTCCCACTAAAGCTGCCCAACCGGCTGTTTTGTCCATGGAAGGTACCTAGTAACCATGCTAACGGGCTATTTTTCCCACCGAAGTTGCTAAGCAATCGTGCCAACATATTATTTTGCCCATTGAAGGTGTGCCAATGGGCTAGTTTTCTTACTGAAAGTGCCTAGCGAATGTGTCAACAGGCTATTTTGCCCATTAAAGGTGCTTAGCAATTGTGCCAACGTATTGTTTTGCCCCCCAAAGGTGTGCCAACATGCTGTATTTCCCATTGAAGGAGCCCAATGGGCCGTTTTTCCCACTAAAAGTGCCTAGAGACCATGCCAATGGGGTGTTTTGCTCACCGAATGTGTGGCAATGAGCCATTTTTGGCACCAATGGTGCCTAGCAATCATGCCAACGGGTAGTTTTGCCCACCAAAGGTGTGCCAATGGGTTGTTTTGCCTACTACAGGTGTGCCAATAGGCTGCTTTCCCACCAAAAGTGCCCAACGGACTATTTTTCCCATCAAATGTGCTTAATGACCATGCCAACGGGCTGTTTTGCCACCTAATTTGTGCCAACTAAATGTTTTTCCCACCGAAGATGCCTGCCAATGGGCTGTTTTGTCCATAGAAGGTGCCTAGTAGATATGCCAACGTGCTATTTTTCCCAGAGAAGGTGTGCTAAAGGGTTGTTTGTCCTATCGAAAGTGCCTAGTGACTGTGCCAACGAGCTATTTTTCCTAACGAAGGTGCCTAGTGACCTTGCGAACGAGCTATTTTACCTACTGAAGGTGCCTAGTGATCGTGCCCATGGGCAATTTTTCCCATCAAACGTCAGGTTGTTTTTCCCACCGAAGGAGCCTAACAAATTGTTTTACCCACCGAAGGTGCTTAGCGATCCTGCCAACGGGTTGTTTTACCCATCAAAGGTACCTAGCAAATGGGCTATTTCACCACTGATGTTGCTTAGAAACCGTTTTGTCCACCAAAGGTGTGCCAACAGGATGTTTACCCACCGAAGTTGCCCAACAGGTTATTTTCCTACCTAAGGTGCCTAGAGATTGGGCCAACGGTCTGTTTTGCCTATCAAAGGTGTGCTAATAGACTGTGTTTCTTATCAAATACATCTGAATGGGCATTTTAGCCCACCAAAGGTGCCTAGCCATCTTACCAACGTGTTGTTTTTTCAACCAAAGGTGTTCAAACGGGTTGTTTTTCCCACTGAAGGGTCCTAGCAAACGTGCCAACGGGCAATTTTGCTAATCGAAGGTGGCTAGCAACCTTGCCAACGTGCTATGTTTCCCACCTAAGGTGCTTAGTGACCATGCCAATGTGCTATTTTGCCCACCAAAGGTATGCAAACGGGTTATTTTTCCATCGAAGGTGCCTAACGAACATGCCAACAAGCTATTTTGCCCATTGAAGGTGGCTAGTGACCTTGCCAACGTGCTATATTTCCCACTTAAGGTGCCCCATGGGCTATGTTTCCCACTGAAGGTGCTTACTGACCTTGCCAATGTTCTATGTTTCCCACCAAAGGCACCTAATGACTATGCCAACAGGCTGTTTTCCCTACCGATGTTGTGCCAATGGGCTGTGTTTCCTAGAAAAGCAACCCAACAAGCTATTTCTCCCATCGAACGTGCCTAGCAACCATGCCAATGGGTTGTTTTTCCCACTGAAGGTATGCCAATAGGTTGTTTTGCCTACCGAACATATGCCAACGGGATGTTTTCCCACCGAAGGTATTTATTGATAATGCCAACATGTTGATTTTCCCACTGAACATGCAGAGCGATCATGCCAACTGGTTATTTTATCCACCGGAGGTGCCTAACGACTGTGCCAATGGGCTCTTTTTCCCAACGAAGGTGCCTAGCAACTATGCCAATGGACTGTTTTGTCCATCGAGGGTGCCTAGTGACCATGCCAATAAGCTGTTTTTCCCATCGAAGGTGGTCAACAGACTGATTCGCCCATCAAATATGCGTAGCCACTGTGCCAACGGGTGTGTTGCCTATAGAAGATATGCCAACAGGCTGCTTTTTCCAATGACGATGCCTAGAGACCGTGCCCAACGCTTTATTTTTCCACCAAAATTGCCATCAGATCCTACCAACGGGTTGTTTTGCCCACTGAAGGTATCTAGCGAATGGGTTGCTTTCCCCACCAAAGGTGTTTGGCGATTGCGTCAACGGGCTATTTTGCCCACCAAAGGTGCTTAGCGACCGTGACAATGGGTTGTTTTACCCAATAAAGGTGGCTAGTGACCATTCGAACTTGCTTTTTTTCCCACTGATGGTGTGCCAACAAGTTGTGTTTCCAGCCGAAGGTGCCCAACGGGTTGTTTTTCCCACCAAAGGTGCCTAGCTAATATGCCAACGGGCTATTTTGCCCATTGAAGGTGGCTACTGACCTTGCCAACATTCTATCTTTCCCACCAAAGGTGCCCAATGGGCTGCTTTTCCTACCAAAAGCACCTAATGACTGTGCTAACGGGCTATTTTCCCCACCAATGTTGTGCCAATAGGCTGTGATTCTCACAAAAGCAACCCAACAAGTTGTTTCTCCCATCGATCATGCCTAGCAATCGTGTCAATGGGTTGTTTTGCTCACTGAAGGTGCACCAATAGGCTGTTTTGTCAACGGGATGTTTTTCCCACCGAAGGTATTTATCGATAGTGCCAACATGTTGGTTTTCCCACTGGAGGTGTTTAGCGATCATGCCAACTGGCTGTTTTATCCACCGGAGGTGCCTAGCGACTATGCCAATGAGCTCTTGTTCCCAACGAAGGTGCCTAGCGACTGTGCCAATGGACTGTTTTGTCCACTGAAGGTGCCTAATGACCATGCCAATAGGTTGTTTTTCCTATCGAAGGTGCTCAACGGACTGATTTGCCCATTGAATATGCCTACCACCGTTCCAATGGGTGTGTTGCCTACAGAAGGTGTGCCAACAGACAGTTTTTTCCAATGACGATGCCTAGAGACTGTGCCCAATGGGTTGTTTTGCCACCAAAGTTGCCTTCTGATCTTGCCAACTGGTTGTTTTGCCCATCGAAGGCGTCTAGCGAATGGGTTGCTTTGCCCACCGAAGGTGTCTAGTGATCGCGCCTCTAGACTATTTTACCCATCGAAGGTCCCAGCGACCGTGACAATGGGCTGTTTTACCCAACAAAGGTGGATAGTGACCATTCCAACTTGCTCTTTTTCCCACCGATGGTGTGCCAACAGGTTATGTTTCCTACTGAAAGTGCCCAACGGGTTGTCTTTCCCACCGAAGGTGCCTAGCGAATGTGCCAATGGGCTATTTTGCCCATTGAAGGCGGCTGGCGACCTTGCCAACGTGCTATATTTCCCACTCAAGGTGCCCCACGGGCTATGTTTCCCACTGAAGGTGCCTACAGACCTTGCCAACATTCTATGTTTCCTACCAAAGGTGCCTAATGGGATGCTTTTCCTACCAAAGGCACCTAACGACTGTGCGAACGAGCTATTTTCCCCACTGATGTTGTGCCAATGGGCTGTGTTTCACACAAAAGCAACCCAACAAGCTATTTCTCCCATCGAACAGGCCTAGCAACCGTGCCAATGGGTTGTTTTGCCCACCAAAGGTGCGCCGATAGGTTGTTTTGCCTACCGAATGTATGCCAACGGGATGTTTTTCCCACCGAAGGTATTTATCGATAGTGCCAACGTGTTGATTTTCCCACTGTATGTGTGTAGCGATCATGCCAACTGGCTGTTTTATCCATCGGAGGTGCCTAGCGACTATGTCAATGGGCTCTTTTTCCCATCAAAGGTGCCCAAGGAGTTGTTTTTCTTACCGAAGGTGCTTAGCAATCATGTCAACATGTTCTTTCACCACTAAAGGTACCTAGCGACCTTGTCAACTTGCTATTTTGTCCACCGAAGGTGTGCCAATGAGTATTTCCCACCAAAGATGGCCAACGGACTGTTTTTCCCAAATAAGGTGTCTTGCGACTGTGCCCACTGGCTATTTTGTCCACTGAATTTTTTCCAATAGGTTGTTTTGCCTATCGAAGCTGTCTCAATGTGTTATTTTGTCCATCGAAGGTTCCTAACGACTATGTCAATAGGATGTTTTTCACACCGAAGGTGTGCCAACGGGCTTTATTTCCCATCGAAGATGCCTAACGGGCTATTTTCCTACCGAAGATGTATGGAGACCATGCCACTAGGCTATTTTACCCTCCGAAGGTGTGCTAAGGGGCTATGTTTCCCCTTGAAGGTTCTTAGCAAATGTGCCATCAAACTATTTTCCCCACCAATGTTCTGCCAATGGGTTGTTTTGCACACCGAAGGTGCCCAACGGGCCGTCTTTGTTATAGAATGTGCCTCGCAACTGCGTTGACGTGCTGTTTGCCCACTGAAGAAGTGCCAAAGGGGTGTTTGCCACGAAAGATTTGCTAATGGGCTATCTTTCCTACCGAAGGTTCCTAGTGAAGAACATGCCAACTGGCTATTTTTCCTAAAGAAGGTTAGTAGTGACTGTGCTATTTTGCCCACCGAAGATGAGCCAACAGGCTGTGCTTCCCGCCAAAGCCGCCCAACAGGCCGTTTTTCCCACCGAAAGTGTGCCATCAGGCTATTTTTCCCACCAAAGATAGACATCAGGCTATTTTTCCCACCAAAGATAGACAACAGTATAAGGATTGTGAACTCTTCATTGATGGTGCTAGACTGGTAGTGGACTTACTACCTCTAGACCTAAGGTGCTTAGATATTATACTTGGAATGGATGCCATGGACAAGTATCAGGCGAAGTTGGATTGTGGCCTTAAGCAAGTGGAATTTGATCTGGGCAATAGAGAGAAGGTGATTTTTAGGGGGGATAGGAGAGTACCATCACTAAGAATTATTTCTGCTTTGCTAGCTGACAGGATGATGGGAAAGGGATGTGAAGCCTTCTTAGCACATGTTATGGATGCTGATGTGAATGAAAGGAGGTTAGAAGATTTTTTGATTGTAAGGGAATTTCCTGATGTGTTTCCAGAGGACTTACCTGGTTTGCCACCGTTGAGGGAAATTGAGTTTTCCATCGACTTAATTCCTGGAACCGCCCCTATTTCTATACCACCATATAGAATGGCTCCAGCTGAGTTAAGGGAGCTTAAGGAACAATTGGAGGAACTGCTAGAGAAGGGGTACACAAGGCCGAGTTCGTCACCATAGGGAGCGCTAATTCTCTTTGTTAAGAAAAAGGATGGGATATGGCGTATGTGCACTGATTACCAGAGACTCAACAGGGTGACTGTTAAGAACAAGTATCCTTTGCCTCAGATTGATGATTTGTTTGACCAACTGCAGGAAGCAAGGGTCTTTTCTAAGATTAATCTCAGGTCGGGATATCATTAGCTCAGAATCAAGGAGTCTTATGTGAGTAATGCAGCCTTTAGGATTCGTTACGGGCATTACGAATTTTTAGTCATGCCTTTTGGATTGACCAATGATCCAGCTGCATTTATGGATCTTATAAATAGGATCTTCAAGAAGTATTTGGATTAGTTTGTTATAATGTTTATCGATGACATTCTCGTTTATTCTAAGAGTGAAAAGGAATATGAGGAACATCTCATAATAGTATTGCAGACATTGAGGGAGAAGGAGCTTTATGCTAAATTCAGCATATGTGAATTTTGGCTTCATAAGTTGATATTCCTTGGACACATGATTTCTAAAGATGGGGTACATGTTGATCCGAGGAAAATTGAAGCAATAGTGAATTGGCATGCACCGATGACAGTGGTAAAATTAAGAAGTTTTTTAGGTCTGACAGGGTACTATAGGAGATTTGTTGAGGGATTCTCGATGATAACTGCTCCGATGACCAAGTCATTAAGGAAGAATCAAAAGTTTATCTAGAGTGATGAATGTCAGAAGAGCTTTGAGGAGCTTAAGCACAGATGAACAAGTGCTCCAATTCTGACTTTTCCCATAGGAGAGGAGGGTTATACAGTGTACAGTGATGCTTCGAGAAAGGGTTTAGGCTGTGTATTAATGCAAGGAGACAAGGTAATAGCTTACGCCTCGCAGCAGCTAAAGCCTTATGAATTGAATAATCCGACCTATGATCTAGAATTAGCTGCAATGATTTTTGCCTTAAAGATTTAGGGACATTATCTGTATAGGGTTCAGACGAGGATCTTTACTGACCATAAAAGTCTCAAGTACTTACTGAGCCAGAAAGAGCTGAATTTGAGACAGAGAAGGTGGACTGAATTGCTTAAGGATTATGATTTGTTGATTGAGTATCATCTAAAAAAGGCAAATGTAGTGGCGGATGCTTTGAGTAGGAAATCCTTAATGGCCCATGTTCAGACAGTTTATTTGCCTTTATTAGAAGAGACGGATAAGCTTAGGATAAGCTTGAAACAGGAGGAACCTGAGTGTATAGTTGCTACTTTCAGAGTAAGACCGATACTCAGGTAGAAAGTAAAGGAGTTACAGGCACAAAATACAAATTTAAGCAAGATCTGAGAAGAAATAAAAAATGGCAAGAAGTCTGAAGTGGTAGTGAGGGATGATGGACTCATGGTTGTAAGAAATAAGCTTTGTGTCCCGAATGTCAAGGAGGTAAAGGATGAGATACTAGATGAGGCACACAATGCGTCGTATGCCATGTACCCAGGTAGCACCAGGATGTACAGAGATCTGAAAGAACATTTTTGGTGGAAAGGTATGAAAAAGGATGTAGCAGAATATGCAAGTAAGTGTCTAGTGTGTTAGCAAGTTAAGGTTGAACACCAAGCGCCTTCAGGAAAGTTAAGGCCATTATCCATTCCTGAGTGGAAGTAGCAAAGGGTGACTTTGGACTTTCTGATGGGTTTACCTAAGACTAGTAGGAAGTATGATGTCATATGGGTTATTGTTGATCGGTTAACGAAGTCAGGCCATTTTCTGACAATTAAACAAACTGATTCCTTGTATGTGCTAGCAAAGAAGTACATTAATAAGAAAGTAAGATTACATAGGATTCCAGATTCTATAGTTTCTGACAGAGATCCTCGGTTTACTTTGAGATTCTGGGTAAGCTTACAAGAGGCTTTAGGAACCAAATTAAATTTTAGCACTGCTTTTCACCCCCAAACAAATGGTCAATCTGAGAGGACCATTCGAACCCTAGAGGGAATGCCCAGGGCATGTGTGATGGACTTCAAAGGAGCTTGGGATGAGCATTTGCCATTGGTCGAATTTGCTTACAATAATTTGTACCATTCGAGCATTTAGATGGCTCCGTATAAGGCACTATATGGAAGGAGGTGTAGAACTCCAATATGTTGGATGAGGGATGAGAAACGAAACTATTAGGACCAGAATTGATTCAGATGAGAGTGGACAAGGTCAACTTAGTTAAGCAACGGCTTAAGGCAGCTCAGGATAGAATGAAAAGCTATGCTGATACACACTGAAATGAGATGGAGTATGAAGTTAGTGAGCAAGTTTTCCTTAAGACATCTACTTGGAAAGGAGTCATGGGATTTGGCAGGAAAGGCAAGTTGAGCCTGAGATATGTAGTTCCTTATGAAATCCTTGAGAGGATTGGACCGCTAGCCTATAGGCTAGCATTGCCATATGAATTGTCTTAGATACATGATGTTTTTCATGTTTCCATGTTGAGGAGGTACAGGTCGGATCCATCCTACATCATTCAGACCACTGAGGTGCAGTTGAGGGATGATTTAAGTTATGAGGAGATTCTAGTAGAGATTTTGGACACTAAGGAGACGATCCTCAGGAACAAGACAGTTTAGTTTGTCAAAGTCCTATGGAGGAATCATTCTACAGAAGAGGTTACATGGGAGCCATAGGGAACCATGAAGGAGAAGTATCCACACCTCTTCGATGACTCAGGTAACAATTTCAAGGACAAAATTCTTTTAAGAGGGGGAGAAATGTTGGGCCCTAATTTTTTATTTATTTTATTAAGCATGATTTGATTAAATTTTATGGTCTTGCTAGATAAATCATTTTATTTGGAGTTAAATTATTATGTCAAGTTTGGGAGGATTTATTTCATAGATTGATGGAATTAAAGTGTTAATGTTGTAAGGTGATATAAGGGTAAAATTGGAAGATCACTTAAGGTTAAAAGACATAAGGCTTACATGGAAGGGCATAGTGGACCTTGCTTACTCATTCAAGATATAAAAGGGGAAGAATTAATTGTAGTCTTGTTTGTGAGTGAAAGAAGAGAGAAAGGGAGAAGTGGAGAGAAGAAGAAGAAGAAGCTAGGGTTTGGAAATTCTTGAAGAGCTTAAAGGGTTTGAGGTTAAAATTAATAAGTATAAGTATTAACCCTTCTTGATTGTTAGATGATGCATATTTAGGGTTTGTTAGAAGTGAATATGTCTAGGAAGTTGTTGATGAATGATTATGTAAATGTTGTGTTTGGTTAATGATCAAAAACTAGATTATAAATTGTTGTGAATGATATTGGATTGGAATTGTGTTGAAAATAAAGTAGAAGAGATGGGTTAGTGATAAGATGGGTTATATGTGAAAGGTGGGAAGTAAGAAGATGGAAAATGTCCAAAAACACGTTCTCGGAATGGGTTTCTGGGAATTTTATCTGTAGCAAACTCAGACAATTTCGCCATGGCGAACTTGGTCTTCGCCACGGCGAACTTTCTAACATAGAACATTCTTTGGTATTTCGGGCATAACCTTTGGTGTAGTTATCCAAATGGACTGATTTTTGATTTGTTATAAATTAGGGACATAGGGCTACAATTGTAGGATGAAATGGAGTTCTAATTCAGTCTCTAAATTTTTAAACTTTGGATGGAAGTTGAGCATAGAATGCTTTTTTAGTATAAGAATAGCTTGAAAATGTTTGGGGTATAACTTTTAGAGTACTGACCCAAATTAAATGATTTTGGTGTCATTGGAAACTTAAGACAATGGGGAATATTCTTTGGAAGAAAGAGTTATCAAATGTATTTTCTTACAATTCTCAAATTGGAATTCCTATTGAAACAGGGATTTTGTTATTGTTAAAGGAAATCAAGAAGGTGATCATGTGAGGCAAGAGGGGCAAGAGGAGCAAGACCAAAGACATCCCTATGTAAGTTTATAAGCAAGGAATTCAAGGTGGGTATATGTTTATAATAGAGTAAATAAGTCACTCATTGTTTCTTTGGATCAAGGAAGCTAAATGGTTTCAACTGCATCATAAATGTTGTATTTGTTTCCTTCTTGGTTGGATTGTGAAATTGTTATATGTTTGCTACATGAATTGTGTTGATGATTTATGAAAACATTTTAAAAATGATTATTTTTGAAAAGATGCAAGTTTATGAAATTAGGTTTTCAGAAAAGTTTCTTTTTGAAATATCTCATGTGCATGAAAAACAAGTTTCCAACAAGGTGCCATTTGGGCAAACTGTTTTTGATTCATGAATTACATGTTATGTGGGTTTGGTGTAATCCATTCACGAATGTCACGTGCACATTCACAAGTGGCATAGAGCTCCTCCATGGATTCCCTCATGTTTACATCTATGTAAGACCCCTATGGGGAATTGCAATAGTACGTCAAGTTTTACGACTACACAGGACCATTAAGTGGAAATGTGTAGTTCGTCATGTTCATAGATTCACCCAAACCATTTTGATGTGCTTATGTGTTTTTGAAATGTTAGCAAGTGTGATGCACACATGATTTACAATTGCTCATAAACTGTTTGATAAAATAAGAATTTTGAGAAATAAGTATTTGGTGATTTTTCATGCAAAAATTACTATAGTTTCTAAAATGTATAATGGCAATGAGTTTTTGAAAATGTTTTTTGCTTGTTTATCAATTATAAACTTGTTATCCACGAGCTTTAAGCTCACCCCTCCCATTTTTGGCCCATCTTCAGGTGATGAGCAAGAGATCGAGTAAGTCAAGAGTTAAGGCATCACTCCAGTTTGCATGTTTTGTTTTGTTAGTTTTTTGAAGTTAGATTTTGTAAAACAATGTTTTAGTCACATTTTGAGCGATTCTAGTTTTTATAAACATTGTATTTTGGATTATGTTGTAAGGGGGCTCGAAATTTCCACTAAAGCGTTGTAAAACTCTTATTTTTGATATTAATGAAATATATGTTAGTTTTGTATATGATTCTCCTCATGGTTTTACAAAGTATTCAATTTTGGAAATGAGATTAAGATTTTGAGAGTTTGGTTGTGGTTAGGTTCTTATTAGTTTTGGTTTTTGAGTTGTACAAAGGAATGTGGTTGAAAGATTCTAGGTTTGGCATGTAGTAAGATAGAACATTTTGGGTTAAGGGTTTAGTCTATAGGGGTTTTCATCGTGGCGAAGCCAAGAGTTCACCACGGCGTAATTCACCTGAAAGGTCAGTGAGGTTTACAAACATAAGTTCACCGCGGTGAGACTAAGAGGTGGCCGTGGTGAAAATAAAATTTTAGACTTGCCGTGGCGTAAAATTCCCAAAGGTTCCAAGGGATTTTCCGATATGTTCGCTACGGAGAAACCTACAGTTCGCCGCAGCGAAGTCCGCCTTTGCTTCCGAAGGAGTTTTCTTTTAAATTTCCAAATTCTAAGCCCTCCTCTACGCTCTAGCCCTACTGATCCTAAGTCCAATGTTGGGATTCGGAAACGAGATCCAAAAGTTTTGCCTATCGAAGGTGTACCAATAGGATATTTATCCCACCTAAGGTGCCCAACGGACTGTTTTGCCCACCGAAGGTGCTTGGCGATGGTGCTAACATGTTGTTTTGCCATCGAAGGGGTGCCTACGAGTCGTGTTTCCCATCGAAGGTGACTAGTTATCATGACAACGAGCCTTTTTACCCAACAAACATACCTAACACCTATACCAACTTGCTATTTTGCCCACTGAAGATTAGCCAATGGGCTGTGTTTCCCACTAAAGGTACGCAATGGGTAGTTTTTCCTGGCGATTGATCCCACGAGTTGTTTTTCGCACTAAAGGTGTATAGTGAACGTGCCAATGGGCTGTTTTGCCCAATGAAAGTGGCTAGCGACTATGTCAACATGCTATTTTGCGCACCAAAGATGGGCCAACAGCCTGTGTTTCCCACCGAAGGAGCCTAATAGGACGTTTTTCCCACCTAAGGTGCCCGACGACCATGCCAACGGGCTATTTTTCCCATCGAAGGCAAGCTAACGGGCTGTGTTTCCCACCAAAGGTGCCCAACAGGCTATTTTCCCATCGAAGGTACCTAGCGATGGTGCCAACGAGTTATTTTTCCCTTTAAAGGTGTGCTACCGAGCTATTTTTCCTACCGAAGTTATGACAACAAGCTATTTTTCCAACCGAAGAGGACCAACTGACTATTTTGCCCCCCAATGATGCCTAGTGACCATGCCATCGGGCTATGTAACCTACTGAAGGTGTCCCAATGGGTTGTTTTTCCTAGCGAAGTTGCCTAAAGATCATGCCAACGTGCTATTCTTCCTACCGAAGGTGTATCAATGGGCTGTGTTTCCCACCGACGGTTCCCAACAGACTATTTTCCTACTAAAGGTGCCTAACAACCATGCCAATGGGCTATTTTTGCCACCAAAGATGTGCCAACGAGTTGTGTTTCCCACTGAAGGTGACCAACAGCTTTTTTTGCACCGAAGGTGCCTAGTGACCATTCCAACAGGCTATTTTGGCCACCAAAGGTATGCCAACGGGATGCTTTTCATACCACTGGTGCCTAGCAATCTTGTCAATGGGCTATTTTGCCCACCAATGGTATGTCAACGGGCTATTTTTACACCAATGGTGCCTAGCTATCGTGCCAATGTGCTATTTTTGCCACCGATGGTGTGCCAACAGACTGTTTTACCTATTAAAGGTGTGCCGACAGGCTGTTTTCCACCAAAAGTGCCCAACAAATTGTTTTTTCTAGCAAAGGTGCCTAATGACCATGCGAGCGAGTTGTTTTGCCCATCGAATGTGTGCCAACTAACTATTTCTCCCACCAAAGGTTTGTGAGGTCGCGCCAGTGGGCTGTTTTGTCTAGTAAAGGTGCCTGGTAGTTATGTCAATGTTCTGTTTTTCCCACGAAAGATGTGCCAACGGGCTCTTTTTCCCATATCTAAAGTGCCTAGAGACCTTGCCAACAAGATATTTTTCCAAACAAAGGTGCCTAGCGACTGTCCCAATGGGTTGTTTTACCCACCGAAGGTGCCTAGTGACTGTGCCAACAGGCTATTTTTTCCACCAAATGTGTACCAATGGGCTATTTTTCCTATCGAAGGTGCCTAACGGTTTGTTTTGCCCATTGAAGGTGCCTAGCTATCCTACCAACTAGTTATTTTGCCCTCTGAAGTACCTAGATAATGGGTTATTCTTCCCACTGAAGGTGCCTAACGACTATGCCAACAGGCTGTTTTGTCTACCAAAGGTGTGCCAACGGGATGTTTTTTCCCATCGAAGGTGACCAACGAATTGTTTTCTCACCTAAAGTGTCTAGCGATCGTGCCAACAGTTTGTTTTGCCTACTGAAGGTGTGCTAATGGACTAGGTTTCCAACCGAATGCATCCAAACGGGTTTCTTTGCTTACCAAGGTGCCTAGCCACCCTACCAACGTGCTGGTTTTCCCATCGAAGGTTTGCAAATAGGTTTTTTTCCACTGAAGGTGACTAACGAACATGACAGTGGGCTATTTTGCCCATCAAAAATGGTTAGCCACCTTGTCAACGTGCTAAGCTTCCCACTAAAGGTGCCCAATGAGTTGTGTTTCTCATCGAAGGTGCCTAGCAACCTTGCTAATACGCTATATTTCCCACCAAAGGTGCCTAACGAGCTATTCTGCCCACTGAAAGCACCTAAAGACAGTGCCAACGAGCTATTTTGCCCACCAATGGTATGCTAACAAGCTGTGTTTCCTATTGAAGGTACCCAACAAGTTGTTTATTTCATAGAAGGTGCCTAGTAACTATGCTATGAGTTGTTTTACCTACTGAAGGTGTGCTAATGGATTGTTTTGCCTACCAAAGGTGTGCTAATGAGATGTTTTTCCCACAAAAGGTGCCCAATAGAATATTTTCCTACTGAAGGTACCTAGTGAATGTGCCAATGGTCTGTGTTACCCACCGAAGGTGTGTCAACAAGTTCTTTTTCTCACCAAAGGTGCGTAGTGAACATGCCAATGGGCTATTTTGCCCATCAAAGGTGTCTAGTGACTATGCCAACGGGCTATTTTACCCTCCAAGGGTGTGCCAATGGGTCATTTTTCACACCAATACTACCCAAAGGTGTGCCAACGAGCTGTTTTGCCTATCGAAGGTATGCCAACTAGCTATTTTTCCCACTAAAGGTGCTTGATGACCATACCAATAGGCTATTTTACCTCCTGAAGGTGCCTAGCAGCTGTGCCAACGTGCTATTTTTCCCACCAAAGATGTTTAGCAGTCATACCAACGTGCTAATTTTCCCACTGATGGTTCTTAGCAACTGTGCCAATATGTTGTTTTTCCCACTAAAGGTATCCAAATGAGCTCTTTTTCCCACCAAAGTTTCCTAGTGAATGTTGCATCGAAGGTGGCTAGCAACCTTGCCAACTTGTTATGTTTCCCACTGAAGGTGCCCAACTAGCTGTGTTTCCCAGAGAAGGTGCCTAGTGACCTTGCCAACGTGGTATGTTTCCCATCGATGGTGTGCCAACAGGCTATGTTTCCCATCGAAGGTACCCAATAAGTTGTTTCTCCCATGGAAGGTGTCCAACAACCTTGCAAACGGGTTGTTTTGCTCACTGAATGTGCACCAATGGGAAGTTTTGCCTAATGAAGGTGTGCCAACGGGATGTTTATCCCACCAAAGGTGCCTAACTAACTGTTTTTCCCACAAAAGGTGCCTGGCGACTGATCCAACTTGCTATTTTGCCCACCAAAGGTATGCCAATGGACTACGTTTCCCCTCGAAGGTTCGTAGTGAACGTGCCAACGAGCTATTTCCCAATGAAGGTACCTAGCGA
>JANZXP010000196.1:11153254-11163348 GCA_027576715.1 Erythroxylum flavicans | reverse complement strand
AGAAAGAGTTAGAAGGTGCACAAAGGCTGAATCAAAGGTAAGATCTATCTTCTTCTCTCTTTGTTTCAGTTTAATTCTAACACCCTCTCCTTAAATCTGCTTTACTCTTCTGCCAAGGATCTGGAATTTCTCAAGAGCTGTCGGCTTTAGTATATTCATGCTATTTCTTGCCTTCCTTGGTTTTTTTGGATAAAACAACATCTAGTTAGAAGTTTCTATGTTGATAAGTGATTTTTTATGAAAATAGATTGAATTTGTGGAATTTATGATCTATTACAGATTCGGAAACGGTCGCATGCAACTCCGACAAGGTGGAACAGAGCATCAAGAACGCGGAGGAGGCATGCGCCGGAGACCCGGCAAGCGGTGAGTGCGTGGCAGCATGGGACGAAGTTGAAGAGCTGAGCACCGCCGCAAGCCACGAGAGGGACAAGAAGAAAGGGTCTGATCCATTGGAGAACTACTGCAAGGATAATCTAGAGACAGACGAGTGTCGCACTTATGACAACTAGAACCCCTTTTTAAAATGCTTTTCTTTTTGTTCATTATACGATAGTAATAGCAATGAAGGTGTTGGAATAACATTTTCGAGTGATGTGGAATACAACATACCATATCTTTAAGTATTAATCAATTGGTGTGGTTTTTTGCATGTTTTATCATGTTGTGTTTCTTAAGATTACGACTATTTGTCAAATGAGTACAATTTCAGAATTTCTTAAGTTCCTAAGCAGTTTCTCTTTGTTGCAAAACTGGTCCACTTTATAATTAGCAGTCTATTTGATGTATGTAGAACCTAAATTCCTTCTCTTTTTTTCTTCTGTTTTTTTTTGTTTCTATGTTGGCCAGTGACTAGTCGTTTTTCTTTGATTTAATTGTTGTTAAGGGTAATTGTAATGCTCTGTAATGTTATTTTACTATTTCAATGCAAAGCATGAAGCTCTTGTTGGTTCTCATTCTTATGGAAGTTGTTAATTTATGTAATTCGATCACTTATTGATTAGCATCGATAGTGGAATTTGATTGTTTTGAAACAACCAGTTATATACACACAGAGAGATTATATATACATGTATGTATGTACTTATGTATAAACAGAATGAAGGAAACGGTTTGAATCCTTGGTGTTGATTATGGTGCAGCAAGTGTCTTCTTTAGATGTGTTTGTCTTTTACATTATATAAGCAACCAATTCTTGACAGCAGTCATGGTCTATTTTGGGTACCTTATTTTATGTTGGAATTGGTACTAGTTTAAGGTATAGTTTGCCTTTCATCTACTAGAATTTTGGGTGCCTTCTTTTCTGTTGGAATTGGTACTGGCTTAAGGCATAGTTGTGCCTTTCATCTACTAGAATTGATTTTTCACAAAAAAGAGAAAAAGGAATTAGTTTTCAATCATGTTTCATCAACACACTAAATGTCATGTTGTGCATAATATAGAGGGCTTTGCAGGGGATGGCATTTTATTCCTCTCAATTTTTAAAGAACAAAATTTAATAGGACTCTAGAAATGAATATTGAATTTCTAAACTAGGACAGATCCTGTCAAGGCTAATAAAATCCATCTTTTTGTCTTTTGTAATAACAATATATGTTACCTTCGTGTACTTGGTACTTAAAAATCTGAGCCGTTCAAATTAGTTGTTATTGACTTATTTCAGCATAAAAGTACTATATGTATAACATGATTGAATACATGAAATCACATACCCGCAAAGATTTTGCCCTGTCATACTTGTTCCTCGAGTTTTTAATGCTTCAAAATTCTTCTTTGTTTTAGCGTTAATGGTGTGTCTGTAACTCTTCCTTATACAATTAAATGAAGAGAATATCTGTAATATATCATAAAAGTGACAATATCTGGTCCATTGTTAATAATTGTATTTTTAAGTAGAGAATTTGGCGCTTGACGTTGATAAGATGCAACTTTCTTTATAAATACAATTTTAATTTTTATTGTTATTTTAAGTTTTATATTAGATTCATATTTATTTATTATTAGTTCATTATGTAATAATAGATATTGGTGTATTTTTATTTCAATAAAATATTTTATTTTTACTTATAAGTTTTACTTCTTATTTATTATATACCGATTTTATAGCGGTTCACTACCGGTTGAACCTCTAAACCTTAAACCTTTCCTTTGACCGGTTCGATGACCGGTTCGATTTTTAAAACATTGCTTTTTAGCAACCACAGCCGCACTTATTAAACACTTATCTTCAGTTTCAGCAGTTACTAAAACAGCAATCCTAAGCACATAAGTACTTATTGAGAATAAGTACTTATCATTTCAGCAGGTTGATTTCAGTAGGTTGTCAACTGCCACAGCTCCCCCAAACTAAACCTTAATATATTCTCTTTAACTCTAATTTTCTAATCAGTTTCCATATTCTTTTTGTTGGTGCAAATTTTCATGAGAAATTTGGCATATCATATAATTTGTTTGATCACATTCAATAGCAGAACATTAACTTCAGTTTTTTGAAATATCTCTACAATTTCTTCATCCCTCCTCTCCCTTCTTTGCTTTTGCTAACCTACTAGGAAATAGAGATGCAACAAGAATTTGTGAATTAGAAAATACAAGTTTACTAGTGACCTCTTCAGTTTGTGCATCTAAGCTTGTTGGTTTCAGTTTCTTTTTATTTTTCTCAGATATTACCAAATTTATTAGGCAGGGTGCACTTACTTTTTTACTTCAAAGAGTCATGATGCTAATGTTCACTTTTAGGTTAATTTCTACTTGAAATAGCAACTTTCCTTTATTAGCCTCAATTTTATTCAATGCAGATGCAAGTTGTGAATTTTGGGTTTCCAACATTTCTAGTTCCTGACTTTTGCATTTTAGTAGCTAAAGTTTTCACATTTTCCTCTAAAGAGATACCTGAACTTAATGTTTGGTTCGAAGAAGAGGCTGTTTTATTGAAATCAAAAGATTGATGTTGCAAGTTGATACTAATTTATCCATTTCTCAAGTTTGGGTGGTCTCTTCAATCATAATTGTATTGGTTTAAATAGGTTTCATATTTCCTTGGTTGGTTACCATGCCCACTTATCATATTCACTTGAGGAATTGCTTCTTCTTAAAGTTGTGAGCATATATCAGTGAAGTTTTTTATAATTATACGAATGCTATAAACTCTATATTATCAAACATATCCCACTGCTAATTGTCTAATAAGAGAAGTTAGTTTCGAAAGTTGAGTCTCAATAATAAATGTCTTACCTCATTTACTTTTTTGAATGTGTGGTCTATCATGACTCCAAAATTGAGGATGTCAAATTTAGTCTGGCTTGTCTATCCTGACTCAATTTTGGCTCGGGTTGACAGGCCATGAGCAAGTCACGAGCTATAAACCATCCCGTCCCAACCTGTGACCAATTGTTACTTAAAAAATGACGTTGTTTTTGACGTTTTTTTTAAAAATATATGATGAGCTAGGTTGTGGGTCAAAGGCGCCAAAATACTATTTCCTACTATCTTAGAGATTCAATCTCTTGCTTCTATAAGAGTCTTTTTTACATTTGCTCCTCTACTTACAATGTCTATCATGCTTCAATCTATAAGCTAGTTCTTCATCATTTTTTTCTTCATTGTTATGTTACGACATACAACTCCTTCTTAGATCAAACAAGAAACATAGTATGAGAGGTTAGCAGCATTATGACAACTAGTGATAAGAGGAAGGAACAAACTTAAATTGGATGCCCGACCAAGCTTCAAGTACCCTAAAGCTCAATTAGATTTAGTGTAACATCTTGTTACCCATGTTGAGGCTATATTAGCAAATATGAGAGATTAGTAAGAAATTAGAAAATCCATTACACGCTCATACTCTTGAATATTGAATTTTTGCACATGAAAATAATTGTACATGCATTTATAGACATTCTGGGTATAATTAATTTATAATTGAGATGTGAATGTGATTTTGTTGATAATTGTGGCTTCTATTTGTTGAAAATTTTATTGATTAGTGGAATTATTATAATTACAAATTTCGGTGAATTTAGGATTTATTTTATAATTTATAGAGTATTATGGAAAATAGGAAAAGAAGAGAAGAAATCAAATGAAGATTTGGAGATAGTTGGATTGTAAAGATGAGAGTTAAAGGAAGTTAGTTTCAAAAGAGACTAAGTTAGAACTTAGACCTTAGGAGAGTGACAAGATGTGTCAGAAGTAAGATTGAGAAATTTGAGAGTTAAAAAGGGGTTTGTTCTTTTCCTAAGTTTTTTCCTTGTTATCATCTTCTCTGAATCTCTTCCCATATACAGAGTTTTCCATCAAACTCCTTCTGAGAGTTAACTCTGATTTTTCATATCCCTCACCAATTCCTTTACTCCTAAAGTGTTTCTTCTGCCTTAAGAAAAACCAGAAGTTGGTTAGTGTTCACAGAGGAGTACGTGATTTTGCATGAAATTAAGGCTTTGGGGATAGTTGAAGATCTTGGAATTTTTCAACAAGAAGGTAGTGAATAAATTCTTTAGAATTGGAGATTTTGAAATAAATCTGATGAGTTACTGTTATCTACATAAGCATGTCATTTACATATCGTTATATTTTTGAACACTGTGATAAAGGGATGGAAATTTGGAGATATGGTGTTATTTGGGTTTTGATAGATTATTAGTGATCGGTGTTATGAAATGATTGTTAGAGTTTAAATAGAAATAAAATGATGTATACAATTAGTGTAGAGAGTTAGATATGGAAAGGTAATATGCTCTGTTTCTTCACTGAGCATATATGAATACTTAGGTGTTTGTATGAGAGCTGATAAAGACTTAGAGATGTCCAGGAGCATAGAAGTTTCGTCTGTAAAGACTTAGCATCTGTGTTTTATCGTCTGTGGTTGACTATTCTATCATTTGAGTTGACCACTTAGCGTCTGTGTTTTATCGTCTGTGATTAACTATTCTATCGTCTGAGTTGACCACTTAGCGTCTGTGTTTTATCGTGTGTGGTTGACTATTCTATTATCTGAGTTGACCACTTAGTGTCCGTGTTTTATCATCTGTGGTTGACTATTCTATCGTCTGTGTTGAGCACCTAGCGTTTGTATTTCTTATCGTCTGTGGTTGACTATTCTATCGTCTGTGTTGACCACCTAGCGTCTGCATTTCTTATCGTTTGTGGTTGACTTTCCTTCATCTGTGTTGACCACCTATCATTTATGTTCTGCTTCTGTCTGTGTTTCACTTCGTCTGTCTTTGAGATTTCGTTTGCCTATAGACACTTCGTCAGTCTTTTGACGTATCGTCTGTCTTCTGCTTCTGTTTGTGTTTCACTTCGTTTGCCTTGATATTTCGTCTGCCTTTAGCCATCGTCTGTGTTTTGAATATTCGTCTGCTTCTGTTTCGTCTACTTTTGCTTCGTCTACTTTTGCTTCGTCTACTTTCTGTTTATATGACCAAATTATATAAATTACACTCTGTGATTAAACGTGAATAGTAGACTCGAAAGCCAGAGTTTGGAGAAAAATCTGAAAAGGGCTCCTTAGGTTATGAAATTGGATTAAAATGGGTTGTTGAGGTATAAACCCTACGAATAATGCTAGTTAAGTGAGTTTCAATATTTGATTGTGTTTATGATAACATTGATGGAAAGATACCTGGGGTTGTCATAAACATGCATTGTACATAATTCATTCCATCTATATGCGTTAATGAACACGTATAACTGTGCAAATTGTGTTATATGTGTGTATTATCTTGTTATAGAGGAATAGTTAGAATGTTAGCTTCCAGATTTTGCCGGCACTTCCAGGCATTAGCTTCGGGAGTAACTTGTGAGTAACCTAGATGGTTTCTCTCGATTATTGTTTACTTAAGTTATGCTATGAATGATAAATGAATGTGTTTGATTGTGAATTCTGGACAGAAGGTCCAATGAATGTGAATGAGGATTGAGGTATTGAAGTGCTACTTGTATGTGAATGTGAAGACCTATGTGCTATATAATGTGATTGATTGTGTTACATGCATTCTATTCATGAATGCATAATCAGATAATGGAAGTTGTGACTAGAGTAGCCAACGATCAGAGCTTAAAGCTTAACAAGTGAAAATGAGCCTCGAGCTCACAAGTGTTTCAGAGCCTCAGGCTCAGCATGTAATGAGCCCTGTATCCTCATCGGATAAAGGACAGTTATTAATGAGCCTGGTAACCAAAATAGATACGGGACAGTTCAGGCACTCGGTCATAACAACGTAACAATTGGAAAAGAGTCTCACGATTATTTCATATGCATTTGGTTATGTATATTTGATTGATTGAAATGCATAATTTGCCTATGCTTAAGTGAAAATGTGAAACGTGATCAAATATGCAACAACGTGATTATATGTTATGTGAAATGATGTGTTGCATGAATTAAGTGAACCATCGATGATGGTTACCTCATTGAGTTTCCAAAACTCACTAAAATTGCAACGTTGTCTTTTCAGGACCGAGAGACGACTCTAGTTATTGAGAGGCTCTACCAGCCGTGTCAATTGTGATTGGCAAGAGAAGTCAGGGCTCAAAGGTTGGTCAGCTAGGATTTTTGGACAGATTAGTTAGATTGTACATATTTTCCTCATTCATATAGTACTATTATGTTAGGTTTTGATGATGTACATATGGAAATTGTTGAAAGTCACATTGTAGACAATCGGGTTTTTATGAAATGAAATGAGGAAAAGTTGGTTTTAAAATATTATGGTTTTCTTATGATACTTTATAAGTGAATTATGATACCATACCATGTGAAGTGAATGTAGTAAGTGAACGTAGCGTGCCCTTATCCTAGGTTATGTGCTGGAATCACCTCCGGGCGTCCCGGTGTATACCCTTCGGTAAGGGGGCGCTACAATATGATGTATGAGTTCATTGACAACCAAAGTACCTACCGTATTATGTTTCCTTAAACACCTAAATACTAAAGTTTGAACCCATTAATCTCTTATATTTTGGCCCCTGTCTACTTTATCTTTTGGATGTATGCTATATAAATCTTATATTTGTCTAAAATTTTTGCTAATTCCAATAACTTCTTTATCATGGTCCTGATATGTAACACCCCAACGTCTACCCTAGAAGTATTATAGTATGTCTAGGGTGTATTAAGAAGTGAACATAATGAATTAAAGGCATCTTAGTAAGAGATATAATGGTACTTAATGTGGTAAATGGATAATTTGTTCGCTTCGATATGGACATACATACTTGGATATGAAATACGTATGGAAATGTTTGATATGTTTGCTTGGATTTATGAATGTGATGTGAGGGGAATTGATAAAAGAAGCATTCCATAAGTAAATGGGATGTTTTTGGTTAAATTGGATGTATTTTTATGTTACTCTTACATGATAAGACCGAAGTTAGTTGATTTGGGATGTGTACCTCACTGAATGGATAGGTTCCACTAAACGGACTTCTGTAATTTGGCCATTTATTGTCCTATAGACCTCGAAATTGTATAATCTTGATTGGAGATTAAACTAGAGACACTAGTCTAAAAATTTTATGAAGGAACCGAAATTTTATTATGCCTTTAAGATTTCTGGCCTGAAGTTGAGTTATGGCTGCTATCCCTGTTTTCAAACAGCCTGTAGTGTTTTGGGTATAACTCCCAGAATAATTAACCAAATTGCATGAAATTTATTACACTAGAAAATTAAGACATATAGGAATGAAATTAATTGATAAGATTGAAGGCCAATATCGAAAGTAAAGTGAGAAGAAGGACCAATATGCAATTTTTCTAAAGTTAACACATGGACCAATTGGATTAAGGCATGTGTGACCAATAATAATAAAGCATGTGTGTCTAATAGGAATTAAGCATATGCATGAGTCTTGAAAGTTCTGGAATGGGGATATGGAGAGGGGAGATGCACGACATTTTGGGGGTCTAAATTTAAATTTTTCTTGTCTCCATTTCACCTTCTTCATCCCATCATTTTTCATGTAAGAAATCATGCCAATCTTAGTTAGAAATCAAGGTAAAAGTTAGGGATTTTCTCTTCACCTTTATCTCTTCTTACATCGTTTATGAAGGAATGAAATTATATGGAAGTGGGATTAAGAGGTATATTTTTGGTGTTTTTATTTGGTGAGTCAAGCAAAGCCAAAGAGGAAGGGAAGGAAAGGCAATAGAAGATCCACTTTGTCAATTTTCAAGTTTGGGACTTCACTTAGTTGATTTATGTATTTGTGGATGATTTAATGGATATAAAGACTCATTTTGATGTGGAATAGTTGCTGGTATGTTGCTTTGGTGTCATTTTGGTGTTATATTGCATAGAATTGGTTGAATATGACAAGAGAGTATTGTGTAGTGGAATTCTGTCTAGGGTTTGTTTGAGTCAGTCACATTGTTTAGGTCATAACTCAGCCTATAGACTTCCAAATTATGTTATTTTAGTTACATATGAAGCGTAAGACATAGAGATAAATATCTATAAAAGGAATCTGACTTAATTCTAGCTTTATGGCCTTTAAAATTGAGATTGAAAAAGGTGACCTGATGCTGACCTTGTTTTGGAGTAGCTTGTGATATTTTACCTATATATCATGATTTAGAAGTCCAAATGGTCTGATTATTAGTGCTATAAAAACTATATACATAAAGGAAAAATTTCTACAAGAACTAGAAACCCAGTTCTGACTTTTTCTATATGCATATTAAGGAACAAGTAGTGGTATGAATGGAGAGAGTGTCCGTCACGACCGTGGCATTGTTTTTGTTTCCAATTTCCACCGCATATTATCCGAACCTTTATGAATGTGTATGAAAATTTTCAAATACCTATAACTAAATGAAATAGGATTTACCATATGTGAATTGAATGATTGAACATTGGAATTTGAGATTGAGCATAATGCATTCCAAAGAAAAACTTACATGTACATAAATGATTTGTTTGCATATGTATTGCTCATATGCGTATATTATGATTATACAAGTGTGATTTTGACACCCTTATAATGGTGATTAGTTATGACTTGCATGTGTGAACACATATATAGATTTTATGACTTGAAATGCATATCATATGATTTGTTAATATATGAATTGTGAAATTTGCAAATGGTTAAAGGAAATGTTATAGTGCCTACTTTATTGTCATGATTGTGGATAGATAGGCATACCTATAAGGTTACAGTACAACTACTACAATTTGACACCACCGGTGTGCACAGTTTGATACCTTTAGGTATCCATAGTTCGATACCTTCGGATATCCATAGTTTGATATCTTTGGTTATCCACAGCACCTGTTATCCACACCCAAAGAAAATGTGCAGGCTTAACACAGAAAAGAAACTTAATAGTCATAAATAAGAAATACAGCATGACAAAATGAATAATTGTGTTGATGAGCATTTGTATTGGTTGTAATGTTGAATTGTAATGATGTGCAATTATATTAATAATCTATATCAATGAGTGTTGAATTGCAATAATTATCTTATAAATGCTCCTTTTCGATATATGGATAATATGTTTAAGCATATTTGCATTATTTACTTTGCTTAAGTATGCCATCATTGTTTACATGAGCATTGAATAATATCAATATTTGGTTCATGAAGGTGAATTTATGGTATATGAGTTATGATATTTTTGAATGTGACTGCTATAAATGGTCATCCAAACTAAGTGTTTCCCCATTAAGCTTTCAAACTTAGCAGGGGTGTTAATCCATATAGGTCCAAGTCATAGGAGAGAGGTATAGAAAACATCTGCGGGGATCAAGACCAACAAATAAAAGAAAAAAAGTACTTATGGAATATGTTTTTAGTTACAGATGATTACACATGTAATGAAGAAAGGAGATTGTATGTTTTCTTTTAGAATATCATGTAAGTGTAAAGATGTATTACTATTGTTAAATGATACTGTTAAGTATTCGAGAGTTTTGCGATGTGTATATATATATAACTTTGAATAGAATTATATACCTTAAATGTGTGTATAGGAATTTGGTTGTTATTGTAACACCCCACTCCCGCTGAACCCGAACCTGATATCGATAGTGATATCCGAATCCGTGCCCCGCGAGGGTGGCGTGCCACATCACTTAACAATTAAA
>JANZXP010000196.1:11127193-11139053 GCA_027576715.1 Erythroxylum flavicans | reverse complement strand
CTTATACAATCATCACAATGAGAATTCCATAGACATACAAGTAATGTTCTAAATGGATTTCTCATATCGGGTCTATTCAGTGAACTTGTTCTCTAATAAGCACCCACACGTTTTTTTAAGTATCTCTATACTTTAGCCTATGAGATCAACTACTTCTTTCATAAGAAAAAACACATCGTATGCTAGTTTTTTTATGTTCTATTAATGTCCAATCTTAATAGAACACTGACTAGGAACATTTAAGAATAATACATGAATGCAATATAAATCTCATAATTATAATCTCATTATAATTATGTTTGCAATGTACAATTATTCCATGGACTTTATCATATACATCTAAACATGTACAAGACAAATAATGTCTTTAAATAATTTGTCACAAAACTATAACAAAAGCGATTGGTTGTAGGGTATAAACCAACAGTGTCTTCAGCATTTTGTTCACCTCGCCTCTTCGTAACTTAAATATATTTAGTTGATCTTTTGCTTTCTTCAAATCTTCTTCAAGTTGTTCAAACTATGATTCCAATTTGGATACTTTGATGGAATGCTTCTTCTACACCTCAAAAGATTAATATAATGAATACTTCATAACTGAAAAAATCAACAAATCACAAAATCAAGCTAAAAGAGAGATGGTGAGTTTCCATAGAGGCACCTTCAAGCTTTGTAGAGCAACCAGAGAACTGTATTTTCAGAACCAATCAAAACTTTGACAAATGAGAGATTTGTCAAAATGAATCCTAGAAACAAATATTGATGGAGACAAACTAAGGTTTCCTTTCGAACAAAAAAAGTTTATTTTAAGCTCCATATCTAAAAACTAAAAAGCAAAAGCTATGCTCTTAATATCAAAGTTTGGAAAAGCCATACAAAGTATGACATAACACTACAAAAAAATGGGTGTTTAGCGACGAAAATTACCGACAGAATGTACCAACCATATGAGTCATCAGAGAAACGACTATTGGTAATTTTTAGCGACATAATAGAAATATTCCATACCTACAAACAAGTTTTTTCCATCGCTAAAGATTACCGACAAACAATTTTTTCCGTCGCTAAATATAGCGAGGAATTTTAAGTTCGTTGGTAATATTTACCGACAGACAAAGTATAAAAAATCCAAATTAGACAAACTATTACTACAATATTACCAACAGACAAAGTATAAAAAATCCAAATTAGACAAGCTATCCTAATTGTAGTAATTATACAAAGGGTTAATTAACAAAAAATCTCAAACTCTTGTCAATTTTTTAATCATAGTTTGAATTTTAAAAAGTAGCAATAAAATGCTCAAACTTTCAATTTTTTCAATTCTTGCCCGTATTTCAAAAAGTAGCAATAAAATGCTCAAACTTTCAATTTTTTTCAATTTTACCCTGACGTTAGTGTTTTCGTTAAGTTTGCTGACGTAGTTTGCTACGTGTTTCAGAAACCTTAACTATTAATAAACGCCAACGAAAATTAACAAATCAAATGAAGATTAATAAAATGACGTCATTTCATCACATAATTAAAATGACTTCGTTGTTTAAAAATGACCTAAATCAAATTACGCAGCCCAGATGACCTTACACTTTGATTTTAGCTTTTCCTTTTGTTTTTAGTTTGTGTTGTCGATGCCTTCACCCTTTAATTTTCATATTATGAAACCTCGATGCCCTCACACTAAGGGCATCAAGAGAACGAACCAAAAATGAAGAGTTTATTGGTGCAGTAAGCTGTAATGTAAGAGTAGTTTGGGACGTCAGAAGAACAAACAGAAAACAAAGAGCTGAGGGCTAAGGGCATCAGGAAAACAACAAATAACGTCAGACTAGAATTGATGAAAATTGAAAGTTTGAGCATTTTATTGCCACTTTTTGAAGTTTGGGTTAGAATTGAAAAAAAATTAAATTTTTGGGCATTTTATTGCTACTTTTTAAATTTTGAGTTATAATTAAAATGTTGACAAAAGTTTGGGCTTTTTTTGGTAATTAACCCATATATAAGTTAAAAAATAGCATTGTAGTAATTATACAAGCACTCTCATAATTCATACGTATTCTATTTATAGCTAAACTAACCTAAAACATTCATTAGAAACAAAAACTAACCATTTAATGGCTAGGACAATAGCATTGGTCAATTAATTCTATTACAAACTTCTGGTACATGTGATTAAAAGATTAATACGAGGAAACACAAAGGAATAAAGTGTACTAAACCTTGAATCATTCAAAAAATACACAAAATTAAAATATAGTATGAAATATTAACAAAGACATAAATACTAGTAAACCAAATGTGCATTATAATTTGAAAAGGAAATAATTATGACTAATAGAAAGAGGAGAAGCCAACAATCTTACTTGGCAAAGAAAATTGATGTTCTTAATCTTAGGAAGCTTATTATGTCACCTTAAAATTTTCAAAAGAATTCAATTATTAAAAACCAACAACATCAATTTAAAATAAAAAAGTAACTTTTAGAGGGAAGAATAATAGTAACTCTAACCTTTTAGATAGACAAATGAAATGATACATTTTCAAACAAAGTGGCTTTTCTAAGTTAAAGACTAAATTATATAGATTAAGTTATTATTTGAACGGTTTGTTAGATTAAATTAAATTGATTAAGAATTGAATCCAAGTATTTTAATACCTTTCTAGTTGATGAATAATGCAATTGAGTATATGATAGATAACCTTGATTTCTCTAAAATATTTGTTTTGTTTCCTTAAAATTGTTAACTATTTAAGTTAAGAGTGATTGAAATTGATTTATTTGAGGACGAGCAAAAGCGTAAGCATGGGAATATTTAATGTGCATGAAAATGGAAATATTTTTAAAAGTATTTTACTTCATTTTCATATCAAATTACCATATTTTACTTAACTTGGATTTATTTTCATATAATTATAATAAATTAACTATAGGGTGAAATTATTTAAGAATTAGATGCTATTTTAAACAAAAATATGAAGAAAATTATATTTCTTAAAGGAACATGGATTGGCCTATTAATGGGATTGAATCATATTATATTTTCTTATGCATTTCAACGTCTTTTGAATCCTATCTTTGTGTTTAACAATCAATTTGTGTTTACATACAGATTAAAGGAGTGAACACAAATATATGCGAAAAGGAAGAAGTTTGGCAAAGTTTAGAGAGCCATTCATGAAGGAGAAACCATCAAGGGCATTTAGAGGAGAATCAGAGAAGATCTGGGAAATAATCCAGGGTCACAATCGTAGAAAATATGCCATGATTGTGACAGAAGCTTGAGCACAGAGCCATGATCGTGACAGAAGCTTGAGCACAGAGCCATGATCGTGGAGAGTCAACCATGATCGTGATAGCAAGTGGATAAACTGGTCACGACCATGCACTAGAGGCTATGATCATGGCCTGCACGCAAACAAACATAGGGTTACTTCTGCATTTGAGTTTTCGAGGGACTTTTTAGGCATGAAAAAACCTTAGGGTTTACCCTAAATGGAAAAATAATATATAAAGAAAGAGAAATGACCTAGAAAAGAAGTCATCTATCTGCCACTTTTGGGAAAACTCCAAGAAGAGAAAAGGGCTTTTAAAATTTGCCATTTTCAGAAAGCTCCAAGAATAGAGGCGAATCTAACAGAGAAGTTTTTGTTATTTTCCATAAGCTTAGTCATTCTCTTTCAGGTTCAATGCTTTAGTTCATATTCATTCCATTAGTTTAAAGCTTTCTTAGTGTTAATCATAGTTTTACATGTTCTAGAATGTTAGAATGAATGTTTGATAGATTTTACAGTTGAACTTTATGAATTTTGTAAGGAACCTTTATCTTATATCAGTGGATGTTTATTCCTCCAATTTTCCAGCTATAATTTTGGTTATTTAAGCTTATTTATGTGCGTTTTCAAATCTGAATTTGTTGGGTATCTGAATGTTTAATGGTTTATGTTATGGGTTTTTGTTTATTTGTGATTCTCTGGATTAATTTGTGCTTAATAGTTAGGATTAATTTGGGTTTTTGTGCAAGTTATGCATGCTGGAATTTTTATTTTTGATGAAATTAGTTTATATTTTGTAATTTGGGTTATGATTAGTTATTTGCTAGTATAAAGAGTTTTGATTTCTATTAAGTTAGTTTCATATTTCAATTTTGTCACTTCTTTTATAGTTTCCAGCTTTGGTTTTATTTAAATAAGTATGGATTTTGTTTATTTAAGGTATATTGTGCTTAATATGAACATGTGTGGCTAGACTACTTAGGGGTTTGGAAATATTATAAGGATGAAGGGATGGAAATTGCAATAATGGAGATGAATTTGTCTTAAATTGGTGCTTGTAGGTCTAGGTTGGTTGGGATTTAGGATAAATGTCATGAATTAGGAATTTCTTATAGGCTTGATCACCTTTTAGGTAACTTTCTAATCCAAAGGCTAAGGATGAGCTTGTGATATGTGATAGTCCATAGTGATTCTCGAAAGTACCAATAGGTTAGTTGAATTTGTCAGGTTACTCAATCAACTAATCTAGGATTCCATACCTTTGGATTACACCCTCCGAGTTTATGAGTAGGTGGCCTAAGTTAGTTGTTTCTTAGTACCTAATGCATCTTCACTATTAAACTTAGAGATTTTATTCGTGATCGGGGCATTTCTAGTGCTTATTAGTTTGCCTGTTTTAGAGAAATTAAGGGTTTGAGAGCTTAATTGAGTCCATAGGCTAACACCATGATGAAAGTATCTTTTGCTTAGATTCAAGGATCAATGAACATCCTGTAATCTCAAAAATATCTCTAACCCACTTCTTTACCATTATTATTAGTATTTTCTAAACTCACTTTGTGTTTGTCTTTTGTTTTACGTTCTTTGCATCTTAGATGTCTTGTTTCATCATTTCAAGGTGTTTTGTTTTCTTTTGTTTGCAACATTTGAAATAGCATTTGCATCCCAGCTCTCTATGGATCGACCTTAGTTCACTATTTACTGCATAGTTTAGTAGTTAGGAATTTATTATTTGGTAGTTAGCAACAGGCTATCAAATTTTTAATGCCATTTTTTGGGAGTTGGCATATGTTACTTGTTATTTCTTGTGTTGTTTTTATTTTTGTTTTTGCTAATCTCTTTTTCATTATTTAATCAATTTGCATATCCCACAGTTCCTCAAAGCATGTTCGTTTTCATAAATTTGCTATCAAAAAATAGAGGATTGTTGCTTCTTCCACTTAACCCTTTTTCTTTTTCTCCTATTACAGATCGCACTAGATTTTATCAAAGAGAGCGAGGAATCCTCGAGTGATCATTCCTTATCTTTCGAAGAAGAAATCGATAGGAGTTCAGAAGAAACAGAAGAGAATATGAAACACCATCAATGCACCTTAAAAAAGCTTGCAGCTCCTTCTTTCAATCCTAATATGCTTTGTGTTAATTATCTAGATGGTGAGCCAGAAGTTGAAATTAAACCTAGACTGATACGTGCATTGCCTACTTTTGCAGGTTTTCGTGACATCAGCTCAATGGGATCAGGTTACATTACAGATCCCAACAAATTCTTGAGGGAGTTCTACATTGCATGCTCAGGTATGAAGCTAGTGGAAGTCTCAGTGGAGTAACTCAAGCTAAAGGCATTCCCCTTTGCTTAGCAATTGTAGCCAATGAGTGGTTGTATCACTTACCTGCTGGCTCAGTCAACACATGGGAGCAAATACAGTAGGCATTTCTAGAAAAGTATTTGCCTGCCTCAAGAGCCACTAACATCAGGAAGGAGATCCGTGGCATTCGACAAAACATAAGGGAGTCTTTGCATGAGTATTGGGAGAGCTTCATGAAGCCTTGCAATAGTTGTACAAACCATCAGATAAGTGACCAATTATTAATTCAATATTTCTATAAAGGTTTGCTTCCTTTGGATAGGAATATGATAGGCGTTGCGAGTGGTGGAGTATTGGTAGATAGGACACTAGAGGATGCTAGGAACTTAATAACAATAATGGCAGTAAACTCCCAGTATTGGGGCAATCGCGATAATGCTTCCTTCTTTACAAGGCAGGTGAAGGAGGTCTCCATTTCCAAATTACAGCAGCAAGTCACAAATTAGACTTCATTGGCACATCAATCAGTGATAGGAAAGAGACCTACTAAGGTATGTGGTGTAACTTGGAGTCAGAAGTTGTTGGTGCCCATAGACAATTACAGTTGTAAGAGCTCCAGGAGTTGCAACATAAAGCATTCGAGAATGTTTAGATTTATAAGGAGAAGTCTAAGGCATTCCATGATCGCAACATGTCTAGGAAGACATTTATGGTGGGACAGAAAGTACTTTTATATCATTCATGCCTCAAACTCTTTCTAGGTAAGTTACACTCCCGATGGATAGGTATCTTTGAGGTTACTCAGGTATATCCCTATGGAGCAGTGGAGATTAGAAGTGCCAAGATGGGCCATGATCGTAACATGTCTAGGAAGACATTTATGGTGGGACAGAAAGTACTTTTATATCATTCATGCCTCAAAATCTTTCTAGGTAAGTTACACTCCCGATGGATAGGTATCGTTGAGGTTACCCAGGTATATCCCTATGGAGCAGTGGAGATTGGAAGTGCCAAGATGGGGAAAGAGTTTAAAGTCAACAGACATCGTCTCAAGCCTTACTTTGAGGGATTTCAGATCGACAACGTGGAGGTGATGGAGCTTGAAGCTCTAACATACATTGGTTGATATCGGTTGATAGGGGTCAGGCTTGTAACCTTAAACAAGTGCTTGTTGGGAGGGACATACCTGCTATTGTAACCCAAAAACCCATTAGCCTTACCCTACCATAAGTTTAATGAAGTAATAAGTAAGCATTTGATGTATATGATTTAAGGACTTCTGTTTTGTATTCAATTATAAGATGTTTTAAGAGGCACTTCTACTTGTGTTTTATTGTTTTCTGCTGCTATTGCTTCCTTATTGTTTTAGTGTTGTCCAAGTAAAAAACAAAGAAGAAAAGAGAAGAAAAGAAGAAAAAAAAGAGAAAGAAAAGCATCCTTATTTTTGGCGTTATTGATTAAAAGCATCTTTATTTCTACTGTTGAAGGAAACATAGTAGCATTAATTAGTGATGAGTAGTTATAGTTTGTGGTATTTATATGCATGCCTCAGAATTTTTGTTAGGTTGTCCCTTTTTACTTAGTACTTTGTTAATACTTGTGAGTTACCCTTTGACCTTTTTGCCTCGTCTTAACCCAAACCCTATTACAACCCTAAGTAAAAGCCCTTTTTGATCCATGATAGCATGTAATATATGTACTAGAGAAATGGTGAATTTGCAAGCCTATGGTAGTGGTCTCTTAGAGGGCGTATTGAGTGAAACACTGACCTTAAACACTTGAGTGAAAAAAGTGAACATTGTGAGAAAAATTTATCTTAGTTTTATTTTACCTTTGATCAATGGTGTCTACCTTTGACTTCGTTTATGTGTATTGATGAAAAGATTATGATATATTTAGATGCTCGACGCTTGAGTTTGTCGAAGTTTGAAGGATTGGATAGTTTCGATTTTCTTTGAAAACAAATTGGCAAAATATCTTGGTTATTTTTAAATCGCTTGAAGACAAGGAATAATTCAAGTGTGGGGGTATTTGATGGGATTGAATCATCTTATATTTTCTTATGCATTTCAATGTCTTTCAAACCTATCTTTATGTTTAAATACTCAATTTTTGTTCATTTTGTTTTTACGTACAGATTAAAGGAGTGAAAACAAATATATGTGAAAAGGAAGAAGTTTGACAAAGTTTGGAGAGCCATGGAGAGCCATCCATGGAGGAAAAACTATTAAGGGCATTCAGAGGAGAATCAGAGAAGACCCCGAAAATAATCCAAGGCCACGATCATGACAAATATGCCACGATAGTGACAGAAGCTTAAGCACAGGGCCACGATCGTGCGGAGTCAGCCACAATCGTGACAAATAGTAGATATACTACCACAATCATGCATTAAGGGCCACTTTTGTAAATAGACATGGTCATTTCCAGATTCAAGTTTTCGAGGGACTTTTTGTACTTTTTAGGCATAAGAAAACCTTAAGGTTTACCCTAAGTAGAAAAATAATATATAAAGAAAGAGAAATGACCTAGAAAAGAAGTCATCTATTTGCCACTTTTGGGAAAACTCCAAGAAGAGAGAAGGGCTCTCAAAATCTGTCATTTTTAGAAAGCTCCAAAAAGAGAGGAGGCATTAGTAGAGAAGTTTTGTTATTTTCCATAAGCGTAGCTATTCTCTTTCAATTTCAATGCTTTAGTTTCATATTCATTCCATTAGTTTAAAGCCTTCTTAGTGTTAATCATAGTTTTACATGCTCTAGAATGTTAGAATGAATGTTTGATGGATTTTATAGTTGAACTTTATGAATTTTGTAAGTAACCTTTCCGTTATATCATTGGATGCTTATTCCTCCAATTTTCCAACTTTAATCTTGGTTGTTTGAGCTTATTTATGTGCTTTTTTAGATCTAAATGTATCGGGTATTTGAATGTTTAATGGTTTATGTCATGGGATTTTGCTTATCTATGATTCTTTGGATCAATTTGTACTTAATAGTTAGGATTTATGTATGTTCTTATATTCATGATCAATTAATTTGGGTTTTTGTGCAAGTTATGTATATTGGAATTTTTATTTTGATGCAATTAGTTTAGATTTTGTAATTTGGGTTATGATTAGTTATTTGTTAGCATAAAGAGTTTTCATTTCTATTAAGTTAGTGTTGAATTTCAATTTTCATCAATTCTTTTATAGTTTCCAGCTTTGATTTTATTTAATTAATTATGGATTTTGTTTATTTAAGGTTTGTTGTGCTTAATATGAACATGTGTGGCTAGACTACTTAGGGGTTTGGAGACATTATAAGGATGAAGGGATGGAAATCGTGATAATGGAGTTGAATTTGCCTTAAATTGGTACTTATAGGTCTAGGTTGGTTGGGATTTAGGATGAATGTCATGAATTAGGAATTGCTTATAGGCTTGATCACCATTTAGGTAACTTTCTAATCTGAAGGCTAGGGATGAACGTGTAATATGTAATAGTCTATAGTGATTCCTGAAAGTAGCAATAGGTTAGTTAAATTTGTCAGGTTACTCAATCAACTAATCTAGGATCCCATACCTTTAGGTTGCACCTTCCAAGCTTATGAGTAGGTGGCCTAAGTTAGTTATTTCTTAATACCTAATGCATCTTTGCTATTAAACTTAGAGAGCCTATTCTAGGTTATAGTGGAGATCGAGACATTTTTAGAGCTTGTTAGTTTTGCCTATTTTTAAGAAATTAAGGGTTCGAGAGCTTAATCGAGTCCATGGGCTAACATCATGATAAGAGTATCTCTTATTTAGATTCAAGGATTAATGAACATCCCAGAATCTCGAAGATATCTCTAACCCACTTCTTTACCATTTTTATTAGTATTTTCTAAACTTGCTTTGTGTTTGTCTTTTGTTTACATTCTTTACATCTTAGTTGTCTCGTTTCATCATTTCAGGGTGTTTTGTTTTCCATTGTTTGCAACATTTGAAATAGCATTTGCACCCCAGCTCTCTGTGGTTCAACCTTAACTCGCCATTTACTGCATAGATTGGTAGTTAGCGACAGGCTATCACCTGTATGTTCCTATCTATGCCTATATGCCAACTCATGTTATTTGTAGATTAAGTAAAATAAGAGACATGACCTAGAATAGGGGCTAAATAGAGATTGTTGTGAAGTTAAAGAAATTTTGTTATGTAATAGGTCCTGAGCAATAGTTTTGCTAAAAATCATAAGCTAATTACAAGAGAAATAATATAATCCATAAGATAGGGACACGATTATGGTAGAATTCATGCATTAATTTCAAAAGAAATAAGAAGATTCAAGGCCTAGGGACACGGGCATGCCAAAGACTTTATCTTTTCCATAAAATAGGACATATGTCGAATGGTATGAAAACATATATAAATGTCAAATATCCTAATTTTTAGACAACTTTTAGAGACTATTATTTAGAGGGAGTGATCAAATATATCAATTTGGTTTTTAGAAATATACATAAAACCAATAACATACTTTAACAAGAAGCTAAAAGAAGATTGTGATATAATGAGACGTCATTTCACGTCACTTACTTTATATTTAAAAAGAACTCATAATAGAAATCACACATAAGTATACGAAAAAATTGATTAAATAAATACATGATTATTAACAAATAGATATATCTTTATTCATCAAATATTTCTTTGAGGAAACTATTAAAATGATGAATAACCATATCTATCTATGTCTACATTATCTATGTGTATCATAATATAACAAACAAAATATACAATTATATGGAGATGATTATTGAAGTCATAAAAGTATTTAGTATATATCAACTCTTGACATACATCAACATTCTTCATATACGTTAACACTTCTTAAGTTATTGGATGAAATCAATTGTGATAAGAATTCATTATTCAACAAGTAGTCTGAAAAGTAGACTTAGAAGCAATTGTAAGCATTAGGATAACTAAAAAATCTCATGCAATTATCTACATAATCAAATATTGAAGTACATTTAACTTCTACCATATTAATACATAAAAATGCTCATTAATTGTTTCACAAATATCACCTTGCATATCATTCTCCAATTTCATTCTATTATTTGAAATCTATCCACATAATTGTTAATTTTTCATTTCAAGTCTTATGTAACTACTCTAGGCATTTTCTATAGATTCCAAGGCATTAACCAAGTTCACCAACATCCCTAAAAGACATTTCATGGAACAATTCATAGGTAACCCGAATTCATTTCTAACTAATAACAAAATCACTACATTTTTCCATTATTTACCAACAAAAACACATTCAAACAACAAATAAACCAATGACATTAGGTAAAATTGCATAATACTCATAATCCATGAAAAACCACCCACCCATATTTATATACGCATAATCTATGAAAACCCACCCACGATCAACACTAACAAAAAATTTTTTGGAGACATCGGGAAACTGAAATGCAAACTTACCTAAAAAGACGCACGATGGATCGAAACAAGCAAAAATTGATGTTGAATGCTTAGGAGGAAGAGGGACTGACAACTATAAAGTGGGGAAGAAGAGAGAATATGAAAGAGGGGAGGAACAAGGGCAGTTTTAGGTGGCTTATGAGGCTATTCAAAATGACGTCGTTTTAATTTTTGGAGAGCCTAATATTTACCGACTGAACTATTGTTCCGTCGGTAATTTAGATCTATAATTTTCCCGCCACCCATTATCACCTATTTTTACGATGAAATTTACTATTTTATCCCTATATTCTATCGAAAAAATCTCAGGAATAATTTCTCTCCACATTTATCAATCAAAATTCTGGCGGTCCCAAAAAACCATTTTTTCCAATAAATTTACATATAAAAAATCAATTTCTATCGCTAATTTACTACGAAATTTTTCCATCGGTAATTTTTAGTCAGTAATATGTTATTTTTTTGTAGTGTGAGTATATACTTCCTATACATAAAAGAGAAACGAGGGCTTAATTCTTTCCATTTAGAAATTGAAGAACTTCTTTGCAGCCCTGTTAAGAATGAGGAAGACTTTTGAGTTTCCATCCTAATTTTCTTATTAAACATTTGCAGATATTATTTAGAAGTTATGGAAGATAAGAAGTTTGATTATGAGAGAGGTGTTGGATCGCGTATGGCTCGAGTATTCACAATACGCTGCGAAAGAGACCATAACACAACACGATGTATAACCGAAAACATATAGGATGCGCAAAAAATACCTTTTTGACACGGATTGGTGGTTGTTTTTCAGATTCGTAGACACTGCTACACGCGAATGTCCTCTACCG
>JANZXP010000196.1:11091223-11101677 GCA_027576715.1 Erythroxylum flavicans | reverse complement strand
CAAGTCAGAACACCAAAATAAATTACATAACTCAATTCAGCAAGTATATTACAAAATCTAGTATCGAATACCACATCCTATTTTGTCATATTTCAACAAGTACTATATACTAACATTGCATATCACAATTTTAGAACAATTCAATAATTTCATCACAATCATTCATATCATACATGTATAATTGTTTATGCAAATGCACATGTGGTTTCTTTTTTTATTTTACTTTGTTGTAACCGAGCGCTTATCAACTCAATTTATTGTCCCATATCCGTTGTAGATACCGGGCTCATTTCTTATACTGTCCCGTATTCATTGTGGATATTATACTCATTGTTGTCTAAGCCTGTGACTTTTTGTGCACAATCTTGAGCTTTAAGCTCTTTTCCATACATTGGCTACTCCGATCATAACTCGTTTATCTGATCATGCATTTCAATGTAATAAGATGCTTCAATTCACATATCATGCTTTCAATACTTTTCATTCAATGAGCTCATGTCATATATCAAATTCTTTGTATCTAAATCCGGCGTTCATCATTCAATTATTCATACATTCCACATTACATATACAATTCAACAGAAGCATATATAATTGAGTTTATACCTCTAGGTTAACTCACAATATGCTCTAGAATAGCTATTGTCTTAATGATCCGGCAATATCTAGATGTTGGAGATCAACTTGTGCGTCTATAGTCAAGCAATACATACATAGTTCACAATCACTAATTTGTTCAATCATATGAATATACAATCATGCACATGTATATATGTCATATTTAATGCATGCTCAAGTAACCTTTCCGGGTATGTATTCTTAATCACAATTTTTGACCGTTCAATTATTATAGCTTGTATATTACCACTTTGCATTCAGGTTCATACCTTGAGTAAGTTTGATTACTCTAAATTCATTAATTATACATTCATCAACCTTTTCTAGCAATATATAATCACACAATTTCCCAATTCTCATTCATTTATACCTAATACACCTTACTCATATCCTTTGGATCATATTTGCATTCATAAGAACACCTTTATTCCTTTAACAACTCTAAATTTTCATATTTAAATACATTGATATCAAGACAATCCCTTCCCTAAGTAATGACATCAATTAACAGCCTAAACTTGTCGAACCCTTAATTAATTAATCAAGCAACAATCTAGGTTCATTTCAAGCTTTAATAAAGTCCAAATACACTAATGTAAAGTGACTTATCCTCATTTGGTTCAACAAATTCACAAAACGGAAATTATCATTTAAAAGCTTTGGCCACGATCATGGGGAACCTTCACACTATCATGGGATGAGTGCCTCGATTGTTCACTATCCAATTTCCCTCCATTCTCCACTAATTTCATCCACTTAAGATCATCATTAACACTTCAATTTTTTCAGAATTCATACTCTCAAAAGCCACTTCAATTCATGTTAATATCACTTCCATCTTGGTGACATTAAAACTCTCTAAATTCTATTCATTTATGTCACTAACAATCATTCTTACACATATACTAACATCCCCAATTTTTTTCCATATTCAAAAGAAAACTCTTTCATATCAAACTCAAAACACCTTCATAACAGTCCATTAATTATACCTCAATTCCTCATCAATTTTATCTCAATTTCTAGCTCAAAATCATTCATTTAATAGCCCATAAACTATTGTTTATCATGCATGCTAAACAAAACAAAAACTACCATTCATGCATCATTTTCCAGCACTAATTTAACACAAATATCATAATCAATCCATCCCCAATTCAGTCATTATTAAGTTCTATTAAAATATATCACGAGATCAGTCTTTCACTTACTTGATCAGCTCGATTGCCTACTCAATTATCAAGCTAACCTAGCCTTCCATGCATACAAGCACAATTCTAAGAACAAGATGGATGTATAATGTTTTTTCTTTCAGTAAGAAGAAGAAATTTGCAGAATATAGCTTTCTTAATGTAGAATTTTGTAAAGATTTTGAGTGGTGACAAACATAATTGAAGCAAAAATCCAGAAGCTGTGAGGGTGTGTGTGTGTTTCGGTGGTGAGAGGGAAAGAGAAGAAAGAAGCCAACAAAAACAATTTCTACATTAGCTTAATTCATTAGGTGCTGGGTGTCACTATTTTACAATGACATTTGTCACATATGCATGAAATCCACTTATCCTCTATATAAGCTGCCAAATGTCACCAAAATCCTAGGCCATTTGTCACTCAATTCTCTAAGCCATTTGTCATTAAATTCTATTGCCATGTGTCACTTATTTTATAGGCCTAGTCATCCTAAATTTTCATATGTCAACTTGTCTTATCACTTGACATTTTTCCTAGACTAAATGTACATTTTAATTCATCAATTTCCCAATTTTAACAATTAACTCCAAATTACTAATTATAATCTATCAAACCAAAATTCAAGAAATAAGAAATAAACAATAAAATCATCATCATTTTAAATCTTTCATACCTTAGAACATGTCAATTGAGTACATATATTATCTTTGCAATGTTTTTCTAAATCAACATGTATATGTGTATATGCTTATGTTATGCATGTGAATGAAATGCATCTCATAAATTCTAAAATGATATGACTCAAAAGTCCAACATTCTAACCTTCAGTAAGTTTTGGAAGCTAGCTATTACAAATAACGTCTACGTTATCTTTGCTAACATAGCAGTGCCATGTGTTTAGGAACCTAAGTAATAAGACATGTCGGCCTTAATTAACAGAAATGACTTAATTAATGAAACGACGTCATTTTATGATATAACTAAAATGATGTCGTTTCAACAAGATTAAATTTCTAATATATTGATCCCTCCTTTCAGATGTAGATACCATTATTTTTCTGTTCCACAAAAATAGTTTAATTCCTCAATGGTGGGGTTTATAGGGTACTGAACTCTGCAATTTTCTTGAATCTATCTGTGATACGAATCATACAAAGATTTGAATTACAACTGGGACATCACTTTTGATTAATCAACGAGAATATCAATAACATCAATCTACAAAATGCACATATTAAAACAAGGATTTTGTACCAACAAACTAAACAAACTCAGAACATCTTATGTGACACTTAGAAATGAATTTTCAAGGTTTTTCCCCTTGATATAGAACAAGAACAAATACAACAATCACAATCTGTGCTGATTCAAAGGTTTAGTTCACTTTCTTGCAATTCAAACGAATTTGTCCTTCATTTCCCGTTAACGGCTTAATGTTTCCCATCTTAACCATCGACCTTGCAAAATCAGCCTAAAAGGCTCTAGGATTCGTGCTGTAACTCCTGACAAGACCATCTGTTGAGTCGCCAATAAAGAGTGCTTGATCCAAGTGAACAAGCCCTTTTCTCTTCATCAGGTCCTTGAAGTAATCAGCGTCAAAGCTAGCAGGTTTCAAGCTCAGAGGGGAAAGGTTGGAGTTAGATCCTAACATGGGACATGTTTGCCTACGCTCACCAGTAAATTCAGGGTCGATGTTGGTTTCGTTGTGGATTCAGTTTTTGAATACACGCCACTGAGCAAACCGTAGAGTGTGGCCTCTTGAGAGCACTATAAGGTCTCTCTCGACAAGACCTTTCCTTATGAAATTTTCGATTTGTGCACGAAGGTCCATAAATGGTGATGGGATATCGGTGTCTGCGGTGGTTCTGCTCGCCGTCATCGAGTCTCTCCTACCTAGTTTCAAGGAAATTGCAGAGTTGAGTACCCTATAAACCCCACCCCACCATTGAGGGATTAAATGACGATTGTGGTACAGAGAAACAATTGTGTCTGCGCTTGGGAGGAAGGGGAAGAGATCGTCTGTTCCTCTTCTCCTGTTCCTATCCTGTGCCAACGTATAATATCCACTCATTTAACTTTGTCTTATTTATTTATTGGTAAACGTGTGGATGCTATGTAAGGGAACAGAATAGGAATAGGAAAAATGGAATAGACGATCTTGTTCTGGGAGGAAGGATTGATAGATTTAGGGATTTAATCTTGTTGAAACGATGTCATTTTAGTTAGATCATAAAATGACGTCGTTTTATTCATTAATTAAAACTGACATGTTTTATTAATTAAGGTTCCTAGACACGTGACACTGTCACGTTAGTAAAGATAACAGAATATTAATGTCATATTAGAATTGAAAAAATTGAAAGTCTGGGTATTTTATTATCACTTTTTAAAGTTCGAGCTATGATTACAAAATTGATTGAAGTATAGAATTGTTTTTGTAATTAACCCTTTATTTAAAAATATAAAATTAATTAAAAGGTGTATCTAAATAAAGGACCATAAAATCATATAAAACGAAGAAAACCATTGCACAACGAAAGGGGAAAACTGGTAACACTTATGTTTTAACTTCAAGGTCTCGTTTGGTAACTAGTAATGAAGGAATTGGAATGAAAAAAATAGAAATAGGAAAGAAAATTGGAAATCGGAAAAGGAATAAAATTACTGATTATGCGTGTTTGGTATGCAAACACTAGGAATGAGATTATAGAAGTTAATAGTTATATTAGTGTTTAGTGTCCAATATTACGAATGGTAATGAAAATTTTTTTTACTTAGTTTTAATTATTATTTTTTTGATTTTGTAAATAATTAATTAAATATTTTAAACTTTTTAATAAATAAATAATTAAAATTATTTTTAATAATTAAATAAATTATTAATTTTTAAATAATTGTTTGTGATTTTCCTTATAAGAATAAAATTAAAAAACCATGATAATCTTATTTTATGATATTTTATATTTTATAAATAATTAATAAATTTTTTTAATGATTTATAAGATTATTAATTTTTAAATAATTACGAATAATTTTTATGATAAGAATAAAAGTATCAATAAAACAAAGTAAAATAATTATTGAAGAAATTAATATAAAAGATAATTTTGATGATAATATTATAATAAGAATCAATATATTGATAATATCTTAATGACAACCTGATAATATTCTAATAATATCTTTATCTCTTATTACTAATTTTTCATTCCCACCGCAACCCCCTTGGGAATAAAAGTATAGGCTTTTTTAAGACTCATTCCAGTTTTATCATTGTCACCTCTTCATTACTAGTTACCAAATGAGACCTAAGAGTGTGAAACCAACTTCCTCCTTTTTGTTGCGGTTATGTTTCATAAAATTATCTCATTATTATATACTTAGAAACATATTTTAAAAGGACTCATTTTCTTATTTCATATTAGAAATATTTTCTAGTTGAAAAAAAAAGAAGCATTTCCCCATTTTTATATGAATATTTGATTAGGACAACTGTTTTGTTAGATCTTAAATTGTTATTACTTTATTTAATTGCCAAAAAAGCTATTGATTAATTGTTTGAATTATTTGAATTTTAAATTAAATAAAATAGAAGTTCTGACTAAGTCATCATGTTTTGATAATTCAATAAAAATAATCAAATCGTTGTCTTTTTTTTACTTTTAAATTTTTTAATGTTTTAAAAATCATATCAAAATTAATTAAGAAAGAAATTTAAGATTTAAGGTTTAAGGTTTAAAAATTTAACTTGAATTAAATTATCCAAAATAAATAGACAATGAATAAAAATAAAAATATAAAAAATAACCAAAAATAATATAAAATATTTTATTAAAAAATAAAGCACAATGTCTATTAATATATAATTAATGAATAATAAATATAAAAATTCTAACTAACATTGAATTTAACTTAAAAATTTAAAATAATAAAAAATAAAATAAAACAAAATAATTAAAAAGTTGTATCTTATCATTACTAAAATTAGTAATCTGCACTCTCATTCAAAATATATCGTGATGATCTTCTACTGTATTTAAATAAATTATAAATTAGTCATTATTTTAAATATAGTTAAAATAAGATATCAAGTAACTGATGACAAATGTTCTTATTTCATTTGCGATGACAAATGTACTTTCATTATACATTGCTTTTTTAAATTCACAATAATCAAAATTAACTGATATCTCTTCATCTTCAATAAAAAAAATTAGTGTGGTTAGTACAATCAATATCAACTAGATCATATATTTAATTCTTATTATGCACTTTGAAAATATAATAGAGGAATTATAAAATTAATAATAAAAAATTTCAATCCAAAAAATATATATTTTACATTCTCAAATTATAAGTATTGTAAACAAGGTCATTAAGTCATTGATATTCCAAATAATTTCATTTTTTTCACATGAATATGTTAAAAAAACATTCCAATTAGATTCCCAACCTTATATTGAAGTTATTTGGCTAAAATAATCTAATAGTAAGTTTTGTTAATGTTAGAGCACTTTCATCAAATAATCTCTACAACTCATTTGAATTTTAAATTAAGAGTAACAGTAAAATTTTAAAAATATAATATTGATAACTAAAGGACGAAGTTAAAATTGTAAAAGCTTACAAGCTACATTTTCTGTCATAAGTTATTTCTTTGAGATGATCTAATAACACTATATGAATATTCGTGATACAATATAATCTTATTTGTTACTTATGATTACTTTTTAATAGAAAAATATCTTTGTATTCAATCACATCAAAAAGACTTACCATCATATTAATATATTTATATGCATTTTCACAATATAAGGAATAAGGATTAAGAAAGTAAACTATAAAGTAGATTCTTGAAGTATAATTTATTCTATAATCAGTTAAGAATATATGCTTGTACAACTTCACGTATATTTAAAAAGATTTATAATTGTCTTTTGAACTCTATACATATCCTCATATGTATAACTTAAAGATGAATTCTTATTTTAATAATTTGAGCCATAATCTTTACAATTATTAATCAATCATCCTAAAATTTATTATCTAGAAAGTTGAACTAAGGGAGGTTCCAACCAAGGTTTTGATGATAAAAAAGCATATGTACCAGTAATGAGTTTTAATGTTGTTGATGAGGAAGGATATGAGAACATAACGTTATGGTATCAAAGGATTATGATAGAAAACTGATGTTTACCAGTCTTAAAATCAAGACCAAGTCAAGAGAAAGATCAAAACGCATTGAGATTTTTTCAATATACTACTTATTGTAAGCTCATCTTGATTTTCTTTGATAATTTAAGAGGCATACCATGCATAATCATTTATATTACTTCATTGTATGAGTCTTTACATTCATTAAGAGGCATTGAAGCTTTTGATTTTAATATAAAATCCCCTTAATATTTCAAATAATATTTCAGGAAAATTTTGGAAAGTGTTTTAATCACATTTAAATTAAACAAATTAATTTTAAACACTTGAAGTTGTTTAAATCATTTTTTTGTGATTGGTTGATCTATATAGGTTAGTGGTTGACAAATATAGATTAAAGCTGCTAAATTTGATGTACCCAAAGTTTACAGCAACATTGGTTGATGAATTGGTAAACCAATATGTTATATTGGTTAACCGGTATATGTATTTGATGACCAATATGTCCTGCAGTTAGTGAATCTAGAGCTTTTAACACATACTAGTTGGCCAGTAAGTCAAATATAATTGTTATAATAGCTAGCTCTTGGCTCTAATGGCTATTTTGGGTCCCAAAACATTGTAAATAGGTGTTTTCTCATTGGTTTTAGCACCAAGAAGCTTTTGAGTGTTCTATACACACATTTTTAAGTATTTGCAATTATTTGAGTATTCATTGTCTCATTTTGAGTGTGTAAGCCTTTAATGATTATCAAAGCATCTAAATGAGCAATTTTTGAGCTATAAGTTATCTGTTGGGTTTGAGATCATTATATTGGGCTAATCAAAGGTGATTTGGCGTTCCACTTTATCTTGAAGAAAGATTGAAAAGGTGGTTCCTCTTTGACAAAATAAAATATTGTACAAAGGGTATTCTTTGCCTTAAAGAAGACCTATAGTTGAAGTCCAGCGAGTTTTGGGATTAAACATAAGCAAGGATTATTCGACAAACCACTATAAATTGGTTTGCGTTTCTCTTCTCTTTCTCTTTATTTTATGATTTAATTCATTTAGTTTTATTTCATATTCTCATTTGTGATAATTTGGAGGCACTTTTCTTTACATATTAAACTTTATTCAAAATCTTGATTTCACCCGATTCACCATCCTCTTAGTTTCTATTAGGGAATAACGAGTGGTATTAGAGCAGGTCTATTAAGCTAGTATTTCTAACAAAATCCTATAGAAAAGATTATAATCGCATGCTTAGGGCCATCTTCATCATCCTTTAACCATGAAGGTCAAAAAATTAGTAGAGCATAGTTCTTTGATAAATTTGATTACCTTTACTAGAAAACAAGAATGAAAATTTTCTTGATGGTTGAAAATGTCAATTATGGGAAAACAAAGTGTCAAAATGTTCCCACTAAAATTATAAATGATAAAAAAAGTTCCCAAGTTGAAAGAGGAATAGGATCCTCAAAACAAAAGATTGATTTCCTTAAATAGTAAAATTATCCATATCTTGTTTCATACATTAGGAAGAAACGAATTCAATAGAGTATCTATATTTAAAAACACTAACAAAGTTTGGCATACATTAGAAGTTATTCATGAAGGAACAAATTAAGTTAAGGAAAGTAAAGTTAGAATGCTAACTCATCAGTATGAATTGCTCAAATGAAACATGATGAAAGCATTTATACCATGTATACTAGTTTTATTGATATTATAAATGCGCTTAAAGGTCTTGGTAAGACCTATACTAACATTGAAATGGTGAGAAAGTTGCTTAGCCTATCATTGAAACATAAGAAGCTAAAGTTACAGCCATACAAGAAGCCAAGGACCTAATAACTCTACTATTATTAGGGCTTATTAGATCTCTTCTTAGATATGAAATGAGACAAAGAGATACAAAAAGAAATGACGCCTTCGAGGAAAAAGGATTTAACATTCAAAGTCTCAAAGCAAGAACCAAGTAACGAGGAAGACACATCATCTACTGTAACTGATAAAGAAGATATTGCTCTAATTACCAGAAAATTTAAAAAATTCTTAAAAAAGAACTCATTAAAAAGCAAGGACTATAAAAGTGGTAAGATAGACTTAAAATAAAAATCAAATAATATTATTTGATTTTAATATAAGAAACCTAAACACATGAAGTCTCAATGCCCTCTCCTTAAAGAAAGTGACAAATATGAAAGAAAAGACAATAAGGAGAAAAGGGATAAAGGCAAAAACAAGGCATTCAACGCCTCCACTTGGGATGTTACAAGTGACTCCAAAAGTGAACATTCGGAAAAAGATATAGCTCACATGTGTTTTATGGAAAAAGAAGATGACTAGGTACTCTCTAACTCTAAATCATATGATAATGATAATAATGACATTGATTTGACATATGACGAACTTATTAAAAGACTTGAAGTTATAAACATGAAAAAGAAAAAGTTATCCTTTAAACTCAAAGAAGCTAAAAATATTCTAGATGCATGCATAAGTGAAAATGAAATGATAAAAAGTGAATTACAAAGCATTAAAACTTTTAAAGGTGTAACCACAGTAGATAATCATGAATTAGACTCTTTAAAGCATAAGAATAAGGAATTAAATAAAAACTCCTTGTCCAAGTTCACTAAAGGAAGTGAGAAACTAGAAATCATGTTAAGAACCAAAAAGAGTTCTAATAATAGGCATGGAATTAGATATAGTCATGAGAATGCTTCCAACACTAAAATCACTTTTATCAAAGGAAAGCATTTACATAGCGAAGAACAATGCGTCGAATGAAAAATGGACATGAAGCATTTACATCTAAGCACATACAAAACATTTCCACTAGAAATTAAATTAGGAGTAAACCTCATGTTTTTTTTAATCTTTCACAGTCTAAATTAAGAATTAAACACTTTTAAGGAAAGAATAGGCACAACTTCTTTACGAAAACACATGATAACATACAATCACACCCATACCATATTAGGCCTTACACCAAGCATAAATATATTATGCATGTTCATACTCCATACAAGCATCATTATAAAAAAAACATGTCTCATACATACAATTATGCTAGTACTTTGTGTTATCCAAAGGAAGCATTTAAATCATTTAAACAAATTAGAAGTTTTCCTAACTTATATGAACATAGAAGAGCAAGGAATGCATACATGCATCAAAGGTATAATGATCATCATTTTACTACCAAATCATATAATAGGGTATGCTCCTTTTATGGTAAATACGGAAACATTGATAAATTCTATTTTTCTGATGGCGTGTCAAACTGATCAAAAATAAAATTTATTTCCTACCCCAGAAAATATTAATAATAATATAATGATAAATAGGGTCGAACCACGGAGACCGGTGCAGTACTAAGTTATTTGTGCAAACAAACAATAACAGGAAATAAATATTGGTTGAGAAGAATTAATAACTAAAAACACAAATTCAAGAGAGCAATAATTAAAATGAATAATGAAAACGATATGATAAAATATCTAGCC
>JANZXP010000196.1:11060838-11091123 GCA_027576715.1 Erythroxylum flavicans | reverse complement strand
GTTCCTTGAGGTATTCAGGTTGAAATGGATAAATGGACTAGTCGACTATCATCGTATTAGTCGACTATTCGAAGAGCTGAGCTGAGCTTAGAAAGAGGAGTTTTGAATGCAAGTATAGTTGATGAATGTATGTTATCCGACACCTTATGGTATAAGAGCAAGAAGATGAACCAATAATGATTAAGGTGTTCTCTATTGGAAATAGCTTAAGTCTTATGATATTCTGAAAAAGTTGGACTTTAGAAATAGGGTCCAACAGTTTTGGTATCAGAGCAAGAAGATGAACCGATAATGATAAGTCTTATGATTTTTTGCAAGAGTTGGACTTCAGAATCGGGGTCTAACATTGGTCCTATCAAGCAATTGTAAGATAACAAAAGCAATATTGTAAACAAAATAAAATGATAATCGATTTCCATCAATTATATATATATATATAATATGCCTCTCAAAATCACTAGGAGCATCGTTATAAACCTCCATTTGTGAGCTTGAGAGATCTTGCATTATCTCATGAGCAACAATTAACTTCAAATTTGGTTTATAGTTTATAGTATTCTCCTATTAACTTCGACTTTCTTTGTAAAATTTGGTCTGAAATAGGCACTAGCATTCAAAAGTGTCCCACTTGTAAACAGTAGAGAGTAAAGTTCTCTTTCTTATTGCTCATTAATGATTTCAAGATATGGTGTGTACAAACAAGACCTATTTTTCATATTGGTTTTGATTGCTTCCTTCGTCTTCTTTATGAAATCATAAAAATAACTCGTTGTTGCTTTCTATCACTATCAGTTAGACGAAGTACTCTCACTAAAGGCTCACAAACTTAGATTACAAATTAAAGCTGAGATTAAAATTCATGATCTTTAAGTATAATTCTAGAAACCTCAACTCTAGCATAATGTGATGCGACTCACTTATTGCTTGTAAACATTTGTCTCAAATCCTTCTTCATCATAACAAAACACTAGAGTGATAAGAAATTAGTCGCAAGCCTTGTTATAGTAGGACAACACAAATTTTTAACATTGGGGAAATTCTTCCTCATCAAATTTAGGGCCTATACACGATTATAGATAAATTGGTCATGTTTTTTTTATTTCTACATAGTCTCATTAATGAAAGGGAAATATCTATAATCTCCTATATTTTCTAACATCAAGTCAATGTAATGTGCAGCACAAGGAGTCCAACAAAAAAATTTATATCTGCTTTGCAATATTTTCCCAACTGCTTTGCAAGTAGAATCATTGTCATAATGAATTAAACAATGATTTATGACCCAACTTCATTCACAAATTCATTAAATATCTACAACAAAGTATCAAGATTTCTAGCAAGGCTAAATGTATCAATAGACTTTAAAAATATTGTCTCCTTAGCAAAATAAACTAAATCATTCATAATGGGTTTATGTATTTTATTTGCCTAACTATCACTCATGATCGAAAATCCATATGTTGCCCAAGTCATTCTTCTTTCATCCAAATAACTCTTTATTTCATAAATAGAGTTGCTCAGAAGTTTACCTATATAGTTATCAATTGAAGGAGCCTTATATCCTAGATCGTAAGAGGCAATAACATCTACTATATGTTGGTAAGAATAAGACTAATCACATTAAATGATACGACATAATCATACCACCATCTAGCTATTGCCATATTCACATTCTGAGTCACTTCTTTAGATTGTAAGAACTATGGATTGAAGGTTGAGCTTCTATAGTTGTTCATAATGCAAAAAAGTTAGACACTTGTCTTCTTCTTTTCCTCACATTAGGTGCAACATTCCCTTCTTGTTAAGTAGGAATACTGCCACCTTCAGCATCCCCACTATCATCCTAACCACCGAATAAAGAACTTCCGCAATCTATTTCATAATTTAACATTTGTCTTCTATCTTTTTCATGTTGATACTCTTAAAATAAAGTATTAATTTTTCATTCAAGTCATGGATCACTTTTCTACAAGGCTTTTACTTCACCTTTGATCCTAGTTAAATGCTTCTTTAATTCTTTAATTTGGTGATTCCCTTTCAAATGCTTGGTACAATACATACAAATGGTATGGTTCTTCATTCTAGGAACCAATCTAGCATGAGCCCAAGTTGGATCGTCAAATCTTCCTAAAAGTCAACGTATCCCAAAGCACAAGATTTTTCACTTTGCAAGGGTCGAAGGAGGGTCATCAATGTACGCAGCTTTTCCTTTGTAATTTTTATAAAAAGGTTGTTTCCATGATTCGAACATTTGATCTTATGGTTACAAAGGAGCGACTTTACCAGTTGCTTCATGGTTCTCCCTCTAGATCATCAAATCTTCCTAAAACGACTAAATTATCAGGAGTACTTGAACTCTCCTCAATTTATCTGAAAAATAAATGAAGACATGTGTTAAAGTTAAATTAATAAATTCATATACAAAAGTACAATTTTTGTATATATTATCATTAAATAATTATAAAAATCCAACATTCAGTTATAAGTATATCTAAATTCTAGATAGACTCTATCTTACATATTTCTTTATGATAACATACATTGGAAAAATGACTTTTCTTTATGATAATACACATCATAAAAATGATTTAAACACTTATAGTTTCACTTTATGTTAAGTAATGAGTATTCTCTCATAAATTCATATACTATTTTTTACCATGTATTTAGCTATCCATAAGATAAGATAATAAATGTGTATTTGCTAAATTGTTACTCATAAAATAAAATTAATATTTGTAATATTATTTTCTAATTACAATATTGAACAATATAAAAATGCAAACATTTAATTTTCTTAACTTAATTACATTTATTAAATGATTTAATTATATATTAAATATTATATTTAAATAATTAATCGTATATTAAATACCTTTATATACAAACAATAATTAGTAAATTGTATGTTTCATATAAATTAATTAAAATTTTAATTAATAAATTTTGATCTCATTTTTTTGATTATTAAAATAACAAATAATATGATATGTTCTTGAATTATACATAATTTACAATATCTAAATGTTCTTCCATAATCCAGACACAATATTATTTTCACAATAACAAAATGTTATTGAACTATACATAATTCACACATCCAATTTCAAATTTCAAGCCCAAATTGTACAATGCATATTTTATAAACCATTCACAGTACACACATGATACAACCAAAACATAATGCAATTGCAATCAAGAGTAGAAACAAGTAACCTAAAACACATAAAAAAATTAGACAAATTGCAAGTTTGCAACGAAGACATCCTAACGTGGTCAGCATATGTGGGTCAGTGGGTGACTGGGAGTGGGAACGAAGGGTGGTGGTGTAAAGTCATAGTGAAGAAGAGTGAAGTGTGTGTGAAGTGAACAAAGGATTGCTAGTGTCTTTAGGTTTAGTTTAAAATCCTAGTATTTCATTTCACTCCACTTAGAAGTCACCTTGCTACCGCATACTGCATGTGGTGGAGAAATTAGTCCAATAAATCAATTTGATAACTAATTTGAAGTTGGCTTCTTCATATATGGTAGTTGATATTTATCCCTCTTTTGCTTACTTATCCATTGTTATTCAATGCACAGGAATTATTTAAGCTAGTATTCTTTAATTTATTTATACATTATGGAAGGAAAGATAGAAGAGTGTTTTATCAGTAAATCTCCTTTATGTAGTTTCCATACATATGGTCTTAAAATTGTCTATTAAAGATGTATCTTTTAATTTACTATTTTATTGTCATATATTTTGTATTTTTGATGTATTTTATTGTTTGTATGCCTTAAGTCTTTGTTAATTACTCTTTCCTTTTTATACCCCAAATGTTCAATTTTTTTTAATTTTATGTACTTTGTTATGTGAATGCCTACGACTATATTAATTATTCTTTCTTTTTTGTGCTCCATGTGTTCTGTTTATGCTCTAGCTTTTAGGTATTTTATTGCTTAAATGCATATACCTATTTATCTTTCATGTTTATTGTTTTTATTATACTACTAAAGGATAATTAGTTAGAACTATAACCAGTCTTTAAGTTATTTAATTGATGGTTTTAATCAATCCCTAAGTTTTATATATAAATAGGAAATAACATATTATGGATTTGTCTTACGAAAAAGATTTCAATGAAAATCAAATTCCTATTAAAACTCGTCCCATTCAAATGAATAAAAATTTAGAACAATTTTGTAAACAAGAGATTAATGATTTATTAAAGAAAAAACTGCGGCCTTTTTTGAATTGTATAATCTTTTACGTGAGTAAAAACTCTAAAAAAAGAAAGAGGTGAATAAATTACAAGCCTCTTAATAAAGCATTAAAATGAATTAAGTATCTTATCCCTGATAAAAGAGAGCTGCTTCAAAGAATTTACAATCCTCAAATGTTTTCAAATTTTGATATGAAATTAGGATTTTGACAAGTCAAAATAGTTCTTAAAGCAAAATATAAAGCCACTTTTAGTGTTTTATTTGGTCAATATGAGTAAAATGTGATGTCATTTAGTTTAAAGAATGTTACATTTGAATTTCGATGAATAATGAATGGAATATTTATCTCATATTTTGAATTCTACATTATTTACATAAATGATGCGTTAATATTTTCTTTTGACATTGGAGAAACATTTCAAGTAAATTAAAATATTCATTCATGTTATTAAAAAGAATACATTAGTAGTGTCAAAAACAAAACTTGGCCTTCTCTAAACTAAGTTTGAGTTTTTAGTGCACTATATCTACAATGGCATACTAGCACTAATTGAAAGAACTTTAGAATTTAGCAATAAATCTCTTAGCTAAATTTTGACAAAACAAAATTGTAAAAAATTTTAGGGAACTTAAATTATGTTCTAGATTTTTATCTTAACCTAAATAGGCTCTGCAAACCTTCCATGATAGGTTGAGAAAAAACCTAAAGTCTTAGACGAAAAATCATACTAGTTTGGTAAAACAAATCAAAGACATGGAAAAATATATTCATTTATTACATATAGCTAACCCTAATGCATTCTAAATTGTAGAAATTATCGCTTCCAATCAAGGGTATGGAGGTAATCTAAAGCAAGAAGTTAATGACAAAGAACAAATCATTCACTATACTCCGAGACTATGGGATCCTACATAGATAAATAATCCTACTATTAAAAAGGAGATTTTATCCATTTTTTAGGCATTTCAAAATTTCAAGGTGATTTATTGAATTAAAGATTTTTTCTTTGTATAGATTGCAAGTCTATTAAAGAAGTTTTGTTAAAAGATGTTCAAAAAATTGCATCTAAGCAAAATGTTGCCAGATGCTAAGTAATTTTAATTATTTTTTGTTTTGATATTGAATTTTGTTAAAGCTGAAGCAAATTTCATTCCTAATTTTCTAATCTGAGAATTCTTGTAATCCAGATAATAATCACGAGAGCTAATACTTCTCCTAAAGCCAACCAAAGCCCTAAAACTTAGTAGAGCCTATCTCTTTTAAAACTTATAATGAAACATCTGGTAAAGACATGGAAAGAAATATTGCAAGAAGAAAAGATTATTCCTCTTTTACCTCGAGCCTATGTTGAGGCCTCAATATCCTCATCCTCAATGATATATATTTCTAATTGGTTGCAACATTTGTTAAATGACCCCAGAGTTAGCAATAGCTTTAAGGAAAAGATTATTCCTCTCCTACCTCTAGCCTATGTTGAGGCCTCAATATCCTCATCCTCAATGATATATATTTCTAATTGGTTGCAACATTTGTTAAACGACCCCAGAGTTAGCAATAGCTCTAAGGGACTCTCTTGAAGAAAGCCCCTAAAAATAAATTTTATTAAACACAGTTGTTAAAAATACAACCAGAAAAATCATTTTACATAATCCAAAGTAAGAAGAAGTTTTACAAATAAAGTTTTCAAAAGATTTGTAAATCTCAAAATAAAAACAATTTCTAAGCAATTATTTTGGCAAAGAATAGCTTTAAAAAATTTCAATTATTTAAACTGAATTTTATAACTCAAATCCTTTTAAAGTGATCAACAATATTTTCTTCAAAGGCTGCAACTATAAGCCTTAGGATCTTTTAAAGCCACAAATCTATTATTTGTATATTCTTGAAGAAATCGAATATATGAAAATTAAACACCACTTTGTTAAGTCCAATAAAGTATTGACCTATTCTATCTGCAAATTTAACAATGTTATTCACCTAATGGAATAGGGGCAAGAAGCCTATTTAACTTTCAATAATTTTCTTGTAAATGTTTTTATTTTTTGTTTTGTTTTCTCATCTTGTAATTGTTTTTCTATTCTCTTAGTTACAATATCTTTCTTCGAATATGTCAATTATTTTTGTTTTGCATTGAATATGTTATTTAGTTGATTTTTGTAAATTAAACACGTTTTTATCAAATTTATGTTCATATTTTTTTAATAAATGGAAAACATAACTTTTTGTTATTAATTTTTATTGAAATAGTATAGACACTCAACGTCTGATTTCCTATCTTTAAGCCTTCAAGAAGTAGATTACATCAAAAATATTCCACAACCTATTTAAAAATAATAATAACCATTAATCTCCCCCAGTGTCACCAATATTTTCCTCAATAATAGAAAACAAGAATAACAAGTTTTATGTGTTAGAAAAAGAATTTGAGGTCAATAAAAAAATATGACTTTTATTCTTTATAAAAAAGATAAAAGCTTATGGTTTTTTAACAACTTTTATAGCAAAGAAATCAAAATCAAGAAAAATATTACGAGTTTGTCAATAACTATGGAGTGCACATTTTATTCTTTGGTTGGTTTGAGATGTAAACCCAAGAAAATAGCATTAGATACCCTTTTAAGGCTATTAATAATAACAATAAAATAAAGGTGTGGGAAACCATAATAGGAGAAAATTTATAGTCAAAACCCCTCCTTTTGTGAACTTAAGATTCCTTACAAGACATGGAAATTAGGAGTGCAAACATGCAATAATTCTAGGAATAAAAGATGGTGTAAAAGAAACATGCACAGAAGGTATTCAATAAAGTATTTGAAACTTACCAAAGGAAACTAGAAACATGAACGGAGATAATGTACAAGAATCAATGAATGACATACAGAGCAATGTAGCAAAATCAGAAATAAGTAAGGAATAAATTAAGATCTCTACGGTAATTTAAAGCAAAATTAACTCAAACCCAGGAGATTCCTACCTTAACTACAATAATTCAAGCTAAAAAAGAACAAAAAAGAAAGAGGAAGAAACAATTGAATTCTTGAATAGGAAGGCTAAAAAATAGGACACTTAACATCCTATATGCAAGTTATGTGTTCTAAGTCCAAATAAAACAGTGTCCACTTTGTTTCATTCCATTCTATTTCAGGACATCTTAGCTATAGTTCATTGTTTTAATATCCATTTAGTAATTAGCCAATGATATTTATATCAAATTTGGTAAGGTAGTTTCCATCTTATATGGGTATATATTACCTTTAATTTTAAAAAAGTATGTAGTTATAGCTTCCGCTTTGAAGATAAAAATGAAAATGAGAATGTGAACTCAAAAGATATTAAAAATATTATTTGTCAAAACAATTACACCAGTAGTTATTTGTATACAATAAGAGGACAGTTGTCTTAAGCAGAGAAAACTTTAGCTTATAAAGTATAGAGCAATAACTCAAATCAGTTTAAGAAGAAAGATAATAAATAATTTTTCAATACTATTTAAAGACAATTAAACAAGATAAGTGAAAATATTGTCTTTTGACTTCACCAAATCTTCAATGTCTCAAACATTAAATACCATCCAAATTAAGAGCCAAGTTGGATCAAAACTAGTAGCTCTTAATATAATTGAACAAGATTGCAACATTGAGTTTAATAACTTTCAACCTCCTTCCCCAATATTGAAGCAACTTGATTGGCAAAATAATACAAACTGTATTAGTCAAAATCTATTACCCCTGATATAAATATTAATAAAAAACCTAATATCTTACATTAGACTATGCATAATAAGTCATCAGTATATAAATGGAATATTGATCAAATGTTTGAGTACAACAAATTGAATATGCTTCAACAGATGATAATGACTGCTAATGCTTATAGAGCCCAATTAGGAGCTTCTAATTATATCATAGCTGAGTTATTGATAGCCAGATTTTCCAGATAATTAAAAGATTGATAAGATTATTACTTAATCAAATCTCAAAGATTTGATATTCTTAAAGCCGTTAAGATTAACGAGGAAGATAAGATAATTTTAGATGATAATAATAAGCCTATACATGATGTTGTCCTTAGTTTGATATCAGTAATCTCCTTACATTTCATATCCACGTTAAAGATAAAAATGCTAGGTTATTTTCCAACCTTAGGTGCAATAAACTTTTAACTTTCAAATGATATAAAGACACCTTTTTAACTAGAGTCATGTTAAGAGAAGATTTAAACTAGCCCTTTTGGAAGGAGGTCTTGTAGTTCCCACCAGTTGGTATTAAAGTCAAATGCTTCTAAAGAGGGTAAAGATCATATAACTAACCCCAATGCATTCAAAGTTATAGCAATAAATGCTCTTAATCAAAGGTACAGGGGTATACTAAAGCAAAAAGTGAATGGTATAAAACAAATAATTCAAAATGCATCGGGACATTAGAATCCCATATAGAACAATTATTCAACTATTAAAAAAGATATTTTATCTATTGTTTTATGCATTTCAAAATTTCAAGATGATTTATTAAATCAAATATTGCTTCTTCGTATTGATTGTAATTTTGCTAAAGAAGCTTTGTTAGAGGATGTTTTAAAATTTTGCGTCAAAACAAATTTTTGCTAGATGGTAAGCCTTTTTTTAGTATTTTTTAGTTTGATATTGAATTAAATTTAAAAGATATCAAAAATATTATGTGTCAAAATAAGTAAACAAATAGTTATTTGCATATGATGGAAGCAAAGATGGCAATAGGGTCATGCCCAAGTAATAACAAAACGATGTCGTTTTGCTGAAAATGAAAACAACATTATTTTTCCATCCTTAGATGGAAAGATAACTGTCTTAAATAGAGAAAATTTTAGAAAATTCTATAGTTATAACTACGAAAGATTTAATAAAGACCCTAATATTCAAGTCTTTATGGAGTATCTAGCAGTAACTCAAATAAGTTTAAGAAGAAAGCTAATAAAGAATTTCTCATTGCTATTCGAAGTCAATTAAATAGGATAAATGAAAATATTATCTCTGACTCCTCTAAATCTTCAACGTCCTAAACATTAAATGCTATCTAAACTAAGAGGTAAGATAAGATCAAAACTAATAGCTCCCAAAAGGTTAATATGATTGAACTAGATAATAACATTGGTTTTAATATTTTTCAACCTTCTTCCCAAGTATTGAAGAATCTTCATTAAAAAAATAACACAAAATTTAAAATATTTTTCTGAAACACATCAAATCTAAATGTTTTTTGAAGAAAATATTAATCTATGGGATGAGTTCATGTTGGAATTTGGATCCAATTAAAGAATAGGCCTTTTTTGTTTTAAGATCGTCATTTCTCATATCCAATTCGCATTTTGCAAATTGTTTTTCATTATTAAGAAAAGACAACAAAGATAAAATATGAGCTTGTTTTATAACTATAGTAATGGACGTTGTTGTTTTAAAGCCAATCTATTCACACATCATGATAATATTTTTCCTTGTTCACTAATAAATTGACTAATTAAACTCATGTTTCTATAATCAATTTGACTCCCCGTTTGACAGGTGGCAAACGTTTGATAAAAGATCACTTAGACTTTGTAAAAGTCGCTTAGATTTATCCATGGTTTGTTTATTCCTTATTTCACATCAAAAAAGTCCTATTTATTTCAATCGAATCTGTAACATCCCATTTCCATACTAAGGGTTAGAACCCTATATTTCTGTAACTGAGAACTAGAAATGAGAGATTAGAAAAATGCATTTCATACACATGCATAATATTAGTATACACACAGGTGAATCTGATTATTTTGCACACATTTCATTAACTGTACATGCACTCATTTGGCATTTTTTGGGTATAATTGATATTTAATGTGATTATAATGTGAATTGTGGATTATGTGTCTTAAAAATTGAGTTGGTACGTATAATTAGTGATTTAGAATTTTTGGTAAAATAAGGGAAATTTCTAATAATTATGAGTATTTTTGGACTAAGAAAAGTACCAAGTGGTAGAGCAATTGATAAATGGTAGTTGAACTAAGTGTCAAATGGCAGCAGAAATTATTGATAAGAGACATTAAGATTTAATGACAAGTTTCATTGAAAATTGGGAGACAATTGAATTAGAAATTAAGGGACAATTCGACTCATCATTAAAAATCATATGGTAGCTTTAGTAAAAATCCAAATTAACCTTTAATCTTTAAGTGGAAGCTGTCATGACACCCACCATGTTATTTTTACTAACCCACGAAAATGTTCAAAGTGAAAGACCATGTTCTTTTCTTTGTCTTTCAATTGTTAAATGCTCTCTTCATTTTGTTCTTAATCTTCTTTATTTGTCTTCATCCCCGATACTCACTTCTCACCCCATCCACGTTGAAGCTTACTTTCACCTTTCATTTGCTACTATTGTTTTGTTATCTTCTTCATTTCTTACTAAAGACCCAACCCTACCACCTTTGATTGTTGATGATCGAATGATACTTGAGAAACTAGGGTTAAGAGTAATTTGAAGATCTTGAAGCTTAAACAAGTAAGTAGCATATTATTCTTCATGATATGTTGAGTGAAACATTTATAATGATAGTTAGATGTTGAAAGATCATAAAATGGTAATGAAAACAAGTTGAAACATGGATGAAAAAAATGAGCTTATAAATGTCTTGTTTTTTATTTATATTATGAGTGATAATTCATAAATTGTTAGAGAGATGATTTTTATCTAGAATGATCATTTTAAATGTTGTAGAAAGAATGCAGAAATTTATAAAGGGATGATATATGTTCATATTTCGTTTTGAGGTATGATCACGTGGATTATTGGTAGCTGTTATAAAGATGAACTAAAATTAGTTTAAAGCTAAATTGAGTGAGTAAAGTGGTACCTTGAAATGAGATGAATTAAGGTGATAGTTAGGAATGAAATAAAGGTGAAAAATGAAGTTGAAAATGTGCAAAAAATTAATGGTGAATGTGTATATGTATGTGTTATGTTTTGGTGTTTATGATCACTCATAGATTTTGATTTTTTTGTAAATGATATTAAGTTGAAGTGGAAGAATGAAGAGGAAATAATGAGGACCTGAGTTAGAAATGATAGACTAAGCAAAAGAGATGAACTAGGATGAAAATGAAGTTAAATGTGTGCTGGAATATGTTAGATGGAGTGTTTTCACTAAATATGCATCTATATGTTGGCCATATCTTGATCTATAGATATACAAATGGGATGATTTTTAATTAAGATTAAACTAGAGACATATGGATACAATTATAATTGAATTTCAATTATATCCCTAAGGGTTTTGAAATTTGGCGTGAATTTGAACACTGAGTGATGTCGCCATTTGCGAATAGTCTTCAATATTTTGGGTATAACTGAAAGAATACTGAACAAACTGCAAAAATTTTATGTAATTAGAAACTTAAGACATATAGGAACATTTTTTTAGAAGAAAGTGTTGCCCAAATTTCTTATTTTCTAGGTCATAATGGTCATACAAAACTGACCTGAAAATTTATCCTGAGAAAAACTAGAAAATTGTAGGAAAAATAGGATATTATTTTCTGTCACGATCGTGGCAAGTGCTTTTTCATGGTAATGTTTTGATTGTGCAATGGTTGAACCAATTAAGGATAAGGTACTTAAATATGATGCATTTGGACTTAATTTAGGCTTGAATGGAGCTTGAATTGAACCTGGAAGGATGCTTGGATTAAGTGACTAAATGTGTGATATGTATGAGGTGATAATTGAGGTTATACCTTAGTGAATGAATTGTTGATATCAAAGTACCAAAGGCATAAGTAAAATGGGAATGAATATGTTCATATGATTATAGTGGTGATTCAAAGGAGTTGAGTAATACATATTAAGTAAAGGTGAATGAGAATTGGGTATTATGAGAGCATATAATGCTAGAAAAGAAATGATGAGTAATTGATTTATGATATTAAAATAACCAAGTGTTCTTGAGGTGTAAACCTAAGAATAATCTAGACATATACAAATGATAAGGTTTGAATGATCAAGAGACGTGATTAAGGAAACATACCTGGAATAGTCAATTTGAGCATGCATTATACATTACACATATAAATATGTGTATAATTGAATGTTTAAGTGATTGCGCAATTAATAATGTGTGTGCAATATGTGTATTACATAATGCTAATATATAGGATAAAACATCCACATCTAGACATTTCTGGATCATGGAAGCAAATGCTAATCTGGAGCGTTATGTGAGTCGAACTATATGGTACCACTTTCATTATTTGTTATATTCTAAATTTTTGTATTGAATTACTACTGCTATGAATGTGATCGAGACCATTCCGGACATAAATAGTCTAAGGAGTTCGATAAATGTGAAAATATAGGAAGTGCTTTATTGAATGTGAATGTGAATGAAATAAATGATTATCAACATTATTGTTGAATGAAGGACAATGATCCGATGAAAAATGTGAATGTGAACGTGAGATTATCAACATTATTGTTAAATGCCAGACCCAGGTCCGATGATAAATGTGAATGTGAACGTGAAATTGAAGTCAAGTGATTGATTGAGTATATGTGAATGTGATGCATTTCATTATATAAATGCATGAACAGATAAAGGCTATTATGATCGGAGTAGCCATCGAAAAAGAGCTTAAAGCTCAGAAAGTGAAAAAGAGCTTAAAGCTCAAAATGTGGTAAGAGCCTTTGGCTCACTATATATAATGAGCCCTGTATCCCTAACAGATAAGGGATAGTTATTAATGAACCCGATATTTATAATGGATACGGGATAGTTACAAGCACTCGGTCACAATAATAATAATTTGAAGTGAGTCTCATGAGCATTGCATATATAATTGATATGTATGTTATAAATGATCAAAATGAAATGTTTGACTGCTCTGAATGTGAAATGTGAAATAATGAATAAAGTGTTAATTGATGCTACACGATGAAATGATGAAATGATGTGAATTACATGATTACATGAATTAATGTGTTATGTGAATTGAGTGAGCCATCGAGGATGGTCCGCTCACAGAGTTCACAAAACTCATCCCAAAATTTGCAAAATATTTTTCAGGCTTAGAGTAGAAAACCAGTTAGCCCAAGTGGAGTCTAACTACTGCATTCAGATAAGAGTTAGAGGTCGGGATCAGTTGTACTTGCATATGTCTATAATCGTTCTTCTGTATTTTAAAAATGTATTCCACAAATATTGTATAGCATTTATGCGAATTGAAAAGTGTAATGACTGTATGACTAGAAATGTTTTGTATTAGGCCCAGATAATTACTGGAATATATGATGATGTGTTAATTGTTTGTAACACTTGGGACTAAAATTGTTTTTGAATAAAATAGGCCGAAAAGGTTTATTGATTTTCTAAATATGCATGTGATGCGTGAATAATTTGAAATGAGTATGTTGATTGACTGTCCTAACATGCCACTCTCGTAGAATACGTTCTTGAATATTGACGGTATATTTGGGAATAATATGCCCTATGAGAGTGGGGTGTTACAGAATCAAAACATATTGTTCTTGATATAGATAATGATAAAAAACCTAATGTGTTATAATAGACTTGGTACAATACATCGTTAGTACATAAATGGGATATTGATGGAATGTCTACGTACAACATATTAATTATGCTTTAGCAAATGACAATGGTTGATGACATATGTAGAACCCAATTATGAATTTCTGATAAAGCCATATCTGAGTTATTAATAGTTAAGGTTTTTGAAAAATTCAAAGGTTGGTGCGCTTAGCACTTAACTGAATCTTAAAGACTTGATGTTTTTAAAGCCCTTAGGATTAACAAAGAAGCCGAGACAATCTTATATGAGAATAGTGAGCCTATACAGGATGATGTTCAAGACCCCTCATACTTGAAAGATAAAAATGATGAGTTATTGAAACAACTTTTTAACTTGAGTATTCTTGAGAGAAGTTTCAAACTAGCCCTTTTAGAAGGAGAAGTTCTTAATAGGACTTCTCTCCCTATTAGGTAAAAAAGTGAGAAATAAGATTAGAAAAAGCCATAATGATCAAATCCCCTATATTAGATTGACTTATGGTTAGCTAATTAGTTACACTAAAAAAACAAGGATTAAAACTTTGCCAAGATATGAAACTTCAAAAATAATTAAAATATGAAATATTCAAAACCAAAAGAAGAATTAGGAACTTTCTATAATAATTTGATATTTTTTACAACAATAAATAAAAACATGTGGAGAATGTAACAAAGCCCCACAAAACAAAAGTAGGAATAAAATCTCATATAAAAATAAAAAAATTCTATAAAATATCTAAAACAAATAAAACATGTCAACAAAACTCAAAAACTTTCCTTCATTAGCCAAATTTAGAAACATAACATGGCATAGATGTAATAAAAAAGGACAAAAAACTTCAAAACTTAGAATTAGACCAGGAGATATTAGATAAATTTCAAATTTTAATGATTATGGATGTTGAAAATTCTGAGAATTACTATGATAAAGAATTTGATAAAGCATTAGGATTAGAAAATGATAGCTTTACAAGTAGTGATGAAACAATATATAATGATCAACTAGAAGAAGAAAAACAAATCGACTTGCTTATAGAGGACCAAAAATTTCTATTAGAAGTCATATAATACCTAATGAAATTGCCACAATCATTTGAAACCACTAATTGAAGCCTACCATCAACATCCTCATCAACCTATAATTTGGCAAATATATTAGATAAAGCAAAAAAAATTTAAAATTAACATTATCTAGTTTGTATCAAGAAATCAAAATGATAAAATAAAAACAAAAAATGCTCAAACAAAAACAAAAAGAAGATAGTCAAATGATAAAAATTGATTTAATAAATTAAGCGGGAAGAACATAAATCAATTAAAGAAATTGATGAAAACCTTAAGCTTAATAACAATGAATATTTTTCTGAATATTTTTTATTCATACTCAACTAAATAACATCCCAAATGTATATGATTAGGATAACCATTAGAATTAGTGAAGATTTTCATATTAACATTGTCGCACTATTTGATACAGAAGAAGAAGAGATCAATTTGATTAACTTGCTATGAGTACTATTTGTATAATGTGTGTCCATATTGATAAAATTCTAAATGTAAAAAAGGAATTAAATTATTTGATTTGACATAAAGCTTACAGTAAGAAGACCATGGAATAACAACTAGATGGCTCTACAAAGTTGAAGAATCATTATCAAGATAATGGAAATTTTTAAATTGAGTTTCTTCTTCTTCTAAGCTCTCTCCTCTACCTCTCCTTTATTTGCCCAAAGCTAAAGCATTATAAAATTATTTGCTTAAAGCCAAAAATAAGCCTCAAAACTAAAGTTTCTCTTGAAGCTTTGTATCAAACCTTTATATCAAAATTCTATTTGCATCAAAGCTCTCTTTCTTTCTTTTCTTTTGTTTCTCAAAGTTGTAAAGCCTTTATAATGCTTCATAATATTTGATTATAATGTGAGATACAAAGCTTTATTATTTGATATTTTCTATTTTGCTCTTTATGCTCCAGTTATAATGGTCTGACTCTATCGCTCATCAGGCTTTCTTATTTTCCTTAATATTTGATATTTACCTTTTGAATATTATAGCTTGTAGCAAGGTTTTATATTCCATATTTGCTTTAATATTTGGCTTAATATTTTCTTTGAATACTATGACCTGTAGCAGTCGACTCTACCACCCATCAAGTTATAATATTCCATATTTTCTTTAATTTTCTTTTAATGCTTTATTATATTTTCTTTATTATTGCTTTTAGTGCTTTATTCATGTTTTGATATTTGATATGTCTAGAACTCCCAAAACAATAAGAATTTTAAAGAAAATAGTAAAGAGTATAGATAAAGAATTAATTGTTATAAAAGACCAATTAGGAACTTTTGGTCATCCCATACATGAGTGTTATATATATGTGTGTGTGTGCGCGTGTGTGTATGTGTATGTTCTTTAAAAGTTTCTAGTTAAACTCATCTCTAAGTTATATTTTTGTTTTGATGAACTTTATCCAAATTATAAGTTATATTTGATCTCATAAACATATGCATTTTACTATGGTTATATACTTGATTAATATTAGCTTTATATAAATGCTTTTTGGATGTTGTTTTCTTTAGTTTGGTTTATAACGTATTTGATTAGACGAAATGTTATTCATAATTATATTTATTCATTGCGAAAGCTTAAGGTTATTTTATGATAGGTAATTTAAGTCAAATTTTGAGATGATTTTTGAAGGAAGGTTATCAAATATTTTTGATAAGTTAATATCAATTTTGTGAGTTATAAGCAATTACATGAAATGAAAAAGGATATAGGGTACCAATAAATTGACAAAGCTTATTAGACAATGCCAAGTTTTAAGTTTAGTGGGACGTTGAGACTCATTGAATCGAATGACAAGTGCATTAGGTTAGTAAACCTACTAAAAATATATGGGATAATTGATGTTTATATTACCTATAAACTAGAAATTCCAATTTATGTTCCATAGGTTTTGTTATTACTAGAGGAAATGTTAGGACTAATTTGGATGGTGATGATGGCGTACCTGATGAAGTAAATGTTACTCATGGTGTAAATTATTAGGGTAATCAATAAAGTAATGCAAAGAGTATTTTTTTTAGAATGTATATGTTGAAGATGTAGACAACTATGATAATAAGAGAGCAGTACTAAAAGTAATGAAAATAATAATGGGATAGATGGCCAAAGCCATAAAAATAATAGTGATAATTAAGATGGCAATGGATGCTCATATGATGAGGAACATAACAAGGATACATTTAATGCGTCTATTCTAGATATCCATTGACCAATGGAGTTTGAATACACTAATTATGGAAGCTTCTTTGATAGTGATGAATACTCTAACGGGGATAAGCTTAGTAAACTTTTAGGAAGGACTAGTATAAGTGCTAGACATCAATTGGTAGTGGACCATTATAATGGAGATTGGATATGGATTTTTCTAATGCCAAATAGTTTCAAAATGTTGCTGGCAATTATCTATTGGGAATATTTTTTAATGTTAAGTTGAAAAAAAGTGAGTATAAGTGGTAGAGTTGGATGCATAAAAGGATGTATAAGAGTTATATGCATTATATGATAGTAATGATAGGTACTTGAAAATCAAGACATATAAATCCAAGTGTATATGTTTCAAAATTAACAAGCTTAAAATGGTATTAAATGAAGTTCTTAAGCAGACATTTCAAAACTAAGAATTATGGAGAATCCTAGCACAACTATTGCTAGTATGATTGAAGAATATAGAGGAAAGTTGAATATATTTAAGGATTATAATACATTTACATTTTCTAAGAGGATATGGAGGAAGGAGAGAGCATTATATTATACAAGTGAATATTCCAAGCTTTAAGCTTATATCCATGAGTTGAAAGTTAGCAATCATAGATCTAGTACGGAACTACAACTCAAGGAATTAAGAAACCTCAATGTTGTAATTCAAGAGGTTATAAATTTGCGTTGTTTATATGAAAATATGTAAGAGACAATTCAATACGGAAATTAAATTATATTAGGATCTCATATGAAAAGGGTTAATTCACCTTTTAGTGTAATTTAATGTAATAATGCCTTATGTTACTTAAGTACTGAGTTATATGTCTTTAGATATTAATAAGAGTTGTTAAAGTCATCCTACCAAATGTAACTCACATAATGTGTGCAAGGATATTTACCATAATTGACATGGACATTATAGTGAAAAAGAATCAAGAAAAAAATTTAAAAATTTGTATAGTCTATATATGTTAAAGATTTCAATAAGCAACTTAATATAATTAACATGGTTAAATTTAGGCATGCTTCAATTTTATTTGAATATCTAAAGGAGACTTAAGCTAGGTCATACCAATTATTTGATTCTAATTGTCTAGTTATTAATAATAATATGAGTGAGAATTTTGACAAATATATTATGTTAACCACATACTAGTTATTATCGTTTAATAATTAATCAGAATTTATCTTTATTAGCATGTTCTAAGAGATTAATCAGGTTATGAAATGCTCAATGGTTAAAATTTTCACTCAATTAAGGTACTCATTAAAACCATCCATCGCTTGGCAATTTTAGTGCTTATGATAGATTCAATGGTATTGCAAAGTTCAATGATTGAGATAGCGATTAAAAGTTGAGAGAGGGAGCATTGAGAAAATTGAGAACACCAAAAATTGATATCGTCATATTTTCTTAATTCATGGCGATCTTCAGTTTATGGAGGGGAACTTGCCTTTAAAGTGATGAATACACTTCAACCAAGATAATACTATGTTTTTATGGAATCTCAATTCTCGCGTGATCACACCAAAAATTCGAGTTCCCCTCGGATTTCCTTCTTGATCAATGACAACTGCAGCATTGTCTTCATAACGTATTATCATACCATTTTCACGTTTAAGTTCTTTACAACTTCGTCCAATTACAGCTCTGATCACTTTTGATCTTTCTAGAGGTGAATCTTGATAATAATCAATGGTGAGTTAGAAAATTATGATATCTTGAATTTTAGGAAGTTGAAAAATGCTCATTATGGATGGTGAGTTAACATACTATGATAATTGTCCCTCAATATTTCATCAATCATGCTTCTCTATAAAAGAGCTCTTTAAAGGCAGTTGATATTAACTAAGTTACAACTTATTACATATATGGAGATTTGATTATTGATAAAGAAGTTTCGATTTCATTTAACGCATTCAAATGTTCCAAGTGTAAGAAAAATTATCATGACACATGTCAAAAAGGACTTGTTTATGAGAGTGATCTCTAATAGTTAGCTTTTTAATGACAATCACAACAAGATTTACTTGGGACTTTATTATCGAAATGGGATTCACAACTACATTAAATATGGCATTAGCAACCCTTTTTAAGTTCATACATGCCAAAAGATTTATTCTACTTAACTATTAGTCTTTAAGGTAAAATGTGACTAAGAAATAGTTGTTATTCTTACCATTATATAGAGGAGTGCTTTTAACCTATGGTAGAATCCCAAGATAGGCATTAACATTGTATTCTAAGTTATATACAATTGGGTCTGAATTTATCCTATTAAAATTTCATAGATTTTATAGTATGGTATGGAGAAAGATAACACATTTGTATTTATAGCATCCATTAAGGTCTATAGAGCTACAATTTTAGATATGCCCTTATTTTAGCTAATAGTAGCTAACGTCACTAAATGTGTCGCTACCTTATAAATGTTATTAAGGAGATGTTAACATCATTCAAGGTGGAAAAGTTTATCATATTTGCTATCCTCGATTTCATAGAGACATGGCTGAGAGTTTTCGGTTCAGATTTATGAGTAATATTGAAAAATAAAGTATGAACAAAATTAACCTAATGGTATTTCCTAGGTCGGTATTATTGCAAAATAGTTGAATGGGATAAACGAAGTAGATGCACCATCAAATGATATTGCAACTACTATTGAGCTTATATTTACATATATTTATTACATATTGTTAAAGAATTGTTAAAAAAATAAGCAAACAATAAGGCAGTTGCTTTTATACAAGTCCTTAACACATGCGCCTACTTATATAGACCAAGCATAGGCTATGTTTATAATGAAGAATAACTATATGCAATGATAAATCTCCTTTCTTTATTATTCATCATGCCAAATTAATCATTTTATTTTTATTATGTTTATTATGTATCACTCTTTCTCCATTTTCTAATCCTTATAGCAAAGTTCAATAAAATATGATGCTTAAAATTTTAAAAAAGGGGGAATCTACTATGATAAAATTTTAAAAACGTGGTCTTCATTCACCTGCCAAACTCCACTTGGAAATTTACTATCTTCTTTCTTTAATAGATGAAAAGAAACCCTTAATACAACATCTTCTTTACCATATATGAAAAGGAATAGTTATAATTGTCTTGCATTGCCACAGGAAAAGAGTAATACTTTACAAATCTTATTCAAGGTCAAGTGGAACCCTTACAAAGTTAATCCTGAACAATTTTGTCAATTGCAACAACTATATGACTCAAAAACTCTTCCTCTTGCTCACACTAATGAATAAAGATCAGTATATGTTATATAATGCACGAATGCACTCTCTTGCCACTCAAGGCTCTTAGCAACTCTAGTATATCCAACATTCTTCCCACAATTCATATATGGTTTAGTTATTGTTAAAAATAACTTAAAATAGTCACTAGAAATAAAATTATCTATTATAATAATCAATAATAATAGAATTGGTTAATTATTATAGCACATTAGTCAATCTTTATAGCATATTTGTCAACTATTATATTATATTAGTTGACTTATGTGCTATATTAGTTTAATAATATGGTTATAAAAACTCTTGGTTCATGTTTCTAAAATCCTAACATTGATCAACCAAACTTTTTTAAAATAATTGTTTCAGAACTTATCAAGTTCTTTCAAAGACTAAAACACATTCCTTGACAAAAACTTGATTAAAAATTATTTAAAATGTTTACTTAGAGATCAAAAGAATTTCTTTATAGATCAAAATAAATTTCCTCTTAATTATGAAAGGATTTATTTGTTATATCTTATACACAAATGATCATGCAATATTTGATCCTCTAATGCATTAAAAAGACCAATATAAGGTTACGAGAAGGATTACATTGATTTGCTTAAGTCTTAATATGCTTGATTATTCCTTTTTCTTGATTCAACATATGCTTCACTTTGCTTATTTTTCATTCTTTGATTACTTAATGGATTTAATTGGCTTCTTTGCTTAACTTAACCTTTAATTAACCTTAATATTTCATATATTAACACACTAATATCAATAAAGATAAGAATATTAGGAGTGAAATTTTTTATCATAAAAATCATGAAATAAAACCCAATTTGGTCCAACAGTTGCATGCTCATGATTGTCTCTTTAATATTTTTCTCTTAAACTGTAGTTAATTAAGATAACTTTTTCTATAAATGTATGAGATAAAAAGATAATAGTACTTCAATTTGAATAATCCAAGCCTAAGTAGTGGTCTTAAGAATAATTTGGTCTAATATTTTATGCATGAATACACCAATACAAAGTTCCAAGTTGAAAAATTAGTCAATGATAAGCCTCTTAATATATTTTTTATTATGACATATGATTGTGAGAAAAGAGTTTATGGAGAAAGTGTCAATAAAACCAAATTTCATCAATCATTCTTTATTTAGATCACTTTATTTTTTTTATTTTTCCACTTCTCGAATAGGAAATTTAGATAATTAGACCATCTTTTCTGGATTCATTTCATCATGTTATGTTTAAATCATTAAGCATACATTTTATCAAATTTGTATTCTTTCCTTTCCAACCAAATCTTAGGCAAAATTATTTATTCTTAATTTTCTTGAATCAATAAGTCTACTTACTTTTGCACCCCATTTATTTGACCTTTTTTTATTCTCTCCAAAAATATGACATCTATAATAGACATAGGTAATTGTTTAGATTGGTAAGGTGCAGTGTTTAATACATATCCTACTATGTAATCTACTCTCTAACTTTTAATTTCAGTTTAATAATTTATAGTTTATTTTTCATTTAAATTTGTCTTGACTTTTTTTTTGGTCTAAACTTCATTATAAGTTATCCCTCTTATTTAATCCATACTCCACATATCAATGATGATATGCTTGAAATCTTAAAGACCGTGATCATAAGGATTTATGTTAGTAGGAGGAACTTTGTTTATAGGTAGAAGGTAGATATTGCTATTGCAATTGTCAAGAAGCAAGAAAAAAAAAAAAGAAAGGAGTAATGTAGTACATAATTAAATGGAATGAAGATGGAGTTTATAAAGTTATTATAGGGGATGAAAAGCATATTATTTGACTTAGTAAAGACCATTCTTGTAGTTGTACATTAGTCACCCATGTAAGCATATTATTAGTGTTATCTATCATTCTCAACAAAAAGTTGAGGCTTATATCAATGATTGTTTCAAGAAGATCATATTTTTTTAGTGTGTATGATAAATTTTTATAACATATAAGGGAAACAATCTTCTAGCAAACTAATAGGTATGAGTAGATACATCCATTAGCAAAGTGGATAATGCCAAAAAGGCCCAAAAAGCAAGAAGAAAAGATTAAAAAAAAGCCAAAGAAAATTTAAAATACAAACAAGATGTCTTAAAAATGTAGAAAATACAAAGCGTTTGAACATAACAGTCAAAGGTGTATAAAAGACAATCCAATTAACCCTACTAAACAACCTACCAATGTAAATAATTTTTAAGGTTAGGAAAATTATATTTATGTATGTATATATGGCCATATTGATTCAAAAACCTTCAAGTTATCTTTTCAAACAAAAGGAATAAGGTTCAAAAGAAATTCCAACATTACTTTAAGTAATTACAAGCTACAACAACTAGGAGGAGAGCAATATTGGAGTGAGGTGGTAGTGTGGATAGTGGGCAACTATCTTCTCAAACTAATGGGCAAAATTAAGTTGATAGAGGGGATACTTAACCATATTAATAGTGTTACTATTATATATTAACAATTGATCGTAATATGATGTGCTTATTTTAGGTTACTTATTTATAGATTCCCAATTTTGCATATTTTGTAATTTACGATAGGAAACTCATCCATGAAATATGTATTGTGTGAATTTATATTTTGGCTAAATGTAATGATCCATTGACTTTCAATTCTTTATTTCACATTCATTATATATATTCATGTTGAACTAGCATATTATAAAGAAAGTTACCATATAAAGGTATATTTTTTCCATAATCTTATAAGCATACATTTACTTACTTTAAAATAGTTATCATTGATTTTAAAATTTTCATTCAACACATATATACCATTCAAATTGAGAGCAAATATACTGACACGTACATCTATCTTCCAACAACATAGAACAAAAATTACAACAAATCGTACAATAACATTGGTTAACATTAAACTAAATTCTTTCTTCTCTCTCACCAACAAATCAATTTCAAGCTTCATGCTATTGAGTTGCTCCTCAATTTCAATTAAACACCATTTCTTTAATGACTTTATCGACATGATCAACTCCAATCTCTTGTTTCAGTCTCTTTTAGTATATACAATTTCTTTCCTTAATTTTTGAATATCATAGATAACATTTTAGAAAATTACTCTTTATACTAATGGATAAAAAATAAAATTCTTTACTTGCACTAAGTATAACATTCACTATAAGAAGCACAATAACTTGGGCAAAATGTTGCACAATTCATACTAACAACTTAATTGAATTTAAAACAATGTACAACAAACTCATGGGTTATTAGAGCATAAAAAAATCTTCTTCCTTAATTATATTCACTCTTTGAATTCCTTAAAATGCAATTAAACTACAAAAGCAAAGTTGTTTTTTTATAATTATTACAACTGGAACTGCTAGATGATCCATATTTTATAGCCCAATCGAGATGATGCTATAAGTAACTTTCTATAAATTATGCTATCTCAAGGCTTGTTTGTTTTTAGTTTCGTATTTAATTTTTTATTTTTGTTTTCAAATTCAGTAAAAAAAAACATGTTTGGTTTAACTTTTATTTTTGATTTTTATTTTTTCAAAACTTATTAAATTATGAAAATTAATTTTTTTCTGTTTATCTTTTTTAATATGATTTACAATCAAGTAAATATGTACAATTAAATTATTTAATAAATATAATTTAAATTGAAATATTTTTAAATATGTAAATTCCAAATAAAAATCACTTTAATAATTAAAAACATATATTAAAAAAATATTTATTTATAAACAAAATTATTTATTTTAATAAAATATAATAATTTTATTAATAAATAATATATAAGTGATTAAACTATAATTAATTAATTAATTAATTAATTTTAATTTATTTTAAGTCTTATGTAATATGTAATTATTATTAGTAATAAAAATATAAATATATTGACACTAACACTTAAATATATTTTTATTTTTATTTGAAACAAGAAAAAAATATCTCAACAATAATAAAATTAAACAACCCCTTAAATTGAAGATGAGATAGTAATTAGAAGTATGCACGCGGGTCTACCAGAAATAGTCTCTCTATTATGTAAGAATAAGGCTACGTATTATTAAATTTCCCTAAACTCTGCTTTATTGCGAGATTTCGGACTGGATGTGAAGACGACGACGACGACGACCATAATCAAGTGAAGGATGTACCAAAACTTGGAAAAAAAATCTTTTGACTTCTAACGGAGAAGAAAGTGCAAACGGAAAGAAGTATCAAAGATATAAATGAATATAAGCAACTTTAATCTAACTTACCAAAGTTGCCTTAGCATTTGTTAAGAAAGAAGATAAGGGAGACACCACCACACAATTGAGAAGGTCCGGATGAAGCCGACGGCCTAGACTGAGAATTACGGATGAAATATATATGGAAATAAGCAAACTTCGATCGAGTAAGAAAGCGAAAAGGGAGAGAGCATCCCACGGTTGAGAGAGTCCACATGAAAACGATAGTCTAGATTAGGAATAAGGCATTTCATCCCTAATTTTCTTTTAAAAGTGTTCATAAGTGGAGGGACCCACTATTGTCACTTAAAATGGCATGATAACAATGGTGGGTTCAATTTATTTTTAAAAAATTAACATATACATTTTTCTAAAAAAAGAGAATTTAAGATTTAATTAATTTGAGATTCTAGTTAAATAATTTTTAAAATGTTAAGAATATTTTAAAATGTTATTAATTATTAAATATAAATTTTAATACAAGATATTACAATTAAAAAATATTTTACTTTTTTAAAAATATGTTAAGATTTTTTTGCAATTTAATGAATTTCAAAACTTGAAATTATTATAATTTGCACCACATTTTTTTAAATGTTATCATATTCACCTTGTCATTATTAAATAATTAAAAATATTGCTAAAATGATGTAAAAATATAGGATTCTTTAATACTAACATGGAGAGGAAGGTGAATTATAACTGTAAATTGTAATCAGTATTTAAATTACGCCTAGTGGTTGAGAACCGGTGCCTCTGCTGTCACTGGACCACGAAAGTGGGTGAGGATAATTTTTCAGATCTTTAGACTTTAATGTATAACTTCCACATTACATCAAACTATACATGATGTTGGATGACTTCATGCTTCAAAACGAATAAAGGTATGCCTTTCAACCATTGGCATGTCTTAATAAGATAGACACCAGACATCCTCCCATTTGAAGTTCAAATCCAATAAGTTCCTGCTGTCTTTGTCCATGTCTCAAACATTAATCATAGGCAATATCACGGCAAAGATTAACATCATTACAAAACCAAATAATTCAACTCCACACAGGAAATAATAAGGCTTCACATACTGCATTAATATTGCTTCAGCTAAGCACAGTACAATTGACCATATAACTCTAAAAACTTGTTAATGAATGTCATTTACAAGTTCGAAATGATATCATTACACCCATCAACCTTAATAATGGGAAATGAAAACAAGTATCATTTAAGAAATAGGGGAGTTGGCGTTGGATCACTGGGATTGGACCAACCAGCAATTCTTGAGTTGGGACATGGCAGTCTCTCTAAAGCTCTTAACCTTCGTGAGACAGAAGTGAGTACAGCACGTGCCCCCAAGCCCAGATCCACCACTGCTTGTCTTCAACAGATAGCACACTGGCCCATATTCTACTCCTTTCCCTTGAACCACTATTCCAAAACATGACCCGCCTACGATGTCGTTTCCTCGTTCTCCTTCTTCATTTTTACGGCCGTGATCATGATCAACAACTTCTTCTTCACCGAGTTGCTCCACAAATATCAAACCCTCTGGAATTGGAGTCCCTTTTTCTCTCCACTTCTCAATGACATTAGGCCAGTTCTGCTCCACAGCTTTCTCCGTCTTCAGCGTCGTTGTTTCGCCATTGTTCTTGGAATAAACTCGTACCAGCAACGGCGCTTCCCTCAAGTTCTTCACAATCTCCACCACCGAATCTCTTGTCCATTCATCCAACTTCTCTCCACCAACCATCTTTTCCTTTGCCTTTCTATTGTCGTATTTGTGCAAACAAGAATCCCACGTTGTCTTCGATGATGCTCCTTCTATCTTCATCATCGACGTCGGTATCCCATTACTGATCCTCAACCTCCATCCTTTTTTTTGCTTCTCAGAATTCTCGGGTATTGCCACGCAACATGTCCGCAGCATAACATTCTGATCTTGGGACAACAGTCGCCGACTCAACAAGTTGCTTCCTCCCCAGTGAATGTTATTGCCCACCGACGCCATCTAGATGAATAATATATATACAGATGGCCGGTGGGAGAAGAAACGGGATTCTGAACGAAATATACAACCAATAACAGCTTTCAACTGAAGAACGAAAGAAAGGATACTACCCAGATTGTTTTTCTGGTATATATAAGATTGAATGATCGAAGGAGGAACAGAGATTGTAGGGTTGGGTTTGTACTGGGGAATATATTATGTAAAACTTGTAATCAATGAGAAGATCTTAACGGAGTACAGCTTCAGGGGTATAATAAAACTGGCGTAGAGGTAATTTCAAGGTATCTATATCACCTCACGCGGGTGGTTGGTTTTAGTACAGAAGAATCAGATGGGGAAAAGGAAAACAGAAGGATGCAATATGGAGACGGAGTTTGGACGGTCAAGATTGGTTAACACTTACTTTAAGACTTTCCGTGTTATTGTTGGACCTGGTACTTTGTTGTTGCCCTCCATGTGATGACGTCACCTCCACAAGTCTAATCCCCTACCCATGCGTGTACACTTCTCTCTTCTGCTAACTTTCTCTTGGTCCATATTAATGACCAACCAGCTCTCTTACTTGATAAGGCATAAATCCAACGGTCGTCGTTCGATGGGCTTGGTGAATTGCGGTGTATTGGCGCAACATGACACGTTAAATAATAAGCGCACGAGGTCTTGGTACTATCGAAGTTGCGTGAGAGGCGCAAAACACGCGACCAATAAGTTACAAAGGGAAAATTGATATAGGCCGTTGGATGAGGGAATTGACGAGATCCAGTGGGGTGTAACGTGGAGTATGTGTGGATGTTGCGAGCAAACGCAGTTGGGCACGTGGTGGCACGGACATGTCAAAAAGCGAACACACGCCTGACGCCTTCTCAACAAAGCTATTATACGTCTGGCACGATATTGGTACATCAGCCATGACTACGTGGCAGCATCCCTTCTAAAAACTCTTCCTAGTCACCTATTACATTTTTGTTCATCAACTTATATTTTGTTTTTCTTTCTATTTCATTTCATTTTATGTACTACAAATCTATATGTGTTCATGCGTCTATCTTCCTTTGGAAAAATACAAAGTTTTAATTCAATTTCGCCTTAAATCCAATAAGCCGATAAGGAAGCTAAATTGAGTTCATTATTTGAAGCATAGTATCTCCAGCAGTATAATTTGTTTCAAATAGATGTATATACATTCATATATCAAGACAATAAAGTAAATTCCTCATACAATACATTAGGTAATATTTTCTTTGACTATTTCATTATAAGATTGTGCATAGAAAACTTTAAATTCACAAATTAATACGCAAAGTTAATATTCATGTATTTGTAAGGCTTAAAAAGCGTATTATGTCAAAGACTTTCCATGGTTTTAAGAAGTATTTATTTTTAAATCCTTATCAACAGTGTAACGAATCTTGTATTGTACCAGTTGATACCGGACAGTACAATATGTATCGGCTGAAAAATAGTACAAAATAAGATGTTTCGGTACCGAATTTAAATACTGATCTGTACCGACCTATTTCGCCTAGTACTGGCCAGTACCATTGGTATTTAAAATACCAGTCATGTATGGACCGGTATTGAAAATTTAAAAAAAAACTAGGGACATTTCTAACAAAAAATGAAAATTTTTTAAAAACCCAAAATTTTTTGCAAACCCACCCCCAACCCGACGCTACTACCTTCTTCTTCCTCTCTTTATTTTTTTTCTCACACTCTAGTTCTCTCTCTTCTTCACCGTCATCTCTTTTTATTATTAATAATAAAACATTTAAATTCATATAGAAAATAATAGTTATATTTTTTCTACAAAGAATAATTAAAATATGTTAAAATGAAAATAAAGAGGCCTCAAAATTTTATATTTCTTTTAAAATTATTAATGTAAATATAAAAATATCTTATTATTAATAAAAATTACATATTAAGCTAAAAATATATTTTTTATTATTGAAAATTAAATATTAAGATAGAAATTATATTTTATTATTGATAATAATTTTTCTTTTTATTTGATATTTTGATTTAATTATTATTTAATATATGATAAAATTGTAATATTTTAAATACTTCATATTGATCTTAATTTTATATTTCTATGGTAATAAAATAATCTTTTTTATTTTAATTGTGGTTATTATTTATATGTAGAATATGTGAAAATAATATTAAGAAAAATAAATAAATTGTTATTTTAAATTTCTATTATTATGATTTTTTGAGACAAGGTTACTTTAAATTATACAGTACAATATTGAAGGATTATTTTGCAATTTTTTATAAAAAAATTAGGGATTATTTTATAAATTTAAAAAATTATCCAAAACAATACCCGATATTGACTATCACCAGTACAGTACTGTATCAGAATCCAATCTGATACCAGATTCAGTACAATATTCGTAACATTGCTTATCATGAAGCTTCTATTTTAATTGGTTTTCATCAAATTTTTTCAATTTTATTTCAATCTTTTGGATGTTATGCCATAATAATATATGACAATCAATACTCGGATTACCTTCATAGTAATCGGTCTCAAACCAAAAAAAAAAAGAAGGTAAGTTAACAATTTCTTACACTCCTTTAATTTTGCGAATATACATTATAGTTTTGTCTTTTTCAACTCTCACATAAAAATATTATACACTTACACTCCACAATAATTTGCTAATTATTAATTTTTCGTAAAGACATTTCTTATTTCATGCACTAATTTGGACAATAATGGAGTTTTTTTTTGTCTTTGTATTTAAAATTACCAAGTGTATATTATTAAAATTAACATCCTTAAACCTTTTGTTCCTAATCCATAATTCCTTCCATGCCTTCCTTTTTCATCAATTTGTCATTCTTTTTCTCTATCTTGCTGGAACAATTGAGATATGTTCTCAAATTACTATTAAATACTCCCTTCAAAATTTGTTTGTGCTCCAATGTTTGTCTCTAAAAGAAGGGGAAAAGAGTTTTGTAGAAAGAAAGTACTTTTCAATTCCAAAAGCAAGTGAAAGCTTTTAAAATAAAATTTAAGCTTACCCAATACTAAAACAATATTATAGAACTCATCTGGCATATCCCAACTTCCCGACATGTTTATTGGGAACCAAATAGGATAAAATTAATTGTTGTTCATAATCCTTTTTTTGAAAGAGTCTCCTCATGAAAATTGAAAATATTATTCGACTTTTGGTCTTTATTTTTTTGCTTTTTGATGGTAACAACGATCTTTAAAGTTATTTCACTTCAAATTTACGTTGTCCTAATTGTCTTTATTTAATCTGGTATTACACGCAGTCTTTGATTAATTAAATGGAAAAGCTTAAAGCTTGTCATAAGATTTTTTAATTAGTTCTTTTAGTATAATGACTAAAAGTAAAAAAAAGAGCGAGCCTAAAATACTAAATGTATCTGTTAAAGGCTAATAAACATTTGTTGTGTTTCAACATTTTCATGTCAATTCTCTCCTTTTTTCTTTACATATCCTTTTGTATGTGCTTACTATTATTTTTGTGAGAAAGTATTTTCTAAATTTTTGCATTTTATGTACATTTTTTTGAGGTAGTGGATAATTGTTGAGAAATCGGGTCGGGATCTGATCCCAACTGCAGCGGAATAATTACAAAACTATTTTGCAATCTTTGATTTTCCGAAAACCAAGATCTATTTAATTCTATAAAATGATTAACACAAATCATAATAAAGCAGAAACTGAATTCGTATCTTATTCCGAAGCTTGATCTTTGTCTTGTTGTATCCC
>JANZXP010000196.1:11023216-11045098 GCA_027576715.1 Erythroxylum flavicans | reverse complement strand
CATTTGGAGACACATAAAAGACAGATTTGGAAGCATTCACCAACTGCCCTGAGTATGATGCAAAAGTTTGAAGAATCCGACCAATAAGATCCGCCTGTCTAGTGGAAGCTTCTGTGAACAGAATTAAATCGTCTGCGAATAACAGATGTGAAAGGGGGAACTTCCTTTTCCCAAATGTCAATGGCTTCTAATCCCCATTTTAGACTGCAGCGTTGATGACATATGTGAGACGCTCCATGCAAAGCACAAAAATGTAAGGAGAGATTGGATCTCCTTGCCTTACACCTCGCTTCGGGATGAATTCCTTACCCCTGATACCATCCCAAATTACCTGCGTAGAGCTTGTCTCAAGAGAAGATAAAATTACTCTTTGTAAATAAGTAGGGATTCCTGCATCCACAAGAGTATCATGTATAAAACCCCATTCCACTCTGTCGAATGCTTTTGTTAGGTCGATCTTGATGGCCATAAACCCCTTTTTACCCCTGAAACCCCTCATAGAATGTATCGCCTCCTGAGCTGCCACTATATTCTCATATATGCAACGACCCTGAATGAAACTGGACTGAGTTAAGTGGGTCAAGGTCGGCATAACCAGCTTAAGCCTGTTGGCCACCAGTTTGGTGACAATCTTGGCATTAATATTCACCAAGCTAATCGATCTAAAATGGCCAAACTTCTCTGGTTTGGGTAATTTTGGAATAAGAGAAATCATTCCTTTGTTGGCCGACTATGACATTTGCCTTGAAAGAAATATCCTTTTCACAAATGAGCATACCGAGTCCCGTATAACCTCCCAGTTGTGTTGGTAGAACCCACCAGAGAAGCCATCCAGTCCTGGAGCTTTGTCCGGATCCATATCAAAGACGGCAGATTTTATCTCTAGGGCATCCACTTCCTTAGCTAATAATCTCAGTTGCGAATCCGAAAGGGGTGGAAAAAGACCTCGCAAGGGATAAGAAGGTAGTGACATGGAGGATTCATCTCTGTGTGTTTGGTAAATCTCTTTGTAGTACTTTGACACCTCCTCAGCTAGTAGGGAGCGGTCAGAGCACCAAACGTTGTTCTCGAGAAGAATGGCCTTACATCGAAGTTTTGTATGCTTGCCCTTGTGAATTGAATGAAAAAAGGTAGTATTCCTGTCCCCCAACGAGATCCAGGAAGCTCTGCTGTTCTGCCGCTTCAGTTGCGCCTCTTGAGTAAGAGTTTTCTCCAAATAAGCTCTCAGGTTACTTTCGAGCCTTCAAAGATAAGAGGAGGGTTTATGTGCTAGTGCCTTTTGCAGACCCCCAAGCCTGGCCAGAGACTTTCTTTTTTGCTTGTATATGTCCCAAAAAAAGTCAGATTTCCAAACCTCAATATCCTGTTGAAGCTGGGGTAGTGCATCCTCTAATTTCAAGTTCTGTTTCCAGGTCAATGATAGCCATGCGTTCCATAGATCATGGGCCTCCCATCTTCTCAGATAACGAAAAAGGTAGTCCATGTCTGCTGCAGCCCTTTAAGCGTAAGAGATAACAAAAGAGGCGAATGGTCCGACGAAACCCTGGGTAGATGCTTAACAATCTTGGTTTCGAAACACTCCATAAGATCATGATTAATAAGCGCCCAGTCAATTCGCTCGTGACATGTGCCCCTGGCCCAAGTGAACCTCGAGCCCACATAACCCATATCCACTAAAAGAATAATCACCATTCTCGGAAAGATGTGCACCCAGTAGAAAATTTCCCCCCTGTTTTATCTTCAGCCGTGAGAAATGAGTTGAAGTCACCTATAGCAAGCCACGAACTAGCTACATTATTTGCAATAATCATAAGCTTATTCCAGAGAGATCTCTGGATTTGAGGGTTAGGATTGCCATAAATGGCACAAACATGAAAACTGACAGAATTATTAAAAGTAACAGATAGATGAATATATTGCCAGTCAAATTCAATTATGTCAACAATAAAAACATCTTTCCATAAGACCCAGATACCTCCTGAAAAGCCCTGTGCTTCTACTTTGAAGGAGTTTGTAAAACCAAGGCCAACTTTATTGATAATCATATTTGCGTCAAGTCCATTATTTTTTGGCTCCAGTATAATAATAAGATTAAGACAATGTAATTTAATCAGGGTTCCTAATGTTGCAATAGTAGATTCGTTTTTTATGCCTTGTGCATTCCACGACATTATTCTAGTATCCATGATAAATTAAATAAAAATTACAGGTTACGAGGACTTACTTGGATTTATCCGGTGGTTCCTGGCCTTCCATATTGGTGACCAGCATTGGCATGGGAGTAGTCGTGGGTACTTCCAAACCTTCCGGAGAAATCTTTGATTGTTCCTGGATAGTAGAAGACCTTTTTGTGTTGGTTTTAATCTTGATGATATGTCTGTTGTTCATATAAAAGCCACGAAAATCCGCCATCCTTGTAGGTAGTTCTTGTAGTGGAGCATTAGGGTAGTCTGAATTGCTTGAGTTAGACTGATGTTGAAGAGGGTGAGGGATCACCACAGCATGGTGATTTGCTGCCTGTGATATGACTGGGGTTTGATCATTACTGAGATTGTTTCCGGAGTTAGTTGCAGACTGGGTTAGACCTAGATCAACAAACGGAGCTGATGAAGAAGGTTTTTTAACCCACATGGTTTCCTTCCCGGAGGAGGTCTGTTTGTGTTTCCCCTTTGTGCTTGATTTGAGTTGTTTATTTAAGTTGGCTTTATTTTTATCGGCCTTAAAGGTAATGTTCCTGATGCTCTCTGGCCCAATTTGTTTTGGCCCATTGGATACATCTTCGGTTTCAGTTAAATACAGAACATTGAACCTGGATGTCGTTGCGAAGGGATTGACTAATGCCTTTTGATTGATCTTGTTTCCTTTCCCGTGATCATCAATAGCTGCCCCTGATTGTGCCAAATTCTATGTCGTTGCTGGTTTTCTTCCCTTTTTTTGGGCTACCAACCAGGGCCCTGGTTTAGAGTAGTCCTCTATATGGGAAGTGTGTTGATTTTGGATAATAAAGGAGGACAAATTCGTTGCCCCCTTATCTTGCTACAAAGCTGATTCTGCCTTATTTTGTTGCCCAATAATCGAATGACCGTTGGAAGCATTTAATGCTCTTAGCGCCGCCGGGAAAGAATTGGTCGATGTCTCACTTGTGCCCCCAATTTGCGATACTGAATTCGACTGTACTGTAGGTTTAATGTATTGACACTCTTCTTTAGAATGACCATAACGCGCACATGAGAAACAGATCCTATTAAGGTCTTCATACTGGACCGGGTAGGTCTTGCCATCCACTGTAACCGAAAGAGTAAGTGGTTTGCGTAGATCCAACCTGAGCGTAATCCTAGCAAAAAGCCCCCTCTCCTTGGAGAGTGTGTGCTCATCAGCTTTTATATATGAACCAACCAGGCACGTGATTTCTCTTAGGAGATCCTCATGGTAATATTGTGTTGGCAAACCCGGAAGACGAATCCAAGACGCCACCGATTCAATATGGTCATCCTTTGTATCAAAATCACTGCGCTAAAGAAAGACCCTAATATAATGTCCCAGAATCGACCATGGTCCTTACAAGAGGGCCTTATGATAGTCTTCAGTATTCGCCATTTTCAGTTGATAAAAACCATCGGTTATATCGATCAGCTTAATATCCCCTTTGGGTTTCCAAAGGGACATTAGCCTATTGTAAAGAATCTTGTAACCAATGTGTTTGCCTAGAGGACGGATGATGAGAGTATTTGCCATATTTTGATCCATTTGAACATGAACACTTTCGGCAAATGTAATGGTAGGACCAATCCCGTTATTCGCATGAACCACCTCCCCTGGCTGTAATTTAATTTCCTTCCTTGCTATCTGATGATCTTGAATAAGACTATTCTTAAAAGAGAGAAATGGAGCGGAGTGGGAACCTTGAACGGGATTCAGCGGTGGAAAAAGGTTGTTTGTGGGTTATTGGTCCACCTCCTTATTCCTCGCCTTTTTCGTAGCAAGACTCTCCTTCAAGGGAGGGAAAGCCTCAACACTATCCATGCTTTCGTCGCCCATCTTTCCACAGCTTTGTTTTCAATTACTGCTGATTTCAGTTTTGGACTTCATTTTATAAAACGTAGCTAAAAACATTTGGCTATGTTTTAAAAAACATAGCTAAAAATCTTTTGCTACGTTTATGGAAATGTAGCTAAAAACAATTAGCTATGTTTTTGGAAATTTACTTAAAATTTTTTAGTTACAAAAAATAAACATAATGAAAATGTTTTGGTAATGATTTCCTAAAATGTTGCTAATAGTTTTTAGCTACGAAAATAAAGCATAGGAAAAAATTATTAGCGACAATTAGTGAAAAATGTCACTTATAATTTTCAGCTACGGGGATTTTGTGACATTTTTTCGATGAATATAAATCGTCGCTAATTACTATTAGCCACGATTTTGGAACTTTTAGTTACGAATTTTTTCGTAGTCAAATGTCATTTTTCTTGCAGTGTTTTTTTTATTTCCTCATCAACTAGGACCAATTATAAGCTAATTTACTAATTTCAGTGGTCAAATTATCATTCTATATATGTTTCTTCTTTATAATTGTGAGCTTCCTTCATTTCATTTCTATCATTCAACATGTAGATGTGAACAACTTAAAAGTAACTTTACATATAGGAGCCAGCTCGACAAGATTAATTAAACACGTACAAGAACAAATGAATGGTAAAATGTTCCAATTTGACCGTAGTGAGTGGAAAATTTGAGTTCTAGACATTCTAAAGGACCGACAAATTAGTTAACAATTCGAGTAGAATAATGAAGTATCATAGAGAAATATAAGGGCTATGAAATTGTGCAATGTACTTTTGTTGACTTTAGATTTAAGGAAGAATTGACTTCAGTACCAAGTTACACCGCAAAGAAAGTAGAGAAAGTTAATCACTGTAATGTTGTCACTTTATCCCGGTTAATTTATGTCAATCAAGATTAACAGTGAACAACAGAATTTAACTTCTTCTCCTACCTCTTTTTTCTTTTTTAACTTGTTCTTAAACCTTTTCCTAACATGCTCGGAGTTCAGGTCCACAAGCAAAAGACAAGATTCTCTCTGTCTCTTAAACTTGCAAAGATAATTCGTCCTTTATTTGGCAGGGTTCTAGGTTTCTAGCTTGGAAGACGGAGATAAAGAGTTTTTTAACTAATGTACTAATTATAATTTACTTGAATGCGGTGTGGGACATTATTATATGTGGAGGAAAGAAATTTTGCTCACCTGCAAAAGCTAAAAGGAAAAGAAAAGCAGCCCTGCCTTGAATTTGACGACACTCAGATACGTGTCAAGAAGACAGATAAATGCATTCCATCTTCATAAATCACCCAAAAAAAGAAGAAAAACTTCATCACATAATGCACAGTACAGGGTATTCATAGACAAGAATTGGAAATAAAGAATGTTCAAACAAGATATCCAACTGCCTCCCGATGCAAACCATGTTAAGGAAACAAGTTTTTCTAACTCGAGGAGGGGCGTTTGAGCGTAGAATTGAACCTTACAAAAAAGCAAAACAGTCTCTTTTAGAAAGGTCACATTTTGTTACGGACTTTTTAGCTTTGCAAGCAAATGGCAATTGTATGTGATGAGTCATGAGCTTTCTATCTTTCGTTTTCTTTGCCCCCCCACGAGCCTCATCCGTTCTTCACCGAGCTATTGTCCCACCACCGTGGACCCACCAGAGAGGACTCTATTTTCATGTTGTGCATCTCTGAAGTTTCCAGTCATTTTCAATTATTCGTCACTTCAATCGTGTAAGCACCTAGTTTTAATTAACATGGTTTATGCAGTTGTATGCAAATAGTGAGCCAGCATTATACTTAAGAGTCGTCCATCTCATAATTCCTGGGCTCAGAAGTCGGCAAACGTTAGGTTGCTTTACAGTTTTCATTCACTCAGTTGATATTCTGCCACATTTCCGCATTAGGTTATTTATCAGGGAAAATATCTTTCAGAACAGCAAAATTGACAAGTCCTACAATACTTATACATATACATAAATATTCTCTTCATGACTTGAGAAAGTTATATAAGAGACAAATTAAGGTGGCAGACATTATGAGGTTCAACGAGTAAGAAGGAAAGAAACACATAAACGTATACTTGTATGGCAGAAAAGTACTGGATGTATACGCCATTGTAAGTGGGGATGGAGAACCAAGAATAGTGTCGGATTGTGAATAACGGGGTTTCTTGGGAAATGTTTCCAGATGTTGTTGAGAAGTCAGCAGCTACCTAAACCTACTCACAATCGATTGATCTTAACCGTGATCGTAACAGACAAGGAATGTAACGTGTGAAAAACTGATTCCGGTCCTTTTAACTGTTACAAAATCGAAACGGCCATGATAATTCCTAGAACACAACTTTATTGGCTAATTATGCAGGAATTTATAATGATTTACTGTGAACGTATCAGCTTTGTCTTAGGATATATCTTGCACTCAAAAGGTGGAATCGCCCACCCAGGCACCCCCACACCTCGGCCCGACAGAGCTGTTGGTGGTAAAGAATTAATGAGGACTCATACTTAACCTAATTTTGGATGATGTGGCATTGAAGGGGACACTACAAGAAAAATGTCATTTTACAACGAAAATTATCGACGAAAAATATGAATATTTTGTCGGTGAGTTAGGTTAGCGATAGACTTTATCGACGGACAAAAGCATCATAGAAACGGCCGTAGCTAATAAGTCCTGACAAAAAACAGAATATTCGTCGGTAAATTTACCGACAGAAAATTATTTTGCGATTGACCGTCAGTATATTTATCGACGGGCAATTTTATTTCGTCGGCAGATTTACCAACGGTTTATTTTTTTCCATCGGTAAGTTTGTTAAAACATTATTGGCGGTTACGTTTTTTCCATTGGTGAGTGTATTGACAGTAACTTGCCGTCGGTAAATTTGGCAACGAAATTGATTATTCCGTCTGTGACTACCGACGGTTAGTTGTGTTTTGTCGATAAATGGAATTGATTTTACCGAAAAAAATTTGTTGCTCCGATGATAAATCAACCAAAATTTTTTTAATAAATATACCATTAATAAATATTATTTGATGATGTTATGGTTGATGCATAATTTAAACAATTATGAATTTAATAGTATAGATTAAATTTGTTTAAACAGAAATTTGAATGATGATATAAAGTTAAAAATATCTTAATTGGTAATAAAAACATTACATTGTACATAATAAGTATTTGTAATTCCAATGAAATGACCAAAAGTACACTATTGATCCGGTGACGGCGGATGCTCTGATCGGTGCGATGAGGTGCTATCCCTACCCTTCAACTCATCCACCTTATTACGGAGTTGAATTATGTACTCCATCAATGTCTGCACTGTGCTCTGAAGCTCTTGGACTTGATTGGATGTAGAACACTGACTAGATGCTGCTGTACTGAACGTGGAGGATTGCGAATAACATGTATTCGCAAATGAACCTAAGCCGAATATCCTTCCACGACGGTCTCTACCATCCACTACATGAAGATATGTTTCAGTCTCATCAACATCTTTAGATTGCTAAGACTATCGTTGAATGCTTTCTTGTATTTGGTCATATCAGAAGACAATGTTTATATTAGTAAGTGATAATTATTAAGCTTGAATATTAAACCATAATTTCACATACATTTAATTCTCTACAACGATTGTTGACGAATGCCCAGCGTCATGCTTCTTAGTGTGAGTGTGCAAAAAGAACTGAGAGATGTAGGCCTTATGCCCATAGACTTTTCCTGTATAAGAATAAAATGTTATAAGTGAACTAGAATTTATAAAAATTTCAGCAAAGTTTCCTCTATTTTTATAATATCTACCCCTTGTTGAACAAAGAAAATAACTCAACAACACAGCCATATATGGTACCAGACATTTATAACATTATCATTCTCCATAATACACATATTTTCATTCCAAAATTCACACTTCAAATTCAATTGAAATAAACAAAGTAAATAAATTAGAATATAAATGTAAAGTGTAGATACTTACAAGTCTTTTTGCATGCTCGTGGTGGGTAATAGATCCTTCCATATGTACGGGAAGACTCTCTCCCCCTGATCCTTCACGTTTGAATTACGCTCTGAAATTGACATTGCCTCAGGTGATGTCCAATACTGCTGCCAACGACTCCATATTTGTTCAAAAATGTAAAGCAGTTGTACATCAGCCCTGTATGTCGCAGCAACAAAGTCCCAATAACATATACTTGCTTGTCTCTCCTATACTTTATAAATGATCACATCAAATTCAGAATCCCAAAAAAATTCTTTATGAAACAAAAGGAAAAACATTCGATAAATACTTATATTGTAATAATATTTATCTAATTAATGTATAAAAATTAATTAAAAAAGAAAATAATAATTTTATTGTACCTCAAACTCCTGATAGTAAAATTTCTTTGTGGCCTGAGAAATATTCTTCCATACATAACCCTCAAGATCAATCTTCTCCTTAAATTTGGATGTCATGTCTTTTGAGCACGGTCCAGATGGAATCAACCTAATATAAAAACAAATAATTTTATACAATTTTAAAATTGAAACCTATAACTTAATTATAAACATATAGTGTTTTATGTACTTTCACTTACATATTATTGAAAATTATAATGTAAGTTCTTCCATCAGGTCCTTTATCTCCAGGCTGGTGGCCGCCTCCTTCATCCTCATTGTTTACTCCTGATATCTCTATTGGTATAGGGGTAGTGAATGATGTAGGGGTGGTGGATGCTGTAGTAGTAGGTACGGAAGGTGATGCCTCATCTGCAAGTGTAATAACTGGAGAGGGAGGAGGTGATTCAGTTCCAGCTGCTACTCTATGAGATGCTTCATCTGTACAATAAGTACCTCTGAATCGTGGTTTGAATCTTGGTCGCAACATAACCTGTCTTCTCTTTAGTGGCATATTTCAACCTGAAATTAATGTTTGATTGAAATTTCTAGAAATGTTACAAGTTGCATTCAGTATTTTAAATAATACATTGAAAAGGAAATAATTCATTTGTTAAATATAATATTCAATTACAAACACAAATTAATCGTTATCATCACTTAATTATAAATCAAAATCATCTTCTTTTTCTCAAGAATTTGAATCAAACTCAGGCTCTTCTTCAAATCTGTGGCCCTCCTCATCCTCTCCAGATAAAATTTCAACATATGCATTATATGGATCGTTCAAAGGTTCATTTTCTTCATACACGACAGTTGCATTTATTTCATAAGCATCTTCTTGAAACACTTCACTTTTAATTCTCTATTCTCCTTTTCTATATGATTCAAAAACACCTCTAGGTTTAACTTTGCAAATGGCCAACCAATCTGACTTATCTTGTCGTAAGCTGGGATAAGGGATGTAATACACTTGGATCACTTGCATTGTCAACACGAAAGGTTCAAATTGTCAAAATCTTCTTCGCTTGTTGATTTCAACTAAATTGTATCGGCTATGCACTTTTATACTAACATTTGGAGTTGGATTAAACCAGTCACACTTCGCTTTATTGGCAATGTAGGGTACTCAATTTCAAGTATCTCAATAATTTTACCATAGTAATTCGTCAATTCTCCCTGTATACAAACTCCGCTATTTATTATTTCCATGCTATGACCATAATATTTTTTATGACATTTAGATTATGACGTATCAAATTAGTTTTCCAATATGGCAAATCCTAAAAGATGCTTCGTTTTCTTCAGCCAAAGTTTCTACTAATGCTTGTATTAATTTCATCAACTTCAAATTATGTAATTTTCAACAAGCCTAATTCCTCAATCTCCTGAAATATCTCTTCACTAGCTTTGTGAGGGGGAGGAGGTGTTTTTACCATCTTATTCTTAATGAACTTTTGTTTATTTCGTCTAAATGGATGATCTGGAGGAAGAAATTTTCTGTGGTTGTTAAACAAATATATTTTGCCCCCGTTTGGAAGATAAAAAGCATCAGAATTATTGCCACAATAAGGACAAGCCAATTTCCCTACTGTGCTCTATCCACACAACATAGCATATGCCAGAAAATCACTAATGGTCCATATCAAAGCTGCTCTTAACAGAAAATTTTGTTTCAGAGACACATCATATGTCTCAACATCATATTCCCAAAGATGCTGCAACTCAGATATCAATGGTTGTAAGAATACATCAATTTTATGCTTTAGATTTGTAGGCCCTGGCACAATCCCTGTCAAGAACATATATGCCTCTTTCATACACATCTATGGAGGCAAATTATACGGAGTAATTATGATTGGCCATAATGAATATTGCTAGCCGGATTGACCAAAAGGTTGGAATCCATTCGTTAACAATCCCAACCTAACATTTCAATTTTCAGCTATAAACTCATAATGGGTGTCATTGAAATGTTTCCATACCAGTGCATTTGATGGATGACTCATTATTCCATCTTCCTATTGGTGTTCATTATGCCATCTCATGTGAGATGCAGTAACATTAGAATCATATAGTCTTTAAAGTCTTGGAGTTAGCGGAAAATAATACATTCGCTTCCAGGGTACCAACTTATGTTTCATAAAACGCTTTCTAGGCTTGAACCTAGATTGACCACAAAATTTACACTCTTGTAATTTCACATCATCTCCCCAATACAAGATACATCCCAATTTGCAACAATCAATCTTTTCAATAGGCAAACCAAAACCCCTAATAAGTTTCTTCATATTGTAAAAACTATCAACCATTGTATGACCAGGGGACAATGATTTATTATACCATCTAAGAATTTTATCAAAACTATGATCAGAAATATGCCCTTCAAACTTTATGTTCAATATTTGAGCAATTGAAGACAATTGATTCATTGTCTCACAATTTAGCCATAGTTCTTGGTCAGCTGAGTGTAGTAAGTAAAAAAAACTGTTTTCAATGTGGGTTTGGTTCTTCTTCAAGATTTTCTATATTTTCCTGAAAGGTATAATTGGCTGTATCATAAACTATTTGCATATCAGGATTTTCATTTGCATCTACATTACTTGTACTAAATCCAATCCCCCCTTCAAACTCATTTAAGTTCACTGAAGATTATTCTTCATTACCCTTTGAGGTGCTACAAATCAATGATTCCCCATGTCGTGTCCACTCAAAATAATTTGGGACAAACCTTTTTCTTAACAAATGCCCATTAACTTCATCAATAGGAATGTGTTTGCACTTTTTACACGGACATCTGATCTTTAGGCCATCCATATATGAAGGTTGAGAATATGCATAATGAATAAAATCTTCCACTCCCTCAACAAACTTAGGATTAATAAAACCATCAGGTTTTAATCGTCTATACATCTAAAATCTATCAATATTAGTCATTTCTACAAAACTGTTAATTTCAAACAGTGACTCCATAGTTAGTATCCTTCATCTTCCCCAAAGTTTACAGAACATCTAAACTTTACACAACATCCCCTAAGTATTAACCAATTGAATTAATGACTTACAACTGATTTCAAAATTATGGTATGTGGCATTATTTACATCTAAGAGTGGGCAAAAACCCTGAAAAAACCGAGCCAAACTGGTTGGTGTGGAGAGTAATGGATGGTCAGTTCGGTTTTGGAAATTGAAAAACTGACTATATCGGTTCGGGTGCAGTGTAGGCAAAATTTTTTACCAAACCAACCCGAACCAAACCGATTAAGTAAAAACAAAAAGTTTATATTTTTTTATACTTCTAACTATATGTATATAAGGTAAGTTTGCAACTTTCCAAGTATGACAATCACCCAATAGGTCCTAAAATGAAATAAAAATGTTGGACATGTACTAAAATTGACCCAAAATTTAAGGCCCAAGATTAGGGCCCAAACAGATTGACAGAACTGAATCGAACAGAACTGCAAGGCAAAACGAAAATTCGATTTCATCTGACATTCGGTTCAGTTCGGTTTTCTTGTACCATAAAAACCGATTATTTAGTTCGGTCTAAAAAACACCTAAAAATTGACTGAACCGAACCGTACCCAACCCTATTTACACCTGTGAATCAAGAAAACAAGTTCTCGCTGTAACTCCTAGGCTCGTGAAAAATTTCACTGATAAGCTTCACGGGAGCTGCATCACAGGTTTCCAACCTATATACCATCCTAGGGGTTTATTATACCTCAAATCATCCATAACATCTCAAACTCATTCCACATACAATAAATGCTTATGTAGTCATACATCTACTCATTAATAATAAAACATAACCCAAACATAAATAGTTAGACTATTAAAGAAGAACATAAAAACTCATCAATGACTATGCCATTGGACCTATCACACATATATCCCAAGACATATTAGATGAAACTAATACAAAATTAATGAAATAATACCAAGTAATTTCCTTGACTTTCTTAATGGAACAAGCTTTACTACCAATGCGATATGAGGCCCAAACATAAATCCCTGAGCTTCTATTCCTGAAAAGGGAATTTAAATCATATAATATGAAATTTTATTTTTTAACTGTTTTCACTTCAGATGCTAATGGAAAAGTAGCAAATTTTAAGTTTCAAACTTTACAAGTTAATAGGTGCATCAAATGCTCTATGATTTATTTCTCACATATAAATGTTTTCACTTCAGATGCTCTAATATGAACCATGGGTACTTGGATAGAAAGTAGGAAATCACATATATATGAGATATAACTTATAGGGTTAGTTATATTGAATTTTCTCATAATTTAACTTTTTCTCATTTCAATTATCATTTACTCTCTTTTGTGATATTGTTTAAATAAAATTAATTTCTATATCATCTTTCCTTCAGTTTACAATTTAAAGTTTTTTAATTATGTCGTTTCAAATAAAATAAAAACATCAACATAATATAATTAAAAAATCATGTGATAAGTAAATAATAATGTAAGAGAATAAGTGATAATCTTCAAATTATGAAAGAAAAATAAAAAATCAAATTATTAAAATTCTTATTATATTTAACCCTAAAATTTGAAATAATTGAGTGTGTGTTTATGACTTTATGTATGTTTTGTGAATTATGAACGGAATTATTGGTGTATTTTGTAAATTGTGAATGAAATTTGTGGGTTTGTTGTTACATTGCTTGTTATGTGGAATGGAACTGGAAAACGGAAATTGATTTTTTGAAGTTGTTTCCTTTCATCCATGGAAAGAGCAACGGTTTAATTCAGTTAACGCTAAGTTTTTTTGACAACTTTTTATCATACAATATGCTCTTGTAGGACAAACATAAGGCTACTAATTGCGAGTCAAAAGATAATTACATCTTTATTTATGTGAGATTAAAATATTTAATGTAATTATTTTTACAATTAAGTTATAAAGTTCAAGCCATTTAAAATAATAAACTTTTTTTAAAAAGGTCAAAATCTAAACAAATTTTAGTAAAACATGATTAACATCAACTTTCTTTGTTACCTAATCACTACAAGAAAAACCTTGTTTTGCGACAGAAATTACCGACGGAAACATTAACATTCCTTCGGTAAGTACTATTAGCGACGGACATTACCAATGGACAAAGGCGTCGTAGAAACGGCTGTAGCTAATAATTACCGATGGAAGGGCATATTCTGTTAGTAAATGTAGTGACGGAAAACTAACAAACTGTTGGTAAATTTACTGACGGAAACTATTGTCCCGTTGGTAAATTTACCGACGGAAAAGCGTAAACTGTCGGTATATTTACCAACGGAACATGCCCTTCCGTCTGTAAATTTACCGATGATTTACGCTTTTTCGTCGGTGATTGCCGACGGTCAGTCTTCTTCCGTCGCTAATGGTTCTAATTTTACCAACGGACCTGCCTATATCCGTCGATAAATAAATCTGAATTCTTTTAATAGTATACCTCCAATAAATTTTATTTGATGATGTTATAATTAATGCATAATTTAAACAACTATTAATGTAATAGTATACATTTAATTTTTTAAACATAAATTTGATTGATGATATAAAGTTGAAAATATATTAATTGATAATAAAAACATTAAATTGTAAAAACATTAAATTGTACATAATAAGCTTTCGTAATTTAAATAAAATGACTAAAAGTATATTATTAATTTAGAGACAGCGGATGCTCTTATTGGTGCGTTGAGTTGCTACCCCTACCCTTAAACTCATCCACCTCATTATGGAACTAAGCTATGTACTGCATCGACTGTTGCAACTGATCTATCGACTGTTGCAACTGAGTTGCCAATGTCTGCACCGTGCTCCGAAGTTCTTGGACTTCATTAGTTGTGGACCACCTACTAGATGCTGCTATATTGGACATAGAGGATTGCGAATAACATGAATTCACAAATGAGCCTAAGCCAAATATCCTTCCCCGATGGTCCCTACCACCCACTGCATGAAGATAGGTTTCAGTCTCATCAACATCTTCAGACTGCTGAGACTGTTGTTGAATGCTTTCTTGTATTTGGTCCTATCATAAGGCAATGTTTATATTAGTAAGTGATAATTATTACGCATTAATATTAAACCATAAATTTCACATACATTGAGTTCTCTACAACGACTGTTGACGAATTTCACACCGTCATGCTTCTTAGTGTGAGTGTGCAAAAAGAACTGACGTAGTGTAGGCCTCATGCCCATAGATTTTTCCTGCATAAGAATAAAATGTGATAAGTAACTTAGAATTTATAAAAATTTCGGCAGAGTTTCTTTTATTTTTATGATATCTATCCCCTGTTGAATAAAGAAAAAACTCAAAAACATAGCCATATATGGCACCAAACATTTATAACATAATCATTTTCAACAAGAAACACGTATTTTTATTCTAAAATTCACACATAAAATTCAATTGAAATACAACAAAATAAAGAAATAAGAATATAAATGTAAAGTGTAGATATTTACAAGTCTCTCTGCATGCTCTTAGTGGGTAATAGATCCTCCCGTATGTACGGGAAGACTCTCTTCCCCCGGTTCTCCACTTTTGTTGCTCGAATTACGCTCTGAAATGAACATTGCCTCAGGTGATGTCTAATACTGCTGCCAACGTCTCCATATTTGTTCGGAAATGTAAGGCGGTTGTACACTAGCCTTGTGTATCGCAACAACAAAGCCGCGATAACATGTACGTGCTCGTTTCTTCCATACTCTATAAATGATCGTGTCAAATTGAGAATCCCAAAAAAATTCTTTCTAAAACAAAAGGAAAAACATTCGATTAATACTTATGATGTAATAATATTTATCTAATTAATGTATAAAACTATTCATTAAAAAAGAAAATAATAATCTTTTTGTACCTCAAAATCCTGATAGTAAAATTCCTTTGTCACCTGAGAGATATTCTTCCATAGATAACCCTTAATATCAATCTTCTCCTTGAATTTTGATGTCATATTTCTTGAGTACGGTCTAGATGGAATAAACTTAATATAAAAGGAAATAATTTTATATCATTTCGAAAATTGAAACCTATAACTTAATTATAAACATATAGTGTTTCATGTATTTTCACGTACATATTATTGGCAATTGTAACGTAAGTTCTTCCATCAGGTCCCTCAGCTCCAGGCTAGTGGCTGCCTCCTTCTTCATCATTATTTACCCCTAATATCTCTGTCGGTATAAGGATAGTAAATGATTTTAGGGTGGTGGATGGTGTAGCATCATCTACGGAAGGTGATGCCTCATTTGCAAGTGTAGTAGCTGGAGGGTGAAGAGGTGATTCAGTTCCAGCTGCTACACCATGAGATGGTTCACCGTTACAGTAAGTACCTCTGAATCGTGATCTAAATCTTGGTCACATCATATCATGTCTTCTTTTTGATGGCATATTTCAACCTGAAATTAATATTTTATTGAATTTTATAGAAATATTATAAATTGAATTCAAAAAGGACATAAGACATCTTTTAGCTCCTTACTCTCAATTGAACCAAAAGCTAGTTAACTTCTTTAAGCTCCTTCAACTAACAAGTCTCAGATTTGTATGACAAGACCAGCACCATATTTTTACATTATGAAACTCCAAACTGGTTTCATAAAAGTTTACTAGTTCAGGAATTTCGGTTAAAATTCATTGATTAGAGATTTTGCAAAGAAAGGATAGGAAAGTAAAACTATGAACCCTAAAAAAAATTATATATATATATGCTTCAAACACCTATTGTGATACGAACTTCAACTTAAATCCACTCTCAGATGTGAGGTTTGAGGGGAGATATGTGAGAGTAGTTATGAGTTTTCACTCATCGTATATCCTATGTAAGTTATAAATGAAAAAAAAAACTAAAGGGAAGAAAGAGATATGATCAAATCACTATTTCTCACTTTTTTTCCTCTAAACTGCTTATAAACTAACTTAGGCATCTAAGTGCTAACCCCAAAGCCTACTTGGACCTTATTTTATAGGAACTTGTACACCAATCTTAAAAGACTGCAGTTACCACTTAACTGAAAAAAGAACACTATTTACATTTATCTCCTAAGGTATGCAGTAGCTTGTAAACCATACCCTCTAGTAATTCATTTGACAAAATAATAACTTAAAGCCAAGTAATGGGCTCGATCTAACTGACATTTACAAGTCATAGCATTTTTCTAATTTTCTCCATAATGTTTACACATATTAATAATGTGACGTTTGATCACATCCTATTAAAAATTGAAAAAGCTACTCTTTTATACTGTATAGCTCTTTCTAAATACTCTTTAATTATCCTCTTAAATAACAGACTGTTTACCCATGTATACTTTAGGTTTATAAAGTTTTATTAGTAAAGTTTACATATAAAATTTTAAGGGTAATTGATACTTATGAACATTAGCTGACTCCTTGTAGTGTGAAAGCCAATGATCTGAACTCTTTGATGACCACATCGATGGTCGGTGAGAGACTTAAGCCTAAACTTTCCCTAACATCACAATTTTACGTTGACATCCCATATGCGTTTCATTCCCTATGACACTCTTCTTTATCTATCACATCTTTGTCATTCAAACTATCGTACTTAAGGTTCAAGTTTGAAATATGTAAGAGCAATTTTGAATTTACAACTACCATATATCCCATATAATTTAGAAACAAAAAGGAGCCAAAGGAAAGAAGGAGATATGACCTTCAAATTGCTAATTCTCAGTTTCCTTTTAAATCCCTAAAATTTAAAACTATACTAAGGCGTTAGATTACTAATTCTAAAACCACCTTTGACCTTATTTTTTAGGAACTCATTCATTAATCTTGTAAGTTTACAACTAACACTCACTCAAGAGAAGAATACAGATGTACATTATATCATATGGGATATGCAATAACCCACAATCACTTCGATGATCCACTTAGGCAAGCTAACAACTTACAGTTGAATAGCATGCTCAATCTAATTGGCACTTACAAATTCTAGTGTGTCTCTATTCTCCTCGAAATTTCTTATATGCATTAACAATGTGATATTTGATGATAACCAATTAGAAACTAGAAAAGCTACTCTTTTATACATTGTAGCTCCTATTAATGTCCCTCTATTTATCCTCTTAAATGAATGGTCATTGTGTTATTCACATTTTAGGTTTATAAAGTTTTATCAACAAGGTTTATAGATGAAACTTAGGGTGAGGGGCAATTGATTGTCATGAATATTAGTTCATTCATTATACTAAGAAGGCCTATAAGTTGAGTTCTTTAACAGCTTGTCAGTGATTCCATAAAACATATTGAAATCCCTAACCAAAAATGAGGAACAATACAACTGAATGAATGAAGATTATAGCATTTCCAACAAAGCCAAATATCGAAAGCAAAGAAACCAAGAACTTGATTCATCAATTCACAAAACAACCTCAGTCTCCACTACTATAGCAGAAAATTAGGAATTAATCATATAATCAAAACTCAACAAATGGAGAAACAAAATCGTAATATTTCAGAAATGGAGAAACATCACCGTACACTAACAACGGATGGCGATAGCGAGGAGAGAACCAGCTGCAAAAGTACGACGGACGGCGACGACGGGGAGAGGAGAAGCTGCAGACGGGGGAGGAAGAAAGACGACGATGACAAGGAGAGGAGAAGGACGACGACGACACGAGGAGAGGAGAAAAAAATGAAAAAGAATAGCGGAGAAAACCAGGGGAAGGTTAGGGGTGCGTTTAACCCCGAACCGAAACGAAACCAAATAACATCGTTTCGGTTTTTTAAATGACACATTTGAAGTTAACAACGGCGAGGGAAGACCGTCGGAAAATCACCAACAAAATAACATCCGTCGGAAAAATTCCAACGCTATTTATTTGGGGGAAACGTTCCTGCCTAATTTACCGATGGGGATGGATTTGTCGTCACTATATTTCGCAAAAATTGACACGAATGTTTTCCCTCTGCCTTTACTGTCGACAATTGTGTCCATCATAAAATGAAATTTTTCATGACAGTTTTACTGACGGATATTGATTTTTTATCGGTAATTAGCTCCGGAATTATGTCCATCGGTAAAGTTCCGTTGCTGATACATGATTTTCTTGTAGTGAATACAATTATAAGTTTACAAAAAAGTAAATGTTATATGCATTAACACATTCTAATTATGATTAAACAATTTTTTTAATAACTCTTTCTTATACTTTAGAGTTATTGGTAAGAAGGCGAAGATGGGAAAAATAATATATGACAAAACATTTGAATCTTACAGTTCAAATGTACAAACTCGAGAAGATGCTAACTAAAATTAAATTAATTTTTTACGCGTGTTTATCGTTGAAAATCTACTTATGTAGATTAAGTGAAATTATTATTTGATTACTAATTTATATATTTCATCTCATATTACTTTCTATAATTGTTTAAAACATATTTTAATTAAACCATTAAAAGTCAACAAGATTGAGCAAAGTTATTCAAAATTTTAAATAATATGTTTAAAATTCCATATTAATTTCCTAAAATCATAAGTACTGCATGGTTCAAATGTACTTACTCTTTTAATTAGATACAATATAATATTTTAAAAGTTAAAAACTAAAAGGTACGGACACATTTTTATAGTTTCTGATTAAAAATAAATAAGTTGTTAAACTTTGTATTTTTTTGAAAGAGTAAATTGAATTAATGAAAATAAGTCAATTACAAGAAGTCACTCAATGGAAAATAACCAATGTTTTCAGGCGTATATGATAATACAGAGTTGTGCATTATCATAATTATTTCAAACTCATAATTTATTTTACGTAACAATATAAAAAGAAATGTGTCCTAGCCATAATCTTATCAAGATTCATCCCTGCAAAAGTAAAACATAATTAAAAAATTGTTCAAAAATAGTTAGAAAATGTGTGAAATGATGAATGATGAAAGAGCTATGAATATAATGAGTAAAATGATGAATGTTGAAAGAGCTACGAGTCTATTGATCTAAAGCGCCAATATCCTGTTTGAAGATGTATATCGAAAGGTCAAAGTTGGATATGTACATGTAATTTTATATCCTTAGGCTTGAGATAATAAGCTTTCTCAAAGCTCAAAGTTGGTCTAAACCTATAAAAAAAAACCTTCTATCCAAGATGTAGGTCGGGGAACGGGGGGAGAAATCATATATATACATATAATTCTGTACATATGATGGTCCAAGATTAAGGATAAGGTTTCCAGGATATTGGAGATGTTTTTTCTTGTCTCAAGCTTTTTCATCTTACACTCGAATACAAAAGGGTTCATTTTTACGAAAGGGACATTGATGTCTAACTTTAACAGCGGAGTTGGCGATTGATTTTACAGGTTTATAAATGAAAAGGGTTTCTGGGGTTCGGCCTGGTTTTTGTCAGTTGGCCCAATATGGGTCTACAACAGATGTGTAGGTTTATAGTCCTTATATGTATATTGTTGTTAGTCCGATAGTTATTATTTAGGTATATTGAATAAGTTTCACGAGATAATATAAATGCTAATGCTATCGTTACAATGTATAATAGATCATTTTCATTTGTATAATCTTTATCTGTAAATAAAGATTATACAACTTTGAATCATTTTCTGATGGAAGTACATTAGCAGACGAAAGTGTGGCATTGGTGGTGGTGTCTTAGGCTAAGGCAAGGTGACTACTGTTATATACCTGTTAAAAGCCACCAGTAATAATTGTTGAGTTGCGTGACCACGAAAGTTAAGTGTACATATATATAAATATAGCGTAACTATCAAATGAATGCCAAAAGAACTTGTAGTAGTAAAGGAGGTTCTCAAATAGCTAGGTAGGTAGGCTAGGCCAACTACATCTCATATCATATGATTGAAATCAGGTGGTCCTCTGCGGGGAATCCAATGAGTTTCAGCTAATAAGGTGCGTGCCCACCAATGCCGTTTCGTCATTGACAAAACCAAATGTGTTTGAGCACACAACAGGGACGTTTGCGGTTTACCTAAAACTTGGGTTTGTTTACGAAACAACAGATCGAGAACTTTGAGCTTCTTTTTATTTTTTATTTTTAATAAAAAGTCAATATGTGTAGAAGGAAGTGAGATTTTGAACAGTAAATGGGTGGCTACTACGACAAACCTGACTGATATAATCATACATGCAATTGCCATGGAAGAGGTTAACTTAGGAACCAGATCACAGCTAGCCAGCATGCAACATTATCCTGTATGTTTCACTTCCTGGGGCTGAAGAATACAAACTTTTCCAACATAATTAATTCATCAGCATACCCAACATATGATCTGATCATGCTCATCCTGTGCTGTTAAAGGTGAGACAGCAAAATCACCACATTTCCTCCACCCAATGGCGTAATTATGATGGCAAGTGGCAGCTCCATTCCAGGAAAACAAACCATTCTCTCTTTTGGCAGCTTAACATATAACACTAAATACCAAAAGGATTCCCGAATCAGTTGATTGGCTATACCAAGTTGGTTCCTGTTGGTTTCGTATTTCCTAGTACTAATTTAATGCCGGTGGGACCTAATTATTTTAAACTACAGATACCCAAAACCAGGGCAATTCTTCACTGTCTATGAGAATGTTAGCAAATAACATGCGCACCAAGCGTGCATTTCATCTATAAGAGAAACAGGATATAAGAAAGAGTGCATGACATCCTCTCCCAGCTCCAGGGACCGTTTCAAACACCATGCATACAGTGTTCCCAGAGCTAAAGATCCCGTATGAAAGGTAGCTAGAACGCACAGTTTGCTTAAGATATGATGCTTCTCTTTGGACCAAAGCACACAGAAAAAAGAACATGGCATTTCCTATCCACATCAAAAAGCATATACGCCATTTTCTCATCACTTACCGAGCCACTGTCCGGCTCCATCATACAAGTGGTGGCATGGAATCTGTATATACTGGGTGAAGAGGGTATGTTAGTTGCTACACTATAGGCAAGAAAAAGTAAGCATGTCTAAGGTGAACTTACAGATCCTTGCATGGAGTGATCCTTTTTTTTTTTTTAATTGCGGCCAACATGATTTGGTCCTGTAAACCAAGACAAGAAGATCAATTTTCTTGCGTGCTTCAGTCGCATGATTGATGTATAATCCCATGCATACTTTGAAAGAGTGGGCAGAGCATAATAAAAGTAGCTGAGCTTGATACCTCCAGAAAAAAGAGAGGTACGTACAGTTGTTTGTTACTATATGCACTTTTACATAAATAAGAGTGTTGAAAGGTCCAAGTCTTTTAATTGGTGACAGATACTTGCAGGAGGCGGTCCTAGTCCTACACCATGTTATTTACCAAAAGGAGAACGAAAGAAATGCTCGGCTCCAGATTTGTTATTCTCGGCAATTATCAAAACAAAACTGTACATATCCACTTTGCCTGCTTTTTTTTTTTTTTACTCTTGGCCTTTGTCAGAGAGACAAATAAAACGTTATTGTT
>JANZXP010000196.1:11003083-11023116 GCA_027576715.1 Erythroxylum flavicans | reverse complement strand
ATGATCTGAACTCTTTGATGACCACATCAATGGTCGGTGAGAGACTTAAGCCTAAACTTTCCCTAACATCACAATTTACCTTGACATCCCCTATGTGTTTCATCTCCTATGACACTCTTCTTCATCTATCACATCTTTGTCATTCAAACTATCATACTTAAGGTTCAAGCTTGATATATGTAAGAGCAATTTTGAATTTACAACTACCATATATCCCATGTAAGTTAGAAACAGAAAGGAGCCAAAGGAAAGAAGGAGATATGACCTACAAATTGCTAATTTTCACTTTCCTTTTAAATCCTTAAAATTTAAAACTATACTAAGGCGTTAGAATACTAATTCTAAAACCACCTTTGACCTTATTTTTTAAGAACTCATTCACTAATCTTGTAAGTTGGCAACTAAACTCATTCACTGATCTTGTAAGTTTGCAACTAACACTCGCTGTAGAGAAGAATATAGATCTACATTATATCATATAGGATATGCAATAACCCACAATCACTTGGATGATCCACTTGGGCAAGCTAACAACTTTCATTTGAATAGCATGGTCAATCTAATTGGCACTTACAATTCTACTGTGTCTCTATTCTCCTCGAAATTTCTTACATGCATTAACAATGTGATATTTGATGATATCCAATTAGAAACTAGAAAAGCTACTCTTTTATACATTGTAGATCCCATTAATGTCCCTCTATTTATCCTCTTAAATGATTGGCCATTGTGTCATTCACATTTTAGGTTTATAAAGTTTTATCAACAAGGTTTATAGATGAAACTTGTAGATGAAACTTAGGGTGCGGGGCAATTGATTGTCATAAATATTAATTCATTCATTATAGCCAGAAGGCCTATAAGTTGAGTTCTCTAACAGCTTGTTAGTGACGGGTGAGAGACCCACACTCTAAACTTTCCCTGGCACCATATTTAATCTTATGTAGGTTAGAAACAAAAGAGGGTAAATGGGAAAAAAAAGGAGGTATGATCTTCAAATCACCAATTCTCACCTTTTTTTATAAAACTTACAGAAAGTAATAAACTAACTTAAGCATCATAGTGCTAATGTCAGAGCCAACTCTGACCTTATTTTGTAGGAACTCGTCCACTGATCTTGTAAGTATCCAACTGATACTTAACTAAGATGAGAACATAAATATATATATTCTATCACCTAAGATAGATATTAGCTTACATCCACACACTCGGGTGATTTAATTGATGAGGTAGCAACCTAAAGTAAAGTGATAAACTCCATCCATGCAGTATTTGTAAGTCTTAGCGTGTCTTCCACTCATGGCCAATCATTCTTTCAATTCATCAGAATTGTGAAGTTCCATCGATAGGGTCTATAGATGAAACTTAGGGGGGTAATTGATACTCATGAACAGTGACCCATTCCTTGTAATATGAAGGCTTATCATTGAGCTCTTTAATAGCTCGTCAATGATGGTGAGGGATTCACACTCTGTTATGACATCATATTTGTACTTTAACTCCTTGTCTACTTTGTTGCTTACAATCAATCTCATTTATCTATCAAATCTTTATTGTTAAAACTCCTTTACCTGAGACTTGAGGTTGGATATATGAGAGAGCAGTTATGAGTTTTCACCTATCACATATCCTAGTTTAAGTTAAAAACAGAAAGGAAATAAGATGTATGACTTTCAAAATGTTATTTCTCACTTTCTCTCAACTTTTGAAATCCCATTAACTAATTTAAACATCAAACTGCAAACGTTAAAGCCATGTTTGACATTATTATAAGAACTTATATATTGATCTTGTTAGTTTGTAGTTGACACTGAGCTAAAAGAAGAACATATATCTACATTTTATCATCTAATGTGAACATTAGCTTGCAAACTACATGTTTCAGTTATTCACTTGCAAGTTAGCGACTTAAAACCAAGTGATGAATTCGATTTAATTGACATTGGCTATAACATGTCTCCACTCTTGGTCAACAAATTTTTTAAGTCATAAATTGGATTGTAGCATCAACTGAAACTTTTAAGTTGGTAAGGATAGGATGGTCTTACTTTTCCAATTGAATCACTGCTTTAGGGCGCAGCAAACATTTTTACAAAGTTGCTTTTGAGAGAGAGTTTAATTGATAGATGTACCAATGGGTGGGTTGCTGGGTCCCAAAGCCACTAAACATGCCATCCCATTTATCCTCTGCAAATTGGCCAGCAATTTTTTACACCTGATGGGCCACCTCTTATCACAAATTGCATTCAGTAGCTAATTTTCAGTCAATTGGTTGCCGACTTACTAATTGGAAAATTCACGATATGGATAAAATTTTCAGTTTTCATTTGACATAGATAGCGAAAGTGAGTAGGCAGGAAATAACTTGTTAAAGCCATGAAATAACAAGTTAGTAACATATATTTGGTTCGTCCCACAAAGTAATTCGATGAAATTCAAATCTTATATTACAATTAAAGAAATTTGCTTTTCAAATAAATAAAAGAAGGAATGATCTCTTAACATATATTTTTTTATCAGGTAAAAAATCAACAAATATTCGATTATATTCTCACATATCTCTCGCTAATAATAAGATTAATTATTATTTGTCATATATAATATCCAAAATGCCGATCTAAAATTCCTAAACCAGAAGATCTTTGATTTTGATTTGGTTGGTTATGGTACTTCCTAAGAAAATGTGAAAAAAAAAACTCTTCAAAAAAGAAAAAGGAACAAAGAATTAGAAAACATTGAGGGAAAAGTTCCAACCCGCAGATCTAATTATAGAGAAACATAAAAATGTGAAGTGAAATCCCAAAGAAAAAGACGATCATTAGTTCCTGTAACTCACTGGTTCAGAGTATAAATTATTTATCATACTTTTGGAAGAGTATATGATAATGATACTGATATAGCTACAAGAAGTGAAAGATACATGGGGATTTGGTAAGAGTAAATATATACCATCTTATATGGATTAGAAAAGATACAGAGATCAAGAGAGATGATGCCAGCGCGATCTTGGTTAGAAGTTGGGACTCCATATCAGGTGTGTGACTTTTGCTTCTCAGACCAGTATCTTGTTGATAATGGAACCTGTAATTAGGAATATATACTTATAATGAAAGATAACTCAGAACAAATATTGGATTTTTTTTAATGAATATTGTTTCACGTGATTAAATCACGTGTCAACTTAATCTCTGGAGAAATCCACAAAATTAAAAAGAAAATCTCCGAAATGTTGCATATGCCAACTCTGTGATCATCAATTAATTCTCACCAACCGACTCATTCATCTCTCCGCATTGGTTTGACTATAAATAATATGCAACTGTAAACTTTCATTCATTGATTCACACATCTCATGTGACTTTATTTTTCTTAACGTTGGAGGACAGTGCTCTTGTGTCAGAGGCATAGTGTTTGTACAAATGTAAAGAGAAGTGTTGCTGTAGAAGAGCTTTCAACTGACATTCTTTCTTCTCTTCCATATAACGTCAATGGATGGTGACGGTGGTGTGGGATGGTGCTCTTCCAGCATCAGAAACAGCAGCAGGATGGACATCAACAAAACGAAGATTAATGAAGATTATGGGGTTGATGAGGAACTCCATGTTTTAGCTGTGGATGACAATCTTACTGATCGAAAACTCCTCGAGAAACTCCTCAAAAACTCCTCTTTTCAAGGTTCCTGCCAACATACGCTCAAGCTTTCCCTCATTCTCGTTCTAATTGTCATCACTTAGATCGATGTATAAGTAGCGATAATTTGTATCACTTTTGTTTTGCTGCAGTGACTACTGCTGAGAATGGGCTGAGGGCTCTGGAGTATCTGGGTTTGGGAGATGTTACTAACACTAACTCCTTCCACACAGACGTATGCTTTCTTTGCTTTCTTTTATGTTTGTTTTTATATTCCATGTTTTTTCTTCTCTTTTCTGTCCTCTTTTTGCAAGGGAAACTAGTGTCTCAAATGTCTCTTTTGCGTTGCAGCAGATCTCAAAGGTAAGCTTGATTATCACTGATTATTGTATGCCAGGAATGACAGGCTTTGAGCTACTTAAGAAAATTAAGGTATTAACATTTAATTTCTCTCGTCTAATTATTGTGCTTATTCAGAAACAATTGAATATGCCATCTTTCCAGATTGTTGACCATTCTTGGAATTATATTGCAGGAATCATCAAACATGAAGGAGGTGCCTGTTGTGATTATGTCGTCTGAGAACATTCCTACTCGCATTACCAAGTACGAGTCTTGTCTAGTCTTTTAATACGTGCATTATTTCCATCACATCGTGAGATGTTTTCCAGATCACAACAATTAATTAATGAAGCCTCCATAACTCTTTATAAGTTACAGGTGCTTAGAGGAAGGTGCTCAGATGTTCATGATAAAGCCCCTCAAACAATCAGATGTCAAAAAGTTGAGACGCAATTTGATAAACTCTCGAGGCAGGGGCTGATCAAATCAGAAGAGAATGGTGATGAATCTTGGAACTTTGTTTTTTACTCGTTGTAACAGGCTGTCGAAGAAACTAATCAATTCAGTCCGTAATACCATAAGCTGCTGTTCGGTGACTTAAAACTTTCTATTTTGTCAATTCAATTACCAGTTCAAAGCTTTCTTAGACCCATCAAGAAAAATTGTAATGTCAATATAATATCCTATACCCAAAATTTCGTCCTCAAACAAAATATGCAGCCAAGAATCAGAACATATATACCTCTCGCAGATCAGCAGCGTCCGTTACTCAAATAATACTACATAAAAGAACTACCTTTGCAATTGAAAGACTACCAACTCTGGTTCCCAGCGTCCCAAGTAATTACTCATAGTTATTCCTCGCCATCAAACCTTGGGACTATTCAACTCCTGCTTTTTCTTCTTGTTTGCTTGGAAAAGATCCTCGAAGAACCAAGAAGCTAAGCTGCAATTATACCTCCCATGGTTGAAGTTGATTATGGTTCTCGACGCGTTGGTCAAACCAACCTGAACAATTCCTATGTGTAGTAGGACTGATACGAATTCAGCGGAAATGCCTTTGGTGATGTTGGTGTCTGTGATTATCCCATGCAAAGCAGCGGACTACATGATAACAGCTCGCAAACAAGCATCTTCCCATCCCTCTACCTATTGAGGAAGCCAAAGAAAAAGGATAGCAAAAGCATGCCATGCGCCTATTGTTGTATTCTTTTCTCTTTTGGCCTTGCTCTTCATAATTCCAATCATCAGGATTGGTCATACTCTCCTTCATAAAAAAAAAAAAAAACCCCACAAAATTAAAGTCATCTTTATATTTATACAAGAAGCAAACACATATGTAACCAGATTAAGAAAGATAAAACAAGGAACTTTTACAAGTATATGATACCTTGAAGAGTGATGGTATATGAGGCGGTTGTCTCTGTTCTGATGGGATGATGGAAGGAACAGAATTCTAAGGTGAAGCTGTGAACAACATCATGCCATTGCTTAGAGGATCAAAGACAAAAAATAAAGACACGAGAAAATTTATAGCAGGCTGAGACATTTTCTAAACAACTTGTTTATTGTTTGGTGGAGCTGACTGAATGGGATAATGAGGTAAGACACAGAGAGCGAGATCATAAATGAAGCAGAATTTAACGTGTCGTTTGCGTGTTTGGTTAAATCAGCAACTTTCAGTCTTGTGATACTATTACAAATACACAATGCGTGCGGGGCAATTCTCTTATTTCCCGATTCGAAAAAGCGACATCATTTTACCTCATAGTTGATTTTATTAGTTAATTTGGCAAGTAATATTAAAATGAATTATAAAAGTATAATTTTTTTTAAAAAAATTATAAGAACGTGAAAATTATATTTTTTAGTATTTTATTGAATATTTTTATAAGAATTTAAATTTAGATATTTAATTTTACAAAAATTAACTTTATAATTTTAATAATAATAATAACAATGATAATAATAATAATAATAATAATAATAATAATAATCAAACGTTAAATTTTTTATTAATACGAATGATGCAACAAGTTATATCATATTAGTATTTTTTATATAATATGTATAAATTTTATTATTTAATAAATTAAATATATATATATAATTATAGTATGACACAGATACGATATATAGTAATTATATACTAAAAATATTAATTTGATGTGACTTTTTATAATCAAAAACTTAATATTATGGTATTTTTAAATGTAAACTAATATTATAAAATTAAATAAAGAATTAATCTCTTTATTATATTCTTTCAAACTTCACGACATAATTGTACGATTAAAAAAGTCAATTTTGAAAATACACAAAGTAAAAGTAGAAAGTAAAGTGAATGACATTATTGTCATTAAACAAATAGCCAACTCCAAAAATTCTTCTTATGAAATTTTTAGAAATTAACTTATCGAGGTTAAATAAGCTAATTAATAAATTATTTACTAAACACATCAATAACTTTTTAAAATGGTCAAAAAAAATAATTTTTAGTCAATAAACTAAAAAAAACAGTTAGATAAATTATTTGCGAAACACCTGCTTAATACTTCTAACTGAAGTTGGAGAATCAAGAACAACTAGTGCAGGAAGAAACTGACAAAGGTTGGCCCTTTGTCACATTCGCATATCTTATGTAACTACCTATCAGAAAAGTGAGACATTAAGTCAATTCTTGGTGATTGCTTTAAGGTTTTGATTTTTGCAATCCCAGTCAAATGTCTATGAACAAATAAATGTAGCTTCTGAGAAAATTACAACACGAATGTGTGTAAAGCAGAATTGAGCTTACTTGCCTCTATATATGGACCGAAAGAAAGAAAAGGCCTTGCTTTTTTTTAGGTTAATAGCCCACACGCGTAATTGGATGTTTTTGGCAATGTCTTAGTTGAGGAAAAACAGAGAGAAGGTTGCGTTGTGAGAGGATAACTTTCATCCCAACAACGCCCTTTTTGTCCCGAACCCGAGCAAGCATTCACTCGAGACGCAAAAATGTATGTGGAAAAGGAAGGTCTCTCCTCTACTCTACTCTGTAGCTAACCAGAAAAAAGGGACGACGGGAAAGAGGAAAATGAAGGGACAAGTCTTGTTAGAGCCACCGTTGATGAACTGGAGCAACCCTCATCCTCCCCCAGTTTGCTTTTCCTCCAAAACATCTAAGACCTCTCTCAAGTTGCAAACTTTGCCACTGGAACCAACTTTATCTAATATCTCTGCTAAAGCTCGTTCCTTTTCATTGACTGTTCCTCCGTTGTCTCCTGAAACCCCTCGAAACATTGAACTTGATCAAACAATCAGTGATTCTGACTCTTCTAGAGACCGTCGAAAGGTTGTTAGACTCGCTTGGGAGAAGTTGGTTCGCTGGTCACGCACTTGGCGCTCCAGAAGCAGGCCCGATGTCCTTCAACGCACTCATAAAGTATTAGTCTTTATTGTTTTATGCTTTCCCAAAAAATTTGCTTCTTGTCATTGATTGGAAGAATGTTTGTTTACTCCAACGAAGCAATGATGATGAGCAGATATGATTATTTTTGATGCAATGGCTTATTGTCTCAAGGTCGTGGTGCTGGGTGGAGGATCCTTTGGCACAGCCATGTCTGCTCATGTTGCCAGTAGGAAGCCTGACTTGCAAGTTTACATGCTCTTACGTGATCCTGTGGTCTGCCATTCTATCAACCACAACCACTTGAATTGGTATTTTCTTTCTTGTCAAAATTTTTATCTGTCGTAAGCCCTACTGCTTCCCCTCGTTCCCATGAAATATGTTTGTTTGTGACCAAGTATTACCCATGTTGGTTCAATATTCAGCAAGTATTTCCCGCAACATAAGCTTCCGGATAATGTAATCGCCACCACAGATCCAAAAAGTGCTTTGCTCGGTGCAGACTACTGCCTTCACGCTGTGCCTGTCCAGGTCTGTTGGTTCGGATCACTAATGTTCTTCTTAAAACTTTATTTTGCCGACCGTGATACTTGCCTTAAACTTATAATCAAGTCTATGGTGACCCTTACACGAACTTTGTTTGTTGCAAGCAGTTCAGCTGTGTATTTCTTGAGGGAATTGCAGACTATGTTGATCCATGCTTGCCTTTTGTATCCCTTAGCAAAGGCTTGGAACTTAATACTTTGAGGACCATGTCTCAGATTATTCCCCAAGCACTGAGAAATCCGCGCCAACCTTTTATTGCATTATCTGGACCTTCTTTTGCTCTGGAGTTAATGAATAAGCTACCGACAGGTAATTTGCGAAATTGTAACAATCAATCTTCTTCTTTTTTAGGAATATTTTCCTATTTGGTTATAATTGGAGGATGAGTTGATCTTAAATTCCATTTCGCTTCACAGCAATGGTGGTGGCATCAAAGGACAAAAATTTGGCAAATGCAGCACAGCAGCTACTGGCTTCTTCTAATTTAAGAATTAGCACCTCGAGGTGCAGCATAAATCACTGATTCCACTGAGTGCATTCAGAATTGAATCCAATGTGCAAACTTATAAAGTTATTCACGTTGCTTTCTCTATGTCTACCCTTCCTATCTGCAAAAGATAAATGACTTAAAGAAATACAAATGCCTCGACTCTTAATTGAGCACAAAACTATAGTGTGGTAATGGACAAGCTTCTGGATATAGAGATTCTCATGTGAAGTGCCAACAAGCGTGTTTGTGAAATTCTCATGTGAAGTGCCAACAAGCGTGTTTGTGAACTTTTAAAAGCTAGTTTCTTCTTGCTGAATGCAAGTGATATATTTATCGTCTAATGGATCTATCTTATGGGCTTATTTGTTCTTTCTGTCTCCTTAAAACCTGGATTTGGAGCTTTGGGAATTGTAGTTCTATGTGATGTATGTATATTTCAGAAATATATACACCATTCAAGTGCTCATGTTGACATTTTATCATTGATTATTTCAGTGATGTTACAGGGGTGGAAATTGCAGGTGCTCTGAAAAATGTACTTGCCATAGCAGCTGGAATAGTGGAAAGAATGAATCTTGGCAATAATTCTATGGCAGCACTTGTCGCGCAAGGTTGTTCTGAGATTCGATGGTTAGCTACAAAGGTGATCTACTTTGTTCCTGGCTCTTCAATGTCCAGTTTGAAATTTAACTTCTGTTTTTATTTCTGGTGATATACTTTGTTCCTGGCTGTTCAATGTCCAGTTTGAAATTTAACTTTTGTTTTTATTTCTCTCTTTTTACTACACAAATGTCCGTTCTGCCACCTGTTGGTAACTATATGTTATTACCTTGGGAATTGTCATATTATACTGATTGATGGATCTATTGGCTGAATATGAGTCTCATTTGTTAACTGTGGTAGATGTGTATAGGATAAATAGCATTACTGGAATTGATCGCTTGCTACTGTGAATAGCGGAACTTATATGAATGTGAATGATCTGTTTCATGTCGTTTCTGTAGTTTATAGGAATTTATATGAATGTGAATGATCTGTTTCAATTCGTTTCTGTAGTTTATAGTTTCCTAGATGGGAAAATTTGGCAATCCAATTGCATTTATGGAGTTCATTGCTCGTTTGCTTTGTTGCTTTCTATTACAAGAGGACCAACGCTCGAGTCATAGGGGAAGGGAAAAAAATGTCGGTGGACTAAGACTTGTCAGCTAGTTCATTTACTTCTTAGTTTGTCTTTTCCTGATGATATTGCTAGGGACGTGATAGCGTCTTTGTATCGATAAAACAGTATAATGTAAAGAACAACTAATAAAGAATAAGAGTAGTGTTTTTATTTAATACCAACAGTTCGAGAAGTTGGTTTTCTCCCAAAGACAGCAATCGATCCACTACAACCATGATGGAATCATACCCATTTGATTTTGGCAATCCCTCGATAAAGTCCATAGACACATCTTCCCATATTGCCTCCGAAACGGGTGAGGGTTGTAATAACCCAGCTGGAGAGAGTGTTAAATACTTGTTTTGTTGGCAAATAGCACATTTAGCAACAAACTCATGTATATCTTTCTTCATACCTTCCCAATAGAGTTCGGAAGCCACCCTCTTATAAGTCTTAAAGAAGCCTGAATGTCCTCCCAAAAGGCTACTGTGGAAGTCCTTCAAAATTGCTTGGATGAGCTCCGTATCCTTAGGAACCACTATCCTTCCCTTATAACGAACCTGGTTTTGCACAATACTCCAACCTTCCTTGGCTCCCGGATCATTGCGCAATGCTGTTAATATCTCCAGCAGCCGTGGATCCCTTTCAACTTTTGCCGAAATCTCAGCCATGTCTAACATCTGCGCCACTGTGATAGAATGCAGCTGAACCTCTTCTTTTCCTTCCTCAAACACATGGGATAATGCGTCTGCCACACGGTTCTGCGCACCAGGATTGTACTGGATCTCAAATTCATAGCCCAAAAGCGTAGAGAGCTACTTTTGATGCTCCATGGATACCAACCTTTGCTCTAAGAGGAACTTTAAAGTGCTTTGGTCGGTTCGTACAATAAACTTCCGCCCCAATAAATAGTGCTGCCATTTTTGAATCGCCAACACAATGGCCATGAGTTCACGCTCATAGACCGACTTGAAGCGCGATTTTCCTGAAAGCGATTGGCTTAAATAGGCAATAGGATGTCGACCTTGTGTAAGTACAGCCCCTAATCTCATCCCCGATGCATCGGTTTCAAGGATAAAAGGCTCCTCAAAATTGGGTAAAGCAAGCACCGGCACCGTTATCATCGTTGCCTTCAACTTCTCAAAAGCAAGTGTAGCCGAGTCATCCCAAAGGAATGCATCCTTTTTGAGCAATTGAGTCAAGGGCATGGCTATCTTCCCATAATCCTTCACGAACTGCCGGTAGTAATCCGTCAACCCCAAAAAACCACGAAGCCCCTTAATATTCCGTGGAATAGGCTAGCTCACCATCGCTTTAATTTTCTCGGGATCCGCAGCAACTCCGGCACCTGAAATAATATGCCCGAGCTACTCCACCTGTTTTTGACAAAGTGGCACTTGTTTGGATTAGCATATAAACTATGGATAGTAAGGAGAGATAGAACCCCTCGTAAGTGGCGGAGATGATCATCCAAGGTGGAGCTATAAACAAGGATGTCATCAAAAAAAACCAAGACACTTTTCCGCAACGTCTTCCTAAACACGGAGTTCATCAAGGACTGAAATGTAGCCGGAGCGTTAGTAAGGCCGAAAGGCATTACTAAAAACTCATAATGTCCCTCGTGTGTCCGAAACGCAGTTTTGTGCACGTCTTCAGCTTGTACGCGAATCTGGTGGTATCCAGATTTCAAATCCAGCTTAGAAAAATATTGGGCACCATGCAACTTGTCGAGAAGCTCATCAATGGCGGGTATGGGAAATCGATCCGGCACTGTAGCTTTGTTCAAAGCGCGGTAATCTACGCAGAACCTCCAGCTGCCGTCCTTTTTCTTAACTAATAATCAGGACTAGAAAAAGGACTCTCACTCTCCCTTGTGATTCCTGCCGCCAACATCTCTCCCACCAGCTTTTTGATCTCTGATTTTTGAGCGTGCGGGTACCTGTAAGGTCGAACATTAATGGGGCCAGAACCTTCCTTTAAAATGATAGCGTGTTCTTTTTCCCGTATTGGGGGTAGTCCAGAAGGCTTGTTAAAAACCGGTCTGAATTCCTCCAAAAGGGGTTTCACAGCTGGCTCCATCGTATCTCCCTTAACCACCACCTGTGCGTGCATACTACCGAACTCAATCATCAGTCCCGGAACTTCACATTGGCACATCTTCCACATGGACTTTAAAGATACTGCTGATTTACACAACGATGGATCCCCCCTCAAGACAACCTCCTTATCCCCCATACGTATCCGCATAGTCAATTTTTGCCAGTTATTAGTGGTTTCCCCCAAAGTGGTTAGCCACTTCATGCCCAGGATTATGTCAGAACTGCCCAAATCGAGAGGCAAAAAATCTTCTACAACCACCAGCTCTTGTAATCGAACGGTACCCCCTAACAAACTCCTCCTTCTCCCACAGTCACACCTGTTCCCATCACGACCCCATAACCTTCAGTCACCGATTTTTCCAGCCCAAGTTTCTCTACCAATACATTGGAAATAAAGTTGTGGGAAGTTCGACTATCAATCAACACAATTGCCTTCTTACCATAAACATCCCCTTCAAGCCGTAACAACTTTGGTGAAGTCAATCCCACTACGGAATTCAACGACACCTCTACAGTCCCCATCGAAGGATTTTCTCCATTTTCTGACCTGTGGGTCTCCTCTGGCCCTTCCTCTGTATCTGAATCATCATTGACCAATAAAACATTTAGCTGTCGCTTCTTACATATGTGCCCCGGGTGATATTTTTCGTCACAACGAAAACATATACCCTTCTCTCGTCGAGCCTGCACTTCCGAACTAGTAATTCTCCGAAATGAGCCACGATTAGAACCCCAATTTGGAGTGCTAGCCGTTGAGGATATTATTTGGCTTTTTGTTGCCGATGAAATTTGAAGTGGAGGGTTAATTTGGGGGTTTGTGGGTTTGGTTGTCTGATTGTAAATGGTGTTTTTGGTGGGTGTATAAATGGTCGATGATGGCTTATGGTTCTTCCATGGATCTGGAGAGTTGGATAGTATTAGGCCTCTGGTTTCTACCTTTTGGGCTGTATCCATAACTTCAACAAGCCCAGAAGGATTAAGGACCAGCACTTCAGCTTTGATTCCTAGATCTAGTCCATTAATAAAAACAGCACATAGAGTATCGTCATCCAAGTTAAGAGGGATTGAAAGGGACTCAAACTTTTCCCTATATTCTTGCACTGCCGTTGTTTGATGTAACGACAAAAATTGTTGGTGTAAAACATTCACGCTGCCTCCAAGGAAATGGTGCAGGATCTGGTTTTTTGAGTTCCTCCCATGTCAAAAATTTCCGACGCTTTTCCTCAAAACGTAGCCATGATAGAGCACCCCCTTCTAGACAAACTGCAGCTGCCTCAAGCTTTTGTGCCTCTGTCAACTGATTTACGGTAAAATACTGTTCAGCTCTAAACACCCATGAGTGCGGATCCTCACCCGAAAACACAGGCATCTCCAACTTCCTGGTATATTCCTTGTATTCACAGTGGTGTGTGGTTATGGATTGAGGTTGGTTGATGGTAGTGTTTTCATTTGTGGCTTCTGGGTTGGTTGCTTTGTTTTGTGGGGGTAGTAGGCTAGAGGATGTGTTTGGTTCAGGTTGGTGGTCTGAGTTTGAGGATGATGGTGTACTGGGTCCAGAATTTGTTTTGGTTAAATACAGTTGGTGCAGCTCTTCCATTCTCTCCATCCGCTTCTCAGACGCAGCCATAAACATGGCTAAAGTCTTTGCCAGGTCAGCCATATTCTCCTCCAGCGCTGGCATCTTTTTTTCCACTTGATCAACTCGTTCCGTCATTCTCGTATTGGGCATTCGCGTGGTTGGGATCGCAAATGCTCTGATACCAAAATGATAGCGTCTTTGTATCGATAAAACAATATAATGTAAAGAACAACTGATAAAGAATAAGAGTAGTGTTTTTATTTAATACCAACAGTTCAAGAAGTTGGTTTTCTCCCAAAGACAGCTTTCGAGAGGCTGATCTCTCCCAATTCAATTACCACTCCGAAATTCGATAGTCCTATTGACACTACTCTCTATTCTATATAATGACAGCCAAAAGCATGTACAGCAAAAAGGAATATTCATAACAAACTTCTGCAGACACCACATGCCTACTTCCCTGTCTAACAAACGTAACCACTCGTGGTCCCTAAGTATTTCCACGTCATCCCTTCTCCACGTTATTAGGCCTGGATCTTGGAAACTTCTTTTACTGAAATTGAGCCATTCTCTGCAGCAGTCCTTGATCCTTTTCTACCTCTGCGTCTCCTGTAATATTGCATAATAGGAGGTCTATCAGGACGCTAAGCAGCTTCTTCATTTACTTCTTAGTCTGTCTTACTGATGATCTTGCTAACGATATCAATTACGTTGGTTTTAACGTGTGTCAACTAATGAGTAGTGCCTTTGGTTTCTGAAGATGGGTGCAAAACCTGAAACGCTCACTGGTCTGTCTGGAATGGGAGATATCATGCTTACATGCTTTGTTAATCTATCCAGAAACAGAACAGTTGGAGTCCGTCTTGGATCAGGAGAGAAGCTTGATGAGATACTAAGTTCTATGAATCAGGTACTTGTGAACAAAAATTTTCCACTTTCACGATACCTGTTTTCTGTTTTTAGATGATGCATTGCTAAAAACTTAACGGCATGGTGCGCAGGTGGCTGAAGGTGTATCAACAGCTGGAGCTGTGGTTGCATTAGCCCAGAAGTACAATGTTCAGATGCCAGTCTTGACAGCAGTAGCTCGAATCATTGATAATGAGCTCACCCCAAAAAAGGCTGTTCGCGAACTCATGAACCTTCCTCAGGTACTGGAAATTTATCCATTCGGTTACTTAGAATGTGTATGAGACTTTGGTTTAGCTACTGCCTCCTCTTAAAGCATATACATATGGGAAATTTTCTTTGCCATCAAGCTATAGTATGTGGTTGGTTGTAGGTTGAAGAAGTGTGAGCTGAGTGAAGGCTTTCAATGAGAGTTTTGTAGAGAGGTCAGGCTAATGAATCGAGGCCTTTACCCAGTCACTTGGGAAACATGTAATGTATGGCGTTTCGTTGCAGGTTATACACCACAACGTAGCTTGCATTGCTGGAAGACGAGAGATATCAGTCCAGTCCAGTGATCATTTTTCATACACTGCTGCTGTATACATTTTTTTTTAGTGATGTAATGGCAAAAATAAGAACATTGCTTTTACAGTTGAAATAGTTGCATAGATTGCATATTTTAAAAAAAAAACATAAATAGAAAATTTTCATTAATGAAGAAAATGAAGTACAGACTACAATAAGATCCTGGGGAGGTACCCTTACACAGACAAGTGTTTTTTACTACCTAGTCAAATAGATGATAAAAATACAATATGCAAGGATAGGGAATGAGAATCACGGTCGAGTTTGCAAAACACGCCTCATACATAGGTTGCTTATTATTATTATTAGGGTTAATTATAAAAAAATCTCAAATTTTATTCAATTTTATAATTATAGTTTGAGTGGTAATAAAATGTTTAAACTTTCAATTTTTTTAAATTTTAGCTCAATATTTAAAAAGTGACAATTTTTAAATTTTTTTAATTCTAGCTTGACTTTAGTGACTATATTAAGTTTGTTGATGTAGTTTGCCAGATGTTCCAAAAAATCTTAGCTATTAATTCACATTAGTTAAAATTAACACAATAAATGAAGATTAATAAAACTACGTCATCTTTAAAAATAAAATCTTTAAATCATTTTATGCAGCTTTGGCCTTTAGTCATCCGTTTGTTCTCTCAACGTTTTCAGTCTTGTATTATTTGTTTGTTTTTTTTTTTGATGTCTTCAAATTACTCTAACATTGTAGTGTCCTGTATTAGCAAGCTTTTGAGTTTTAGTTTATTCTCTCAATATTCTCAATATGAGGACGTCAGGATTGCGTAATATGGAGATCGAAAGGTGATGGTGTTGAAAGAACAAACTGAAAATAAAGGGAAAAACTAAAATCAAGGCATGAGGTTATCGGGGATGTGTAATCTGACTTAGGTCATTTAAAAACAACTTCTAATTATGTGTAAACGCCGTCGTTTTATTAATCTTCGGGCTATAATTAAAAAAATTGAAAATTTGAGGGGGCGGTTAGGTTCGCATGGGAGAATGGTAATGGGAATGAGAATAAATATAGTGAGGAATGAGAATAGATATTATTATTATAATTATAATGGTTGGATAAGAGGAAGAAATTATTACTATTATCATTGATAGCAATTGGTTTATATAAAATATTAATAAATAAAATTTTATTTTTTAATTAATTAAAATGTAATTAATTCATTAATAACAATAATTTAATTAATTATATTGTAATTTATTATATTTTACTTAATTTATTATATTTTAATTAATTAATTACAATATTTTAATTAATGAATGAATTATATTTTAATTAATTATATTGTAATTAATTATATTATATTATATTTTAATTAATTATAATGTAATTAATTAATTATATCATTTTAATTAATTATATTTTAATTAATTAATATTAAAAATATTTTTTAAAAAAGAGTCATTACTAAGGAATGAGTTTCATTTTTTTACTAAACAAAGGATACGGAGGATTCCCTAAAAAAAATATATCAAATTATTGCCCTTATAATGATAATCAACAATCAACCACTCACTTTTCATTCCTTATTTATCAACCCTTCCCAAACCCATCAACCAAGCACCCCCTGAGTATTTTATTATCACTTTTTAAAGTTTGGGCTATAATTGCAAAATTAAGTAAAGTTTGGGAAATTTTTGTAATTAACCCTTATTATTATTATTATTATTATTATTATTATTATTATTATTATTATTATTATTATTATTATTATTATTATTTATGTAATACAAAAGGATTGCTGATAATAAACAACGGAAAATTTTATATAACTGATATTGCGTGTTTTATGTTAAAATAAATATAATTAAAAAAAGAGAGGGAAATATCAGAAGTAGAATTTTCAAATTTTAAATATTTATCCAAAGTCTTGTGATATATTTTATAAAATAGCTTCTCCTCTCTAAACAAGCCACAAATCATCAGTTATTAAGTTAATAGTTATTAATAAATAGAATTTAATTTTAAAATGTATAATTTTAAATAATTTAATAATTAAAATTAAAATTTTTAATTTATAAATAAAATAGTCATTTATATAATTTTGAATAATTTAATAATTTAAATTTTAAATTTAAATTTATAGATAAAAATAATTATTTTTACATTTTTATAATTTATTCTCTTTATTTTAATTTTATAAAATAAAATTATGATTTAAATTAAGAATTAATAATAAAAGGTCTATTTCTGTTACTGTTTTTTTTCCTTCTAGGTTGGTGCAAATTATGTATCTATATTTGTTGGCTTGATCATAGAAATAGAAAGGTGAAAACTGTAAAAACTTATTAGAGAAATGGAATATGTATATGTTTTATTGTCTCATAAATTGTTTATATACACTTAATGTACATTCGAGAATTACAACAGAAAGAGGAATAATATTGTTATTTATTACATATGAGTATCAACCAGCTATTACGTGTTTGTTGTAACAGAAATGTCTAACAGCTGGCAATGGAAATGACTTGTGTGCCTTTAATGTGTTCTTCATTTTACAGCCCCACTTAAAACTAAATAGATGGCTTAAAACTAGGTTTAGTTTGGAGAGTAAGAGATTAAATCGTGTGGAAGTGAGTGGTTTTGTGACGATGTTGGCGATCTGATCTGTGGTACTCACATATCTGATTTCCAAACGCCCAGCTTTGATCTTGTCCCTGATAAAATGTACATCCACCTTTATGTGTTTGGTCTGTGAGTGAAAGATAGGGTTTTAGGCTAGCAATCGAGCTCTATTGTTGTCGCATCATAGAGTTGGTTTGCGAGGAGGAGAGAACCCTAACTCAGAGAGTAACGACGTGAGCCATATAACTTCGGTGGATACTTATGAAAGAGCTCGATATTCGGCTTCAGTGTTGGATCGAGCTATGATGGGTTGCTTTTTTAAGGTCCAAAAGACGAGGTTGCTTCGGAGGAAGACATAACCACCAGTGGTAGATTTCCGATTATCTGGAGAGCTAGCCCAATCAGAATTACTGTAGGCATGAAAGACTAGAGGTGTAGATGATGGTTAAAAAAGTAAGCCCAAATTTGAAGTGCGTTTCAGGTAACATAGAACACGTTTACAAGCAACCCAGTGTGTGTTTAGTGGATTTGCTAAAAACTGACTTAATTTGTTGACAACAAAACTTATATCTGATCTTGTGTTACACAAATACTGATGTGCACCAACAATGCTCCGATAGAGAGTTGGATGCTCAAATGATGTACCGTCATGAAGAGATAATTTTGTTGTTGTGCTGATGGGAGTTGAGCATGGCTTGCATGAGGACATATTTGCTCCGCAAAGAAGATCATGGATATAATGATTTTGTGAAAGATATAGCCTACTGTTATTTCAGTAAGCCTAAAAACCAAGAAAGTGATTTATGCTTCCAAGAGTTGTTAATGCAAACTGAGATTGTAATTGATTTATGACTGTATGGATTGCTTGAGATGAGTTTCCTGTGATTAGGATGTCATCCACATAGACTAGTAATATTGTAGTGACACCTTGCTTTTGAGAATAAAATAGAGATGTATCTGACCTTGAATTGATGAAGCTCTACTGGAATAATTCATGTTTAAGTTTATGGAACCAAGCCTTAGGAGCTTGTTTTAAACCATAGAGAGCCTTAGTTAACTTGCAAATATGATGTGGCTTTGTTTGAGCTTTCAAATCCTTGTGGTTGATGAATGTAGACTATTTCCTATAGTTCACCATTAAAAAATGCATTGTTAATGTCAACTTGTTGTATATCCCAATGATGGGAAACAGCAAGTGACATAATGACTTTAATTGTTGACACTTTAACAACTAGACTAAAGGTCTCCGAAAAATCAACACCAGGAGTTTAATTGAGCCCTTTTGCAATAAAACGAGCTTTATACTTACAAATGGTCCCATAAGCATTGTATTTATTTCGGAACATCTATTTGGTACTAAGAATGTGCATAGTGGGTTCATAGGGAACTAATGTCCAAGTATTGTTTTGTTGTAAAGAATGAAGTTAAGCTTGCATAGCTTGAAACCATATAGGGTCATTTAAGGCTTTTGAAACAGTTGTAGGCTGAGTATGTGGGGTAAAGGCAAGAGTGGTAGAATAGATTTTGGGTTTAAAGATACCACTTTTGGAGTGAGTTTGCATAGGATGAATGTTCTGTGGTAATGGTAAGATGGAATCATTGATTGCAGTGTTAGATGTGGTAGTATCGGTTGGTGAGCAAGGAGTTGGTGTAACATGACACTCCTATAGACTATATACCCAACATACCGAAAGATATTTGGGAACATACTCTACGAAAATGGCACTTTAAAACAATTAAATCAATTTATTTTACTTTTTAATTCATCGCACATAACATAAAACATTCCAATAATCATATTGTTCCATTTTTATTCACAAACATGTACAGTCTTAAATGTCATTGCATTTCCAAAATTCACATGTCCATTATGCAACATTTGAGAGATACAATCCTTGATACAACATAAATAAGACATTTGTAGGTACAAATGATCCCGACACTAACCCATATCTAAATGCAGAAGTTACTTCAACTAGACTAGCTAGATTTCTCCTGAACCTGAAAAGTAATGGTGCAATTTTGGTGATTTTGCGAACTCAGTGGGTTAACCATCATCGATATGTTCACTCAAAACAAAACACATAGATATCAATGAATAACATTAAGCTCAATCAAAGTAACGCTTCATTTAGAGCTATAACTCATATTCTACAATTTGCATCATAATGAAAGAAGCATTTAAAAATACAATCACTTTTTAATTCATTCTAGAAATACATTCTAAATGCAAGAATATCATATAATCATTTCATAACATAACACTCATTTATCACAATTCTTCATATCACCATCAAAGTTATAAACATTTCTCAATATCAACACAACATAGTTCAACATTCATTTACAATTAATATAATGAACACATTTAAAGATATAAATGCAAAAGCAAATGAGACTCATTCCATTTTGACTTTGTTGTGATCGAGTGTCTATTTCATCGTCTTGTATCCGTTGTAAATATCGGGCTCTTTTCAGTACTATCCCGTATCTGTTATAGATACCGAGCCCATTAATTATTGAGCCTAAGGCTCTGATGCGTATAACTAAACTTAAAGTCTTTTCATGTTGGTTGCTCCAGTCACAACTCCTTTATGTGAACATGCATCATGTAATGGAGTAACATAGTTCACATAATATATCATCAATTACTTTCAGTTAATAAACACATTCAATTTTCACAGTTCATCAGATCTAAGTCTGGCATTCAACAAATAGTTGAGCATTCAATTTCCTTATTCACATT
>JANZXP010000196.1:10972134-10987657 GCA_027576715.1 Erythroxylum flavicans | reverse complement strand
ATTCTTCTAAAGTCTTTGTGAGAATGGTATTTTTAGTGAGTAAGGCGAAGGAGAAACATAGGGAGAGTCCTTATTCTTTTATTCATCTTTCGTCTGCTTCTCTTAGTCCTCTACACAGTGGGGTTTAACTTTTTTTTTCTGTTAGTTCTTCTAGCTCTTTTCCACTCCTAAGTGTGATAACCTTAAATTTCTCTTTTAGATTTGCTTCCATATTGGTCAAAAGGTTTCCTTTGTTTCTCGTAGAGAATTCATTGGCAAACTGGCCTACCTGAATTTGTAGGTGGTGAATAGAACAGGCATGATCTTTTGTTACTTGCTTGAATTTCCCTTATAGACTCGTGAGCTTGTCCATAAGCTTGTCTAGTTTTGAATCCCATGAATTAAACTCGTCTTGTTAAAATTTTGGTAGGCCTTGAGTTCCTATTTAAGTCTCTGCATTGTTAAACTAAAAAAAATCTGAGCAATTCTGTCACCCCAGCTTGTATATGTTTAAGTAAGGATGATTACTTCCCTGACCAAATTGTGCTCCATTGAAGTTGTATTGCTGCCCGTTGTTGTTTTCTACTAGGAAGAAATTATTTGTGATATGACTCTCTTATCTGCATAGGTCATATCTGTGCTGAATTGCTTTGAATGGAGAGAAAGAGGTAACTGTTAGGGTGTTCAATTGCTTGGTGTGGATGTCGATCTTAACTTGCAATGCTGTCACTGAATTTGTAGCAATCATTTTTTTTAGATCGTGGAAGGTTGACAGCTGTCTACTTTGCTCTGATTTTTAAAGACAACTATTGTTTACCATCTCTTCAAACAAATCATGTGTCGCTTGCAATGGTGTTCATATAATTCCTTGATCATATTTGTTGAACCCTGACCTCATGAAGTCTATAAGGGGTCCTTTTCTCTCCGTGATATATTTCCTCCACCATCATTCTTTCTATCTTTTTTTAGCGTTTAACTATTTAAATTCCTCATTCTTGCCTTGTGGTGTCTAAATTGATGTGTCTTCTAATTTGTATCCAAACTTTCCTTTTTTTTAATTTCATAGGATTGGGTACCACAATCACATAAGAAAGGGTAACAATTCCTTAAATCAAAGGAATTCAAATAATCCTAATGCTAAATTCCCCAGCAATAGTGCCAAAAACTTGTTGAGTAAGTTTTATATCTAATAAAACTCTCAATATCTGCAAGCATACAAATCATATATTGTAGTATTGAAAGGTATTGTTCCCATGAGGATTATGCAATAACTAACAATTTGAACCTAACTTTGTCTAAGTTAACACAAATTTGATTTAAATAAAATTAAATAATAGAAATTAAATAACTAATAAAGCAAAACAAATAGGTCAATTGCCAATATAGTTAGGGGTTGATCAAGGTTGAATGCTTAGGACTTATTATTTCCTTATTTTGATTTGAATAAAATTAAATAATAGAAATTTAAAAACTTATAAAACAAAACAAATAAATAACTGATAGTTGAGCTGTCAATAAGAATATGGGTTGATCAGGGTTGAATGATTAGGACTTATTCTTTCTTTATTTTATTTCCTTAACTATTTTTAAATCAATTATGTGTTTGATCCTAGATTTCCTAAGGTATTGATTACACTCTCTGAAGACCTATTCAATTAACCTTAATTGAATATGAAAATTTTAGATTTGTAACCTTTCAATTCACAAAACTTTCCCTAACATTTTCAGTTAGATATGAAGTTATCTATTAGATAATTACTTTCTCACACAATAACGCTCTTTGAATGATTGTTAATTTGATAATTATATGACTTATTAAACTGCCAACTCTCATTACACATTCTAATCTGATTACTTTTGACTCACTCTCTTCATTTGTTGTCAAGTATAAGTATGCAAAATTATCACCAACACCAGAATATGTATTGAATCAATAATAATCAGAGCCATTGATTTGATCAAAACATGGTTTGTAATCCTATCACTTCTTTTTTACTATCTGTTGTATTCTCAGTTGTGGCCTTCATTTTTAAATCTTTTACTAAGTACATTGGCTCTTTGTTTGTCAATCTTGGTCTGTGACAAGTCTTCGTATCTCTTCGATCAATTTTTTCTTATTTGTTTGTGATGTTTACATTTGGCTTTCCAGAAAATGGGAGAAAGAAAACAAGTATTTTACCATTGTTCTATGATAAAGTTGTGAATTGTATCCTTCTAAGGTAGATCAGGACATTATTTGTATAGATCTGTATGTAGACTGTTTTTTGCATTGATAAAGTTGGTTTCTTTATGTTTTGTATTTCTTGTTTGAATTCTTTGTGTTATGTTATTTGAACATTGTCATTGGAAAGTTCGGACTTTGCTAAGCTAGTTTTCGGAGTCGAATCAATTTACCTGACCTTACTGATACTAAATCTTCTCAAGTTGTTTATGGATTTTGCCTACTGAGGAACTTGTCTGAAATGGAGTGGTGAGATATATTGTTGTTTGGAAGTGCTTGTTATGGACCAAGATTGGAGCATGAATTACTATGATAAAGTCTTGAAAATATAACTTGAAAGTAATGCATATTAGGTGTTTGATAAAATGCCTAAGTGAACTAGGACTAGGATTTAAGGATTTTGATGGTGTGCATTAGAAAAAGGCTTTCATGTTTACTTAGAGTTAATTTTAATTGTTGCTTAGATTGATGAGTATTGGCCTAATGTGTTTCGATAAAAATGTGCTCAATTATGTTTTGAAATGTGTAAGTATTGGATCAAGGCATTAAATGCCTTGGAAAATGCAAAGGAAAGCTTATGTGAATAATAAGAGTTGAGTTTTGTACACTTATGTGAAGTGTATAAATATAAGTTATATGTTTGAGTAGTAAGTACATAACCTTTGTATGTATAAACACTCGGGAGTTGTGGATCAAGGAGGTCATACAGAGGATTGTTGAAGTTAAAGTAGTGTACATCTTCTTTTGAGGTGAGTTGGGGAAAATATATCTCTCAAATGGGATTAGGACATCCCAAGACATGCATGATGACTTGTATGTGAATTGTGAACTTAGGTAATGCATAATAGAATTTATCCTTATATAGATGGTAGTATACTTGTGTATTTAATAAATAACATTTTCTTGAATAATTCTTTTCACCTGGAGTGTAACTGATGTTTTTATTACGTATTTTGAGAAATTATATTGTTTTCATAATCTTACACTTTAAGTGCAAAGGACAATGTTTTATTTTTCTGAAACTACATTTTTGAATAACTTTGCACTTGGAGTGCAAAAGATAATTTTCACTATATGAAATAATGTTTTGAAACTTACATATGCATAACCGAGTCATGTATGCTGCATGTATATGTTCTCTTTTGGCTTAGAGCCTTGGCACGGTCCCATTTGATCGGTTGGACTAATAAATAAAAGAATGGTACCTTACTTGATTTTAGTATTCAATATTTGCATATAATTTTTGATGATTGGTGAGGAAACGATTGTCCAATCGTGTGCTGGGTGCAACTGATTAAGCGACCCCCGCACTTTTGATGCTGGTACATAAAAGTGGAGTCTTTCTAACGACACCATTCTATAGTGCTTGCGGGTGGTTGCACACCTAGAGGTCTGGTCACCGATGAGGTCATCACCTAGGCTCATAACACTCTTGTCGATCATAGTCTGGACTCACTACAGATGAAACTCAGGCCAACATCGAGATTTGCTGGGTGTGCACACTAGTTTGGCCGACTAGTGGTGACACACATAATTGTTTTGGCTTATTCTGATATTTGGCTTCCTGAAGATATTTGATTTTTATATGTGATGCTTTTCTGTTTTTGTGTACTAGAACTAGAACTTATGTTCACTGAATGAGTGATTAATAGGCTAGGCCTATGTGGTTCCTAACTAGTATGGCATGAGCCATAGACTAGGTCTATGTGTTTCTATGGCGTGCATATTCATTTCATAGGTGGTTATGTGCATGTTAGATGTGTAAAACTATCCTTAGGTTATTTTGACTGTTTTGGTATGTACCGGGTTTTATTTGCAATATATGTTTCTTTCGACTCGTTGAGTACATAGTGTACTCACCTCCTCCGCTTCCTAACCATGCAGGTTAATTTTTCAGTTTGAAGTTATGAGTGGATCGTGGGGTCTTTCTTCATTTTCAGGGTATTATCGCATGTGTGCAATCTCTGTTTTATACTTTTATTGTATAATGGCTCATGATTATGTTGATATGCTTTATAATTTTGTAAATTAACTCTTGATTATCTTATGGTTTGTAAATGACCTTATGTGTGAACCTTTTGTGCTGTCCAAATGTTTTTAAAGATATTCAGTTAGCCTTGCATAATCGAGTTAAGGGTACCGTGAGTATCCTTAGCCCAAATATGCAGCGGTTGTCATGTGCCCAATATGGTTCCAGTTTGTGACAATTAAATTGGTATGAGAGCAAAGGTTTTTATGTTTTTGAAAGTGTTATTACCATTTTCAAAAGATTCATGAGCCTTAGAAGTTGAGTCTGGGTGTCGACAGTCTTTGGTCAAGAAGTTGAGTCTTGAATTGTTAAGTTGACGTCCTTAACGGTCGAATGATTTCGACCTCGATGAGAGTACTTGTCGACATTCCTTAAGGTATAAGGGACATCGGATAAGCTAGGCTTAGTCCAATATATTTTATTAAATAACATCTCTTTTTCTTTGGTTTTATATTGATAGCATGGTTGGATAAGGAAGGGGTAGTCATCGCAAGGTTAGACCTTTGCGACCTGAAGTAGAGGAACACAGCACTGAAGCAGTCACAGAGCCAACGGTTGCTAATTTGTAGTGTTATGTGTGTTCTCGGTAGAGATGCCAAAGTTTTGATCGAAACGCATAAAGGTCCTTTGTCAGTGTAACCTTCATCGAGGACATTAGTCATCCCCTGAAGCTGTTAGATCCCCCTCTCATTATAGTCTCTCCTCTTGGAGAGCAAGTGGCTTGTGATGAAGTATATATGGCCTGTGAGATAAAGGTCGGTGATACTATGTTAGAGGCAGATCTTATTCCCCTTGATCTTTAGGATTTTGAGGTGATATTGGGGATTGACTGGTTAGAGAGGCATTGAGCCAAGGTTGGTTATTATAAGAAAGAGGTGGAGTTTGACACTTAGGGTGGAGACCCAATTAAATTTATTAGTGACCGACGTATGTTCCTGAGTTGTTTGATATTGGTGTTTAATGCTAAGAAGTTGATTCGTTGGGGATGCCAGGCATACCTCACACATGTGATTGACACTTCAACATAGAGGGTCGAACTTGGAGATGTTCCTATTATATGCGAGTTCCCCGATGTGTTTCTTCCCGGAGGTGTTGCCTGGATTGCCACCTGATCGAGAGTTTGATTTTGCTATTGACTTAGTCCCAGGTACAACACTGATATCTGTACTATATCGCATAACACTAGTAGAATTGAAAGAGCTGAAGGTTTAGTTGCAAGAGTTATCGGATAAGGGCTTCATCAGAACAAGTCATTCATCGTGGGGAGCACCAGTACTATTTATCAAGAAGAAGGATGAGACCCTCCGCTTATGTGTTGATTATCAGCAGTTGAATAGGGTTACCATTAAAAATAAATATCCACTACCTAGGATTGACGACTTGTTTGATCAGTTGAAAAGAGCTACAGTATTCTCAAAGATATATCTAAGGTTTGGGTACCATCAGTTAAAGATTGCTAAAAGTGATGTGCATAAGACTGCTTTTTGGACAAGGAATGGATACTATGAAATTTTTTGTGATGCCGTACGGATTGACAAATGCACCTATAACATTTATGGATCTCATGAATAGGGTTTTCCATCTTTATTTAGATCAGTTTATCATCGTCTTCATTGATGATATTCTGATTATTCTAAGGATGGGGAAGAGCATACTAGACATCTCTAGATTGTGCTACAAATACTTTGTGAAAGACATTTGTACGCAAAGCTTTCAAAGTATGAATTTTAGCTGAGGAGATAGGATTCCTTGGGCATATGGTATCAGGAGAAGGTATTTATATGGATTAAAAAATAAGTGGAAGCTATTCTTGAGTGGGGACAACCCAAGAATGTGATAGAAGTTAGAAGCTTTCTAGGATTAGCTGATTATTATTGGAGATTTGTTAATGGTTTCTTAGTATTTGAAGCCCCTTTGTCGAGGCTTACCCTGAAAGAGGTAAAATTTCAGTGGGATGACAAATGTGAGGTGAGTTTTTAGGAACTAAATAGACGATTGACTTCTGCACTAGTACTTGCTTTACTTACCCAGGGGGTTGGGTATAAGGTATACAATGATGTTAGTTGTCAGGGACTTCACTGTGTACTTATGCAAGCTGAGCGAGTGATCACATATGCTTCTAGATAGCTGAAAAAGCACAAACTAAATTATCCTACTCATGATTTGGACTTCATATCGGTGGTGTTTGCACTCAAGATTTGGAGACACTATCTTTATAGGGAGACTTTTCATATATATACCGACCACAAGAGCCTGAAGTACCTAATGACACAGAAGGAGTTAAACCTCAGAAAAAGGAGATGTTTGGAATAAATTAAGGATTATGACTTAGTGATTGACTATCACTCGAGAAAAGCAAATGTGGTAGCTAATGCACTGAGTCGTAAGTCCTGTTCGGTAATAACTGTCAGGCAAAATCCTTATATGACTTATTTTATGAGTATAAGGAGCCTTGGGGTTAGAATCTCAGTGACTGAGGATGATGGAACACTGCTACGACGGTTTGAAGTTCGGCCAACACTATTTGATGAGATCAAGAGATCACAAACCGATGATCCCGAGTTAAAGGTCATTCAAGAGAAATTATAATCCAAAGAGGATGAGGGGTTTCAACTGAGAGAAGATGGGTTGTTACTCTTCAGAAATAGAGTGTGTGTACTAGATGACCAAGATCTCAAGCAAGCTATCTTGGAAGAAGCTCACAGTTCGGCTTATGCTATGCATCCTGGTAGCACCAAAATGTATCGAACTCTTAGAGAGAGCTATTGGAGGCCAGGGATGAAGAGAGAGATAGTGGAATTTGTGACTAGATGCCTTCCCTGTCAACAGATAAAGATAGAGCATCGAAAGCTAGCAGGTACGTTACAGTCTTTACCCATTCCGGAATGCAAGTGGGAGCACGTGACAATGGACTTTATAGTTGGACTACCTTGTACATCGAAGGGTCATGATGCTATTTAGGGTATAGTGGATAGATTGATGAAGTTCGCTCATTTTTTGCATATCCATACAACCTACTCGTTGGAGAGGTTGGCAAAGCTGTATATTGATGAGATTATAAAGCTACACAGGGTGCCAGTTTCTATAATATCAGATAGGGATCTGAGATTCACCTTTTGATTTTGGCAGAAATTCTAGGAATCTTTGGGGACTAAACTGAAGTTTAGTATTGCTTTTCACCCCCAGATTGATGGTCAGTCGGAGAGGACTATTCAGACACTAAAGGACATGCTGAGAGCATGTCTGATGGAGTTCCAAGGAAGCTGGGATTAGCACTTGCCTTTAATAGAATTTGCTTCTAACAATAGTTATCAGACAAGTATTGGGATGCCACCATATGAAGCACTTTATGGGAGAAAGTGAAGGACACCGCTATGTTGGGATGAGGTTGGTACAGCTAAAGTAGAAAGAGCAGAATTGATATAAATTACCACTCAGAAAGTAAAAGTCATCCAAGAGAAAATGAAAGCCACCTAGGATCGTCAAAAGAGTTATGCGTATAAAAGGAGAAGACCGTTGGAGTTCGTAGATGGTGATATGGTTTTTCTTCTGATATCACCATGGAAAGGTATACTCCGATTTTAAAGCCAAAGGAACTGAACCTTAGATATATCGGACCTTTCCGTATCCTAGAGCGCATCGACACTGTGGCGTATCAGTTGGAATTGCCACTTAACTTGGATATGATCCATAATGTGTTCCATATCTCAATTCTTAAGAAGTATATACCGAACCCATCTCATATTTTAGAGACACCTCCAGTGGAGTTGAGAGAAGACCTGAGTTTTGAGGTAAAACTAGTCCAAATTCTGCATCGGCTGATAAAGAGGTTACGTAGCAAGGAAGTTCTCATGGTAAAATTTCTTTGGAAGAGCGACGAGGTTGAAGAGATGACATGGGATCCTGAGAATGCTACAAGACGTCAGTACCCCCATTTATTTGTATCCTTGACTTAGGAATTTTGAGGACAAAACTCTTTTGAGGGAGGGAGTACTTGTAATGCTGGATTTTCTGAGCCCTTTTGTATTGATTTGTACTTGGAGATGCTATTGTATATTGATATATACATGGTTATATATGAGTTAAAGTATGTTTTTGAATCCTTTCGATATATATACTAGTGATATCTAATAGTATATGCCCTTATATGAACTTAGAGTTTATCGATATGTGAAATATTGGAGATCTTTGACATATAAGCTTCTAAGTGTGTAAAATCGATTCAATTGCATGGATATGGCTATGGTGGTCAAGTTACATGTGTTCTAATGCCTTAGAGGTGATTAGAAATGATTTATAAACTTATTGGACACTTAGAAAGCTTAATTTGGAAAGTTAATGTATATAAGGGCTTATTTACAACCTGTTAAAAGTTAAGGGACTTAAATGTAATTTTGCAATTCTTGGAAGACCAATATGTAATTTTATAAGGATAAGGGGCTTAATTATAATGTTCAAAAGTCTGGGGACCAAATGAAAATAAAAGTTTTGGTCATTCTCAAATCTTGGGCTTAATTGCAAATTTAGGAAAAGTTTGAAGATTATAATGGTAATTTCGCATAAATTAAGGGCAAAAAGATAAATTCACCATGTTTGGTCAAGGAAGAGTCAAAATTCTAGACCCTTCTCCTAGTGTGGCCATGCATCCCACCATAAAACATTAAAAACACTTTGTTTTCTGTTAAAAGAAAGCAGAAGAGAGGAGAAGAAGAAGAATTTTCAGTCGTCATCAAATTTCCAACATTCTTTTGATTCTCCAACCCAAAATAAGGTGTTCTAAGTTAATTTGGGGTCAAGGAACTCAAATCTATCATTAAATTTGACAAACTCTTAAAGGATTTTAAGATATCACTAAAGAAAAATTTAGGTAAAATTTGTCTCATCTCTCTCTATGTTATGATTTTGAGTTTGGTGTTAAAGTATGTTGTTCTCCATACTTGACTATGCATGAGACATGGTTTGGATTAATGAAATGAGTCATGAAGAAGCTTCTTTAGGCTAAAATTGAAATGCCTTCTCTTGGTGAAAGTTAGTGAAATTTTGAATATCTTTTGAAATTGATAGTTTAAATGAATTCTATGATGTTAATTGTGTATGTATAATGTGAATTGAAGATGAAAAATGAGGAAGAAGTACATTAGAAGGAGGCTTTCAAATTTATGCCTTTAGGTGTTTGATAAAATGCCTAACTGAACTTGGCTTAGGATTTAAGGATTTTGATGGTGTGCAATGGAAAAAGGCTTTCATGTTTACTTAAAGTAAACTTGAATTTTTGCTTAGATTGATGAGTAGTGGCCTAATGAGCCTGGCTAAAAATGTGCTTAAATATGATTTGAAATGTGTAAGTATTGGATCAAAACCTTGGTAAACGCAAAAGAAAGCTTATATGAATAATAAGGGAAGTAACCATTAAGAAGCTTCATGGTTGAATCCTATACCTTAAAAATTGTGATATTATGTTTGAATAGTAAATACATTGCATTGTATGTATAAAAGCTCGAGAAATGTGAACTAAGGAGTTTGTACCAAGGATTGTTGAAGTCAAAGGAGTGTACACCTTCTTTTGAGGTGAGTTGGGGAAAACATATCTCTTAAATGAGATTAGGACATCCCAAGACATGTATGATGACTTGTATGTGAATTTTGAACCTAGGAAATGCATAGTAGAATTGATTCTCAAATAGGTGCTAGTATACTTATGTATTTAATAAATGACATTGCTTTGAATAACTCTTTACACTTGGAGTGAAACTGATTTTTTTATTTCATATTTTGAGGAATGATATTGTTTTCAACAAACTTACAATTAAAGTGCAAATGACAATGTCTAATTTTCTGAAACTGCGTTTTTGAATAACTTTGCACTTGGAGTGTAAAAGATGACTTTCACTACATGAAATAATGTTTTGAAACTTACATTATGCATAACTGAGTTATATATACTGTATGTATATGTTCTATTTTGGCTTAGAGCTGTGACTAGGTTCCATTTTATCGGTTTGACCGATAAATAAAAATATGGTACCTTATTTGACTTATGTACTTAATATTTGTACATGATTTTTTTATGATTGGTGAGGAAACGGTTGGCCAATCATATGCTGGGCATAATAGATTAAGCGACCCTCGTACCCTTAACGCTAGTATATAAAAGTCAATTCCTTGTAACAACACCATTCTATAGGAATCTCGGGTGATTGCACATCTAAAGGTCTGGTCACTGACGAGGTCATCACCTAAGGTTATGATGCTCTTATCGACCATAGTCTGGACTCATCACAGATGAAAGTTGAGCCAACATTAGGATTCGATGGGTGTGCACACTAGTTTAACCGACTAGTAGGGACACACATGATTATTTTGGCTTATTATGAGATTTGACATCCTGACTAGATTTGATTTTAACATGTGATGCTTTTCTGCTCATATGTACTAGAACTAGAACCTATGTTCAATGAATGAGTGATTAACAGGCTAAGCCTATGTGGTTACTAACTAGTATGACATGAGTCACAGACTAGGTCTATGTGTTTCTATGTCATGCATATTCACTTCATAGGTGGTTATGTGCATATTGGATGTGTAAAAATGTCTTTAGGTTATTTAGACTGTTTTGGTGTGTACCCGGTTTTGTTTGTGAGATATGTTTTTTTCTTGCTCACTAAGTACATAGTGTACTCACCCCCTTCGCTTCACAACCATGCAGGTTAATTTGGTGAGTTTGAAGTTTTGAGTGGATCGTGCGGTCTTTTGACATTTTCAGGATATTACCACACGTGGGTAGTCTCTGTTTTGTACTTTTACTGTATAGTGGCTCATGACCATATTGATATGCGTTATAATTTTGTAAGTTAACTCTTGACTATCTTATGGTTTGTAAATGAACTTATGTGTAAACCTTTTGTACTGCCTAAATGTTTTTAGAGATATTCAATTAGCCTTACATAGTTGGGTTAAGGGTACTGTGAGTATCCTTAGCCTGGGTATGCAGCAGTTGTCATGTGCCCGATGTGGTTCCGGGTTGTGACAATTAAATTAGTATCAGAGAAAGGTTTTTATGTTTTCAAAAGTGTTATTACCGTTTTCAAAAGATACATGAGCCTTAGGAGTTGAGTCTTAGTTTCGACAGTCTTTGGTTGAGAAGTTGAGTCTCAGATAGTTAAGTTGATGTCCTTAATAGTTAGATGATTTCAACCTCGTTAAGAGTACTTGTCGACATTCATTGGAATGTAAGGGACATCGAATAAGGTAGGCTTAGTCTGATATATTTTATTAAACAACGTCTTTTTCTTTGATTTTATAATGATAGCATGGTTGGACGAGGAAGGGGAAGTCATCGCAAGGTTAGACTTTTGCGACCCAAACCAGAGGAACACAGTGCTGAAGCCGTTAGATCCCCCTCTCATTATAGTCACTCCTCTTGGAAAGCAAGTGGCTTATGATGAAGTATATATGGCCTATGAGATAAAGGTCGATGATGTTGTGCTAGAGGTAGATCTTATTCCCTTCGATCTCCAAGATTTCGAGGTGATATTAGGGATTAAATGGTTAGAGAGGCATCGTGCCAGGTTGATTATTTTAAGAAAGAGGTGGAGTTTGACACTCAAGGTAGGGTCCCGCTTAAATTTACTGGTGACCGACGAGTGTTCCCGAGTTGTTTGATATCGGTGGTCAAGGTTAAGAAGTTGATTCATTGGGGATGACAGGCATACCTTGCACATGTGATTGACATTTCGGCATAGAGGGTCAAACTTGAAGATGTTGCTATTGTATGTGAGTTCCCCAATGTCTTTCCTAAGGAGTTACCTAAATTGCCACCTGATCGGGAGTTTGATTTTGTGATTGATTTAGTTTTTGGGACAAAACCCATATCTTTACCACTGTATCGTATGGCACCAGCTGAATTGAAAGAGCTGAAGGTTCAGTTGTAAGAGTTATTAGACAAGGGCTTCATCAGACCAAGTCATTCATCGGGGGGAGCCCCAGTACTGTTTATCAAAAAGAAGGATGGGACCCTCTGTTTATGTGTTAATTATTAGCAGTTAAACATGGTTACCATAAGAAATAAATATCCACTCCCTAGGATCGATGACTTGTTTGATCAGTTAAGAGGAGCTAAAGTATTCTCAAAGATAGATATGAGGTTTGGGTACCATCAGTTGAAGATCCCTGAAAGTGATGTGCATAACACTGCTTTCTGAACGAGGTATGGACACTATGAATTTTTGGTGATGCTGTTCGGATTGATAAATGTACCTGCAGCATTTATGGATCTCATAAACAAGGTGTTTCATCCTTATTTAGATCAGTTTATCATAGTCTTTATTGATGATCTTCTGATTTATTCTAAGGATGGGGAAGAGCATGCTAGACATCTCCGGATTGTGCTGCAAATACTTCACAAAAGGCAGTTGTACGTAAAGTTTTCAAAGTGTGAATTTTGGCTGTAGGAGATAGGATTCCTTAGGCACGTGGTATCAGGAGAACGTATTTATATGGATTCAAAAAAAGTAGAAGCTATATTTGAGTAGGAATTGCCCAATAATGTGACCAAAGTTCGCAGCTTTTTAAGGTTAGCTAGTTATTATCGGAGATTTGTTGAAGGCTTCTCAGTACTTGTAGCCCCTTTATGAAAGCTTACTCGAAAGGGGGTAAAATTTCAGTGGGATGACAAATGCGAGGAGAGTTTTCAAGAACTGAAGAGACAATTAACTTCTGCACCAGTGCTTGCTCTACCTACCCAGGGGGTTGAGTATGAGGTATACAGTGATGCCAGTCATCAAGGACTTGGCTGTGTACTTATGCAGGTCGGGCGAGTGATCGTATATGCTTCTAAACAGCTGAAGAAGCACAAATTAAATTGTCCTACTTATGATTTGGAGCTCACGGCGGTGGTGTTTGCACTCAAGATTTGGAGACGTTATCTTTATGGGAAGACTTGTCATATATACACCGATCATAAGAGTTTGAAGTACTTAATGACACAGAAAGAGCTAAATCTTAGACAAAGGAGCTGGTTAGAATTAATTAAGGATTATGACTTAGTGATTGACTATCACCCTAGAAAAGCAAATATGGTAGCCAATGCACTGAGTTGTAAGTCCTATTCGGTGGTAACTATCAGGCAAAATCATTATATGACTCATTTGATGAGTATATAGAGCCTCAGGGTTAGACTCTCAGTGGATGAGGATATTGGGACATTGCTAGCATGGTATGAAGTTCGGCAACACTATTTGATGAGATCAGGAGCTTACAAGTTGAAGATCCCGAGTTAAAGGTCATTCAAGAGAAATTACCATCCAAAGAGGATGAGGCACCATCCAAGGAGGATGAGGGGTTTTGACTAAGAGATGACTGGTTATTAGTCTTCAGAAGTAGAGTCTGTGTACCGAATGACCAAAATCATAGGTGAGCTATCTTGGAAGAAACTCACATTCGACTTATACTATGCATCCTGGTAGCACCAAGATGTATCGAACTCTTAGAGAGAGCTATTGGTGGCCAGGTATAAAGAGAGAGATAGCAGTATTTATGGCCAGATGACTTCGTTGCCAACAGATAAAGGCAGAGCATCAAAAGCCAGTAGGTATATTACAGTCTTTGTCTATTTCGAATGGAAGTGGGAGCACTTGATAATAGGCTTTGTAGTTGTACTACCTCGTAAATCGAAGGTTCACGATGCTATTTAGGTTATAATGGATAGATTTGATGAAGTCTACTCATTTTCTGCCTATCCACACAACCTACTTGTTGGAGAAGTTAGCAAAACTGTATATTGATGAGATTGTGAAACTGCACGGGGTACCAGTTTCTATAATATCAGATAGGGATCTAAGATTCACCTCCTAATTTTATCCAAAATTCTAGGAATCTTTGGGGACTAAGCTGAAGTTTAGTACTGCTTTTCACCCCCAAACTAATGGTCAGTAGGAGAGGACTATTTAGACACTAGAGGACATACTGAGAGCATATGTGATGGAGGTTAAAGGAAGTTGGGACCAACAATTGCCTTTGATAGAATTTGCTAATAACAATAGTTATCAAACAAGTATTAGGATGCCACCATATGAAGCACTTTATGGTAGAAAGTACAGGACACCTCTATATTAGGATGAGGATGGTACAGTTAAAGTTGAAGGAGCCAAATTGATAGAAATTACTACTCAGAAAGTAAAAGTCATTTGGGAGAAGATGAAAGCCGCCCAAGATTGTCAAAAGAGTTATGTAGATAAGAGGTGAAAACCATTGAACTTTGCAGTTGGTGATATGGTTTTTCTTCGAATATCACCATGGAAAGGTATAATCTGATTTCAGAGTTGAGGGAAGCTGAACCCTCGATATATCGGACCTTTCCATATCCTGGAGCGCATCGTGATTGTGGCATATCGATTGGAATTGCCACTAGACTTAGATAGGATCCATAATGTGTTCCATGTCTCGATGCTTAAGAAGTATATACTGGACCCTTCTCATGTTTTGGAGACACCTCTAGTGGAGCTGAGAGAAGACCTAAGTTTTGAGGTGAAACTAGTCCAAATTCTGGATCGGCAGATAAATAGGTTACACAGGAAGGAAGTTCCCACGATCAAAGTTCTTTGGAAGAGTGATAGGGTCGAAGAGATGACATGGGAGCCTGAGAATACAATGAGAGGTCAGTACCCTCATTTATTTGCATCCTCAACTTAGGAGTTTCGAGGATAAAACTCTTTTAAGGGGGGAGTACTTCTAACGCTGGATTTTCAGAGCCCTTTTGTATTGGTCTATACTTAGAGATACTACTATATATTAATATATACATGGTTGTAATTAGTATATTGTCAGTGATATCTAATGTTATATTCCTTTAGATGAAATTAGAGTTCATCGGTATGCGAATCTTGGAGATTTTTGACATATATGCCTTTAAATATGTAAACTGAGTCCATTGGATGGATTGGACATGGTGGCTGTTGGGCCCCAAATTTTTTTTATTTTATTAAGCATGATCCAAATAAATTTTGTGGTCTTGTTAGATAAACCATTTTATTTGGAGTTTAATTAGCATGTCAATGTTAGGAGGATTTATTTCATGGATTGATGGAATGAAAGTATTAATGTTGTAAGGTGATATAAGGGTATTTTTGGAAGATTACTAAAAGTTAAAAGGATAAGGCATTACATGGAAGGGCATAGTGGTCTTTGCTCATTCATTTAGGGTATTAGTGAAAGAGGGATTTATAGTCTTGCATTTTAGAGAAGCAAAAATCGTGAGTGAAAGAAGAGAAAAAGAAAAGTGGAGAAAAGAAGAAAAA
>JANZXP010000196.1:10942892-10956617 GCA_027576715.1 Erythroxylum flavicans | reverse complement strand
TTGAGCATGATAGCTAGTTTTCTCGGTAAACCTCTATATTTAGATGATAACACAATAAATAGAAGGAGGATGGGGTATACTAGAATTTGCCTTAATATGTATCTTTCCAACAGCTTACCGGAATCTATTCTTATTATGAGATTGGGGCTGGATGGTTCATTTTATAAGGACAATGTGTCAGTCCAATACCAATGGAAGCCATCCCTTATTTCTCAAGGTAAAAATAGATCCCTACGAGTGAGACTTTTCTTAGAGGGGACTATGAGAAATTGATAGGTGTTGGTCTCACAAACAATGAGGTAAGGCAGATTGAGGAAACCAGACCCAAGATTACATTTGAAGATTATCAAGAGAAAAATGAACCAGAAGGTAATGGGGAAAGATCAGTGATGGCAAATGATACTGGAAAAATAGGGAGTGCTTACGATGTAGGGGAAGGAGACTTTGTTGAAGACAATGTTGGAGGTAAAGCAAAGAGGTTATTGTAGCTAGTATGAATGAGAAAGACTTGGTGGACGATTCATTAGCCAATCTTGATGACAACATTAAGAGGTTTGATCAAAAGGAAACGATTGGTTCTATTACGGACAATAAGGAGGAGAACCTTACTATTGGAAATTTTTGTCAGTCGCTAAAAGGAAACCTAATAGGAGCAAAAGAAAGGGCTCCAAATTCAACATTGTTTGAATTATGACGATCTTAGCATGGAATGTGAGGGGAATTAATTGGCATAAAAAGCTTTCGGCTTTAAGGGATTTTGTTTATAACACAAAGCCATAGATTTTTGCTCTTTTTGAAACTAAAATCAGATATGAAAACCTTAATTTATTGAATAAACTGGGATCAAAATAGAAATTTATCACCAACCATCAAGCCCATATGTAAAGGAGAATCATTATTAGATATGATCCTACCTTGGTGGATGTTCAAGTCTTTACCATAAAGACACAATCCATACACCTAAATGTAAACTCTTTCAGGTAAATGTTGACATATTTGTCTCCTTTATTTAACAGTATAATCATGTCTTCCAGAGGAAATTATTATGGGAAAGCTTAATACAGTTCCAGAATATGGTCAATGGGTCATGACTTTTATGTGGAGATTTCAATTCTACGTTATATAGAACGGAAGCTGAAGGTAATTTCAGTCTGAGAAATTTCTCATCTGACTTCAATGAATGTGTGGCTCAGCTAGGAATCTTTGATCTAAAGTCGTAGAGACATTTCTATACCTGGAGTAACAAGCAGATGGGAAGATGAGATTTGAGAAAAAAGCCTGATCGGACTATGATGAATAAAGATTGGATTATTCAGTTCTCGAATAGTGTCACTTCCTTCTTAGACTCCTTATTCTCAGATCATATGCCTATGCAAATTGAAAACCTACTTCATAACTATGGTCGAAGAGGGCCATTTAGGTTTAATAACCTATTAATCGATGATGACGGGTTCTCTAAGGCTATACATAAGGGATTGGAACCTATGGTTGCAGGTACACACCAATATGTTTATGTTCAGAAACTTAAAGCTATCAAAAGGGAGATGAAAATTTTAATGAGTAGAAGACCTTTCTCCACTCAGTAAGCAATTACCAAAGTTAGGGAGGAACTGAAAATGGTTCAACATCAATTTGACTTGGACCATACCAATTCTAGTCTTTTGAATACTGAGAAGACTCTATTGATGTCTTATCTTTCTAAAGCTAGGGATCATGATAACTTAATGGAGCAAAGAGCCAAAGTTAAATGGCTAAAAGATGGTGAACGGTGCTCTAATTTTTTTTAAAATTCGGTCTTAGCCAGAAAAAATGCAAACAAAATCTGCTCTCTAAAGTTACAAGATGGGGAGGAAGTTTCTAATCAAGATGAACTTCTTAAGGAAGTTGAAAGATACTTCAAGAATTTCTATGGATCTTCTCGGAACCTAGCAAATTCAATCACTCTTGAATCCTTTATTTATAAAAAGATCTCCCAGGAACAAGCTGCATCTCTCATTAAACCAGTCGAAGAAAAAAAATAGAAAAGGTACTATTTCAGATGCATCCGAATAAACCCCCTAGTCCTGATGGATTTAATGGTTTTTTTTTCAAAAGACATGACAAGATACTAGACCTATGGTTAAAAAAGCAGTATTGGATTTCTTTTCTAGGGGATTCTACTTAAAGAGATCAACAAAACCCACATATGTTTGATTCCTAAATCCTCTTGTTCCTTTACTTTTGATGACTTTAGGCCTATTGCTTGCATCAATTTTCTATATAAGATTATCTCCAAAATCTTAGCAAATAGGCCGAAGTTGGTCTTGGATTCGTTGATCTCTGATAACCAGATTGCTTTCTTACATGGCAGAAGAATTGTTGATAATATTTCCATGGTTCAGGAGTTGATGAAAGGGTATCAAAAGAAGAACAACCCATCAAATTGTACCATAAAAGTGGAATTTAAGAAAGCTTTTGATCATGTTGAATAGGACTTCATTCTTCGAACTCTAAGACTTTTGGGGTTCCCTAAAGAGTTTGTCAATTGGGTTAACCACTCCTACTCACTCCATATTAGTTAACGGTAAACCAACAGATACTTTCAGGAGTGTAAAGGGCTTGAGACAAGGTGACCCTATCTCCCCATATCTATTTATCATTTGCATAGAAGTCCTCGGTCAGCTAATCCAACAGAAAGTGGGTAATAGCAAGTTCTTTAAATTTTATACTAAATGCAAGAAGGTAGGGCTAATCAACTTATGTTTTGCGGATGATCTATTACTTTTCTCCAAGACACATGGCAAGTCTATTGAGCTACTTATGTCAACCCTTTCTTTATTTAGGGATCTCTCAGGTTTGGAGATTAACTTTATTAAAAGTCAGTACATTTTAGCAGCAGGGGCTAACATAATGGAAAGCTGAATCTCCTTAATAACATGAATGAACAGAAAGCCAGCTCCACTGACCTATTTGGGCCTTCCCATTACCTCAAAAAGAATTCAATTTTTGGAATATCTGCCATTGATTGATAAGATATAGAGAAGTTTGGGAATGTGTCTAATAGAGTGCTCTCTTTTGGAGGGAGATTCCAACTTATTAAATCCGTGCTGAATTCGCTATATTGGTCCTCCAACATTTCTCTAGCTAATGGGGTTATCAAATCTATTAAGAAGCTCTTCCGAAGATTCCTGTGGGAAATCTTAATTCAAACAATCATTTTACTAAGGTTAAATGGCAAGAAGTTTACAAAAGGAAAGAAGAAGGGGGATTAGGCTTGATTCCAATTGCCTCCTTTAATAAAGCAGCATTGATCAAGAATCTTTGGAATCTCCTTCTGGAAAAGAAATCTCTCTAGATTCGATGGTTTTACAGCTATATTCTAAAAGGTTCTAATATTTGGTCTATTCCTATTAAACCTTCCTTCTCATGGCCCTTGACCAAGCTATTGAAGCTTAGACCTATTTTTAAACCTATAGTCTCATGCAAGATCGGGAATGGAGATAAGACTTACTTATGGTTTGACAATTAGACAGTTAAAAGATCCCTAATTAGATATCCTCATGCTCTTTAACTATAGAATGATGTTCCTATCAATGCAAAGGTAAAATCTATCCTAATAAGAGGCCAATGGAACATTCCAGCGGAGCTACAACATCTGACACCTAACTATCAACCAAATCTAGAAAGGGAGGACACTTTCTAATGCCTCAACCTGCCTCCAAATTCCTTCAACACTGAAAATTTAGGAAGAGGCAAAACTGTAATAGTAGAAGGTAGATTTGGTTTCCTATAGTTTAGCACAAGTCACTCATGTCGAGTTACTTTATCCTCCTATGGCTTATGGTGCTAAACAAGTTAAGTACTACAGACAGAATGCGCTTTATTTCTACCAATCAAGATTGTGTTCTATTTTAGACAGAGCCAAAATCAAGGGATTATCTATTCTTTAAATGCCCCTTCTCATAGTTTTATATAGGAGCGGATTAAGGAATTGAATTTTATATCTAATGCAGGTACAACTTTCAGAAAAACTATTAAGTGGCTCTAAAGCTGAGCCATACTCCTAAATATAATAAGTATATATATACCATCTCTTTCGCCTCCACCATTAAGGAGATTTGACAAAAGAGAAACAATAAAAGATTTCAGAATACTACTTGTACCAGAAGGGAGGTTCTCATCTCTCTGATTGGTGGAATCAGAGAGAAAATTCTTTGTTCTACTAGGTCAGATAGAATATGCCCTAATCTAGCCTCATCATGGAGCATAAAAAATTAAATATAGAGCAGGAGCAAGTTAAAGATAAAAGGATGATAGTAACTGTAAAACCCAGGCTCAACTGTAGCCCGATCTCATAGCGTGTTGTTTAGAAGTGCCATCGATCGCTCGTAGACGAACACTGCAAGCGTCAAAGACTGTAGAGCTCCGTCCTTCATCACAGTATCCGAACGGAAGATTCGAAACATTCTACCCTAATTTGGTAGGGTTATGAGGAGAGAAGGGAAACATGATTTGTGTTTTGCCCTTTTTGTTAAATGTTGCTTTTGTTTAAACGTAGGAACTTAGCTCTAAACGTCACCGTTAAGGTTGGATTCGTGATATGTGGTCATTTTGTTCTTAAGAAATTGCTGGCCTAACTCTGTAATTGTTATATTTTCATTCAATATAATTTTTTAACTTTAAAAAAAATGCATAGGTTTTGGAGTAGAACATATGTTGAATTGCACTAGCTAGTAAAACGTAAGCAAAAAGATAACGAAGAAACAAAGAAGCTAGAAATTTAGAACTGGAAGTGAGTGAGAGGATGGAATTGGAGTAAAGAGGAAGAAGGGCATTAGGCATTAACACTTGAGTTTGATTGAATTGGAAACCCAAAACTCATGCATTTGTCACGTCACCCCCTGCGTCTTTGTCTTGGACGTATCTCATAGTTCAACAGCCAATTTTTTTTTTCATTTACTTTCCTATTTACGATTCTTCAAGCGAACAAAAATATCAAAAATTGATAGGTAAGGTAAATATAGATCAATGAAGTATGAACTTGAGAAAAGCCCGCAAAAGGGTTGTATTTGAAGACTTGAAAGGTGAAGTGAAGTGAGTGCCCACGTGGCAGTCCGTCTTTCACCTATTCATTTATACGTAATTATAAATGTTTTACATAAATTTGTGTCCCTTCTTGTAAGACATCAGTACTTAGATACTCAAAATTGTGTAGTAAGAAGATAATTAATACAGTTGTGTTGATGTTTGTGTCTCTCTGGTATTTTTCTATGCGAAGGAGTGACTTTCTTTCTTCGTTTCATGTTTTAGTGGAGGGGAGAAGTCTCTCTCTGTCCTAAAAACTCACTTTCCTCTTCTTCTTATAAATCCATCTGCAAATCATAACTCATAATAAGAAAAAGTACTCGACAGAAATGGCGATGACCATGACAATAGTTTGTGCGAGGGGAAGTTGTCGCTTTCCATTTTTCCCTTCTCCTCCTCTTCAGGTTTCTACCCCCCTCACTTTCTTCAATTTTTGGAATTTTTTTCCTTTCATTTTCTAATCTCCTTTCATTATGTCCAGTTATCGATCGCAAAATGTATAAATAGTAGTAACAATAGATGGAGAATGAAGATGGGCAATCTCGATTTTCATCGTAATCGATTTTCCCTTAATGCCCGTTACTCACAAGCACAGGATCTTTTCACTTCTCGCCTCCAAGGTCCTCTCTTTTTCCTCCCACCCCCGCTCCCTTTCTTTGCAATCACTTGCTTTCAATTACACCTTCTTCAATCTTTCGTTTCTTCTTCATTAATTTATACTTAATTATGTCTTGGCGTTTTTTGAGGCTGGAACAGCTTGATTATACATTGACAAACTGTATGACTTCTTCAGCGCATTTTGAACCATTTGTCACGTTTGCACACTTCTGTAAAACAAGTGTTAACATTTCTTGTGTAAGCTGTTAATGTTATATACTCTTAGGTTGCTTTCAGATAGTATTGAAAATTTTCCCAGACTGGTGGAGGACATTGTTCAGACATCTATTAATACCGGCCCAAGGGGAGCTCTAAGGCTATTTCAAGGTCTTCAAGCATTTGTTGGTGTTGGTTCTGAGTGGCTTGCTGATGTTTCCAGGGTAAGCCACTGATCCTCTCTTAACTTCTTCTTTGTTCCTCTTTTCATTTTTGCCTTATTCATCTATTCAGTTCTTTTTTCTTTTACATGTGTGGATAGATAGATAGATAGTTAGACATGGGTATATGCAGGATACGTTATCCACTCCTCAGGGAGTAATATTTGATTTGATAAGTTAGGCATGTCTCCTTGGGAAGCATTCTAGTGATTTGGTTAAAGTTCAAGTTCTTGTTCAATCTTCTTTTTCTGGCTTTTTCAATCTCAATTTTCTCACGATAGTTCCTCTCTATACTTCGAATCTATGCTTACAGTCAACAAGATCTTCCACTGAAATACCAACCCAACTGCAGCTTGGATTACTTTCACCTTTATATTTGAGGAGATTGTTTGAGCGCATGGGGGCAACATATATTAAATTGGGCCAGGTAACTCTTAGCTTCTTTCTATGAATTATAATGAACTGATTGCTAATTTTCTCGGGTAAATTGAATTTTGATATGTATGTTTGCATTCCTCCTTCCATTTTTCCCTTATGTTGCTGTAACCACTCGATTTTCTCGCTCGGTTCTTCTTCCACTTGGCCTTTTTTTTATGATGGAAGTTTGTTCCTAATGGCTTGTTTTCTGCCAGTTTATAGCATCTGCACCAACATTGTTCCCTCCTGAATACGTTGAAGAATTTCAGAAATGTTTTGATAGAACTCCTGCAGTTCCGTTTCAAGAAATTGAGGCAATTTTGCGTGAGGAATTAGGGAGACCAATAGACAGTGTATTTGAATATGTGGACCCAGCACCAATTGCCTCAGCCTCAATAGCTCAGGTCTGCTCCCAGGACCTTTCTCTTTTGTTCTCTCACTTATTTAACATTTACCCTTATTTATGATCCTTGATACATATGATTAGAACATTAGAAGTTCTGTCCTAGGTTCATGCTGCAAGGCTTAAAGGCTCCCGAGAAGATGTAGTAATAAAGGTTTTGAAACCTGGGATAGAAGATGTATTGGTGGCAGATCTGAACTTTGTGTACATTGTTGCTCGCTTATTGGAGTTCTTGAATCCTGAACTTAGTCGTGCATCACTGGTATAGTGTTAAATTGATCCTTTCTTTGTGAAATTGAGAAACTTGTGGTTTTTTTTTTATTAAAACCTTCTTCATTTTATTGGGTTACTTCTTTCTGTTCCTAAGTTTGCATGCCTAATATTATGCAAATCACCCAGAATTTTTTCTATTGGCTATGTGTCCCCTTCTGCAGGTTGGCATTGTGAATGACATAAGGGAATCCATGCTAGAAGAAGTTGACTTTAATAAGGAGGCAGTAAACATCCAGTCCTTTAAGAGATATTTGGAAGCGATGGGACTTGCAAGACAGGCTACTGCTCCAAATGTGTATCAGCATTGCAGCACGAGACGAATTCTGACAATGGAGAGGCTCTATGGAGTTCCTCTTACTGACCTAGAATCTATTAGTTCACTTGTTTCTAGTCCTGAGACCACTCTAATAACTGCCCTTAATGTCTGGTAGAATGTTTTTAATCCACTTACTTTTGAGTTTTTCTATATTTCCTATTGATTAAAATTTCAAAAACTTAATCTGTTGATATGGAACTTAAATGCAGGTTTGGCAGTTTGCTTGCTTGTGAAACTTTTCACGCAGATGTACATGCAGGAAACTTGTGGTTATTACGTGATGGTCGCATTGGATTTCTTGATTTTGGTAACTATTCCCTTTCCTAGACGTGCAATTTGAATCTTTGCTATATGAAGGCAATTTTATTGCCTGCATGATTATAAATGATTGTCCAAGTTCACAATGAACACATTGCTACTAAATTTCTGATAAGAACTATAGGCTAGAGGTCATTTCGGCTTCTTTGGGGTTGAAATGTGTCTAGATCCAATATCAGAGTCCGATGTCAGGTATGATCTGTAATGCAAATAAAATGCAAATCCTTCTGCAGGAATTGTTGGACGAATATCTCCTAAAACTTGGGCTGCTATGGAAGTATTTCTTGCATCTATTGCAACTGAAGAATATGAGTCAATGGCATCTGCCTTGGTTGAAATGGGTGCTACAAACAAGGATGTTGATGCTAGGGCTTTCGCGAGAGACTTGGAAAGAATATTTTCATCAATACAAGTGAGCGCTGTCACTGGGACACAGTTATTTTTGTAGCAACCTAGATATGTCCTATCTATTAATTTGGGATTATCTGGATGCTACGTAAGAACATCTTTTTTCATTGTGATGCAGGATTTGGACAGTGAAATTGTTGTTGCAACAGCTCAAAATGAGAATACGAATGCAGCTGCTGTCTCAGCCAATATAGTTGTTGACGAGAGACAGATGAATGCTCTTTTTCTCGATGTTGTAAGTTAAATCTGCTTTTCTTGTTTTGATAAATGATGATAGGTTCAAACAATTTGTGAAAGAATGTTGCTTGAAAAAATCTCAAACTACTCAACCAATAAATCACAGGTCCTAAGGGTAATATTAGGAATGCATCTGTTTGAAAAGTTTAGAATGTGTGTTTTGGACATACGTCTCGCATAAATCATATTCATTGATGATGGTTATTGCTTGAACAAAATTGAAATTAGTCGATTATTGTAAAAGAGAAGGGTCTGAAAAGAACCCTTTTGAGTGGTTAGCTTTCTTTTATCCAAGCAAGGATATTTTTCAAGTATTAATTGTTCCTTTATTATGTTTTCTGGCTGTGCAAACAGATTCGTGTTAGTGAATCTTATGGACTCAGATTTCCGAGGGAGTTCGCACTTCTGATGAAACAGCTTCTGTATTTTGATCGCTATACTCGATTGCTGGCCCCTAACTTGAATATGCTTCGAGATCAGAGGATTTCCATTGTTTCTAATCGAAGAAACAACTACAGAGAGAACGCCCTGTGAATCTTTTTCGTGTAAATCCGATTCGAGTGGGCAGATTTTAGTTTATTACATTTTTAAACGTTTCTTTTTATCAGTAAGAAGATATAGTATTGTGTATAGTACAACAGACCTACTCAAAACTAAAGTTTCACAGAATTGTAGAAGCAATAAGAAATGGGAATATACTCCTCATAATCGATGATATTAAACTTTTTAAGGCATAGAGTTTTATGGATTAGTGATAATACTTGTTATATATTTCATATCATACGTCCACATCATGTGGAGCGTGATCTTATAATGAGGGTGACTTCCTCTGTTCGCTAGATCAATTCATGCAGGTTGATGTATGTGCGGACATGCAGAATCCTCTTACTTATAAGATCAATTGTCGATTTCTTATAAAACAATGTCAGATATGGAGTACATAAGGTGGGTGGTGGTTAAAATTAAAAGCTCAAGATCACTCTCCCACGTTTTCAGGTCTCAGGCCTTGCGTATGGGAGAGTCGTGATAAAAAAGACGAAGTATGTTACAGCAGACGAGACAGACGAAATGTGTTGGGATGGACTTAATCACCACTTACGGATTGTGACTTGTGGAGGACTCAGCACGTGGGCCTTCTAACTTTAAGATTGTTTAATTATTGTCAAAATTTTATCTATCTACATTGTCTACAGAACTTTACTAGCGTGATATGTGCATCTGTGAACGATCAGTCATTTTTGAGGACAAAGAAAGGGTTTTTGGCGAGAGATGCATTATACGAAGAGTCAGTGTTTTTAATTTCTGGCTGGCTATCAACGGTCGTCACGCTTTTAGCTCTGTAGTATTTCACTAGAGAGAAGGAAAGTAGATTTTTAATGGTATTGTAGACAACAAATACTAGCATTAAAAAATGCCTATAAATACCTTCTTAATGTATTATTGCGAAATCTTTACCTTTTTTTGAAACTTTCCACATATTTTTCATCGTTCTAACTTTTTCTCCATAGTTTAGTACATTTCTCTTGAGTGTGATTTTTTGTCAAACTAGCATATCTCATTTCGATAGCTTGAGTTGTAATACTAGTGTCTCTGGAAAGGAATCTAAGGATCCAAGTTTTTTGTAAAAAGTCAACAAAGAGGGTTGACAGTCAACTCTATCGTATCATAATTCCTCGTCCTGGAATCGGTTAGGCAACTTTAAAAGAATGAAGATAGATTTCATACTTCGTGTATTAATATTAGTTGTCAAGCTCGATGATATTAATTAGTGATTACTATGATAGTTTTAAGTGCAAGATGAGACTATCACTAATAACTTTCTACCTTCAAATACTAAAAAATATGTTTGGCAATAAATTAACTACTATCCACTCTTGGTGTCTTATCTTCTCCTTCGAAGTAGCCTGTCATTAGAAAATATTTAATTGACAATTTAGGTTTATACAACAAATTTTAAGAAAAATTTCAGGTTGGCATAGTTTATATGTCATACATGGAATGAGTCTCAAGAAACCACCAAAGTGAACATATGGAAGCTAAAATCTCCTCATGTCCTCAGCTTTAGAGGATAAGAGTGGCTGGGGCTTTATTCAAGTCTAAGAGGAGGTGAATCCACGCTTCAATGTAAGACAAAAGACTAATATTGTTTTCGCTTCTCATGCACAATCCCACAAAGGAGTTGTTATATATTATAGAAAGATCTTGTCAGAGGTTATTAGAGAAATATCTTTTGTTAGAGGCTGAGATTACCAATCAGCAAGCCTGTAGACTAGTTTACCATATATTCATTAATGTGAAATAAATGACCATTACCGATTTTTCACATATTTTATATGGAAGGATCTATACAAACTCTTAACTGCTAATCACAATAAAGAGGATGCATCTAAGAAAAGGAAGAGGGCGGTGCTATAAGAGGTTTCTCAACCTAGTAGATTGCTCCTACTAGCTTCGTCATTCAAATCGACTCAAATACATATCATGTTAAGAAGGCAACTAAGCCTCTGCAAATCACCACTTCCTAGATTACGACCATGAAGGATATAGAGAAAGGCAGTCAGTTCTGGAGTTGAGTTATCTGTCCCTAAATGGGATATTAAGGTGAGAGACTCTATCTTGACACACAAAATTTTAAAGTCTTATAAGCTGCATTTCAATAGGTCCTGATTACTAAAGTCATCAATGATGAGAAAAGGCTAGAGGTGGAGAGACTCACATGGACTTAGGATGAGATTACTAAAGCTAACGAGAGCACTATGACGAAGTTGAAATATGAGCTAGAGGCATGTAATAATGGCCTTAATGCCTTAGATGGCAAGTTTCATGGTCTAATTGTAGATTATGATAAACTAGCCTTTAAGGCTCACAATCAAAGCGAGTATTTCATGAGTAAAGAATATAAGTTAGATGTGTGCCATGATTTCTTGAAAGGTAAGTCTTTCGAGATTTAGATCTATGATAATGTGGTCACTTCATTTATTTCAGGTTTCAATAAGTCTAAGAAATTAATCAAGTTAAAACATATAGACCTGCGGAATAATGACTTGAGTGTTGATGATTTGCTTGCTTTAGACTCTACCCCTAAGCTTAAATATGCTTCTGAGTTTGTGCTGAATAATTTTTCCATTATCTGAAGGGATTTAGGTGGAGATTCGGATATGGAAAGGTTTGAAAGTCATCATCCTACCTCTAATGTAGATCGTTTAGTTGCTCTTTCACAACGACTCCTTGTCTAAAGTTGACTGAATTTATCAAGAGTATGTCTTCCAATAATTATATAGGTGTCATTGTTATGAAGTTAAGAAGAATAATTTCTGTATATTGCATTTGGTGAATGAGATATAGTAATATATATACAAGGCTATGAGAATATATGGTCAACGTAAACCTAGGAAATTCCTTATGTAACTAATTAAAACTATTTTAGGTGAAGATAATATTTACAATATTAGCAACAGTAACATCCTATGAGATATTTAGCAAATCAGTTTGCTTGATTGTAGGCATGATATTGAGCTTGGACTTAGTCATTAGGATTATCTCTAGCATGGCTCTACAAGTTGGACGGTCGAAGGGTAAGGCTAATCATGGACATCAGAAGTTGAAACGAGTCTGAGCAAGCAGTTTGGTGAGAGCATCAACAAGTTGGTCATTGCTTGAGATGTGAGAAACACAAATGATGCCACCTTGTACATGTTCCCACACAAAGTGGTAATCTAGACCAAGGTGTTTCATTTTCGAATGAAATTTAGGATTAGCAATAATATAAGTAGCTCCCATATTGTCACAATAAATAGCAGGAGGAGTAAGAGGTTTGTGTCTCAGCTCACATAGTAGATTGAGTAGCCAAAGAACTTTAGCTGATGTAGCAACAGCTCGGTATTCGACTTTAGTGGATGAACGAGCCTATGCATTACTTTTTAGAACCAAAAGAGATGGGATTCTTTACAAGATAAACAACATAACCTATGGTGGAAATATAGTCATCCTTATCCCCCGCCCAGTCAACATCCGTGAAGGCATGTAAACAAATGGGCCAGCTTCGATGCAACAAAAGACCATAATGTGAAGTTCCTGCAAGATATCGTAGTAGTCATTTGAGTGTTGTCCAATGAACAATGGTTGGCTTGTGCATGTATTGGTTAACCTGTTCACAATAAAAGTAACATCGATTCGGGTTAGTGATATATATTGCAAGCTTCCCATAAGGGCTCGATACTTGGTCAGGTTTGAGATAGGAGGGCCAAATGTATTAGAAAAAGGGCGATGAACACTTATAAGTGTCAGAACTTTGCACCACTCATTTTGGCACGTTATAGGAGGTCAAGAACATATTTATGTTGGCTTAAGAATAAACCATTTAGATGAGAAAGAACTTTGACACTAATAAAGTAGGAAAGAGTGCCAAGATCTTTAAGAAAGAAGCGTTTGGCTAACATGATGATAAGAGAGTTAAGAAGAGTAGGATTAGAGCAAGTGATGATGATATCATCAACATATACAAGAATATAGGAGATGTCTTGGTGATGGCGTAGAATGAATAAAGAGGAGTCGAAAATAGAGTTGCGAAAGCCAAGACTAAGGAGATATGTCTTAAGCTCATTAAACCAAGCCTAGGGGGCTTGTTTAAGACCATAAAGAGCTTGACATAATTTGCAAGCATGAGTAGGATGAGTTTGGCTTACAAACCTCGATGGTTGAACTATGTAAACATCTTCCATAAGAGAGCCTTAAAGGAAAGCATTGTTAATGTCAATTTGATGAAGAGACCACCCATGACTTACCATAATGGAAAGCATGGTTCGAACCATTGCGGGTTTGACCATGGGGCTAAAGGTTTCAATATAGTCAAGCTCAGGTCCTTGGTGAAACTCTTTAGCCATAAGACAAGTCTTGTGACATTCAATGGAGCCATCGGGATTAAATTTGGTACGAAAGACCCATTTGCACTCAATTAAATTTTGAGATGGAGAAAGAGGAACAAGATCCTAAATATTATTTTTTTGGAGAGCATCATATTCAAGTTGCATGACTTGACGCTAAATAGGACTGCAAAGGGCTTGAGTGATGGTAGTGGGGTCGGGTGAAACATCTTGAACTGTGGCTATGAGATTGAGTTTATTGATGGGCTTGCGAATATTATTCTTTAGTCAGGTAATATATGGTGATGGAGGGGGAGGAGGGGGTGGAGGAGTGGTGGCAGCCACAAGACTAGGCAGTGGGGAGGCCGCGGGGGAGGGCTACTGATGCCATGG
>JANZXP010000196.1:10924265-10934538 GCA_027576715.1 Erythroxylum flavicans | reverse complement strand
ATAATAATAATAATAATAATAATAATAATCATCATCATCATCATCATCATCATCATCATCATCATCATCATCATCATAATGATGTAGTTAGAGGAGACTATAATGGATACTTTGGCTTTTTTGTTAGCTATTCCTTTGTCATTCCAAATTTATGTTTTCAAACTAAACATTGGCATACATCATCACTAGAAATTCTTAGGAATAAACCAAATTAAGTAATACTCATTCCATTCTATTTCTCATATATTCTATTCCTAAAAATAACCATTACATTCCTTTTCTATTCCAACAGGTGAAACAAACACTGTATAAACCCTTATCCAACTTCTTCTTGATGTGATAGTACCCTACTTGCTTAGTTGATCTAAACTTTAAACAAAACTTGGTTATTTTATTATATTGTATACATGTTAGGCTAGATGATTGATATCATTATATCAAATTGGTGTGTCATATATGACACGCGACAGTATTTGCTTTAACGATATATTAACAAATGTTTGGAGAAATTTAGTGAAATAAGGATTAAGAGATGATTATGTTTCGTTTTAAAATGTAAATGATCTAATCTAATTATTTAATATTAATCATTGATTTAATATCTCCCATGGGAATCATTTTGGTTACAATAAAATTAAAATTATCAAAGTCTTAGTATGGTAATTATGATTAAGTCCATCAAAATCTAACTTTTGCTTCTTTTGTAATCATTAATAAGTTCGTTTATTTTAGGATACTTCACATTACTCATGATTCATTCATTTTCTGTTTAGTAAAAATCAGTCAAATGAAATGAAAAAAGAGATACAATAAAAAATAATATAAAGGAATTGAATTAGTGCTCTCACTTTTAAGGTAGTACTCTTACTTTCTTTGCACCCATGCTTTCATATTCTTTTCATTTTCTTCATATTGTCGTCTTTTAAAGACAAAGACCTTGATGAGCCTTTGGTTAGCCATTTTGAGTCATCTTTATGCATGGTATGTTCAAATACGTTTGTACTATACTCACATTGCTTCAAAATCTATAACATTTTGAGTCACTATATAGTAAACTCATAGATTTACATATTTCAAGACCTTCTCGTTGAAATTAAGTACCTTTGCATACCCTTAAATTTAGCATGACTCAAGTTGCATAAATTAACTTTGATCTCAAGTTTGAATCTCATCCATCATCTAAAACTTTTGCCAATACATAGTAATATATATTAATAGTTACCTACTATAGAGTTTTTGTCGATACTACTCATTTGTCTTGCCTATACATAAGACCTTATCTCCTTATCAACAAGTTATTTTCATGAAAACTAAGAGCCAAGTATCAATGAAATCTATTTAACACTTACACGATTATGTTATTTAAATTTATGAGTCTAACAAATCACCCCTACTAGAAAAATTCAATGCCCTTATTGAAATAATTTGTAGGCACTCATCCATGAGTGCTTATATCAAAGACTCATTAGTTAGATTTTAAAGACAAGAATAAATGTCTTTTTCATTATCACGTCACATCTATACCACTTTTGCTCTCTTTTGAGTTTGCTTTTACATGAATATTTTTTCATAAGGCTTATTGTGCTTAGTATATCATACGTTTTGAGGTATGATTTTTTCATTGAAGTCCTCGCGTCCCTTTTCTTAACCCTTTGAGACTATGAAGTTGTTTTGCTCCTCACCTAACTTCTGTTTTGGACATTCATAAGCAAAGTTAAAATAAATAATTTCCTCTTTTGAATGTTTTTTGGTACGTGGACGCTTACATTTTATAGAGAAAAAAATATTATGTTGGCCAAATTAACAAAATATTAACATAATTAATGTTTTGAACTGAGTTGCTAAGGTTATAAAAGATTGGTAACTTAATTGAAAATTTTAAAAGCTTCGATACTGAATTGAAAATTTCTCAAAAGGTTGGACACTTTAAAATCTGTTATCCTTTGATTTCATTGTGTGAGTTTAGTGTGTATGGGTGTGTCATACAGGACATGTAACAACTCATTCATAAATATTTGGAGACATTTGACAGAATAAGGGTTAAAATATTAATGTGTTATATCATAACATGTTAAATGATTAACATATTTATTTAATATTAAAGGTTAATTTAGTATCTCTCACTAAAAATTTTTTGTCAATAAAATTATTGAAATTTTAATGTGATAGTTAAGATTAAGTTTATCAAAGTTTAACTCATCCTTTTTTTGTGATCTTTAACTAACTAGTTAGTTTATTTTCAAACACTTTATTTCATTCATCTTTCATTTACTTTGAACACACATATCTTTAGTACAACTAAATAAGATAAAACAAAAAATAGAGATATAATAGGACAACATTTTATTGATTTATAATTTATGCATAAAAGGACTTAGTTAGTTTTAACTTAAAATGCTCTATAATAATCAATCTAGAACTCTTAACCTGAAGCTTTTAATAAGAAAATTTCCATAAAGCTCCCTAACTTTATCTTACAAATGATTGAATGTATCTAATATTCTTAATTAGTTACAAAGGATACCTTTATATAGGTTTACAAAAACTTAGGAATAAAGTCAGCTAAACTATCTACTTTCTCTAATAACTCATTAAGTTAGTGGAGAGCTAATACTGCTTTTACTAACTCACCAAATTAGTAGAGTTATGCCTTTTTGACCACTAACTCCACTTACTATATAAAAACTATGAATATGAAAGATACTCACTTCGTTATCACGTCATCTCATCACTTTTTTCACTACTTCAAAAAGTGTTATCACTTTGTAAGATAATGTTGCCATTTTCTTTGCATCCACTATTTCATATTCTTTTTATGTTTCATCACATCATCACTTTTAAAGACAAGTACCTTAATGAGCTTTTGGTTAATCATTTTGAGCCATCTTTATGATTGATCTATTTAAGCATGTTCGTAGTATAGCCACATTGCTTCAAAACCTATAACAATATGATTTACTGTATAATAAACTTTGCAGATTTACATATTTCAAGAACTTTTCTTTAAAATCAAGTACTTTTGCATAGCCTCAAATTTAACATGACTTAGTTGCATCAATCATCTATAGTCTTGCATCTAAATCTCGTCCATCATCAAAAGTTTTTACCAATGCACACTAATATATGTTAATGGTTGCCTACTATTGATTTTTTATGGATATTTCTCATTTTCTTGCCTAATCATGGGTCTTTGCCTTATCTCTTTATCAACATGATATTTTCATGTCAGCCAAGTGCCAAGTATTGATCAATTCTCTTTAATACTTGCATGGTTCTGCCATTTGAACTTAAGGTCCTAACAAATCACCCCCTTTAGAAAAATTCAACGCCCTTGTTGAAATACTCTAACAGTTTTCATCCATGATAGTTTATGTCAAATACTCCTTAGCCAAAATTTAAAGAAAATAATAAGAAATCTCTTTTATTAACACATCATTTACGTACCATTTTTGCTTTCCTTTGGGTTTTCTTTTGTATGGACATTTTTTCAAAAGGCTTACTGCATCGAATATAACATAGTTATTGAGGTAGAATTTTTTCATCGAAGTCATCATCTCCTTTTTCTTAACCGTTCGGACTATGGAGCTAGTTTGTTCCTCACTTGCCTTTTATTTTTGACATTCACAAGCAAAGTCATTGTTGTGGTTATTGTATTGAATTTGGTTTCGATACAATACAGTATCGATACTAGTCAATACAGGTACTATTTTGCATATTTTTCTAAATTTGTAAAATATTATCTAAATTTTATAAAATTTCAAAATAATCCTTTAATATATTATAACAACAACAATACTCAATAAAAATCCTGCTGAGACGCGAGGTCTGGAGATGTCCAATAGTACGCAGCTTAAGCTGTAACTAGTAGAGAGGATATTTCCAAATGACCCAAATGAATGAATAAAGAAAGAAAAAGGAAAAAAGAAAAAGAAAAAGGAATTAAGATTAAAATAAAAATAAAAATAAAATAAATAAATTAATATTAATAGGAAAAATGAAATCAAATAAAATAACTAACAGATATAAATAATAGTAAAAATACAAAAAATAAAAATGATACTAATAATAATACGTACTTACCACAGAAGATAACTACAATAGGCAAAAGTTAAAAGATATAAGAGAACTACTAGGATCTCTTTACAAGGGATCCTAAACCTGAATCCTAGCCCGTCAAAGTTTTCTATTGTGTGTCATGTACTCAGTAAGTTCCAATATTGTCATATCCTTTTTTATCACCTTCCTTCAATTCTTCTTAGGCCTCCATACTTTTCTCTTACTATTCCTAAGTACGATCCTCTCACATTTTCTCACTAGAGTGTTTGGGTGGTGTCTCCTCTTAACATGTCCAAAATACCTAGGCCTTGTCTCTCTTAATTTGTCCATAAAATTTGCTACCTTAATTTGTCCCTTAACGTTACATTCCTAACGTTATCCCTTTTAGTAAGGTTGCACATTCAACGAAGCATCCTCGTTATGAATTTGTTTAATGCGCCAACACTCCACCCCATAGAGCATGGCTGGCCTAATCACTAAATGATAAAATTTGCCTTTAAGCTTGAGTGGTATTTTCTTGTCACACAAAACTCTTGAAGTACCTCTCCATTTCAGCCACCCTGATCTGATCCAGTGAACTATGTCTTCATCAATTTCTTCGTTGATCTAGATGATAGATACTAAATATTTAAAATGCTCCTTTTGCGGTTTAGCTTCTGAACCAATCTTTACCACCATATCTGTAGCCATCCTAGGTTTCGAAAAGTTACACTCCATATACTCAGTCTTAGTTCTACTCAATATAAAACTCTTTGATTCTAATGTATCCCTCCAAAGTTCGAGCTTGTCATTTACCCCCTGTTTTGACTCATCCTCTAAAACAATGTCATTAGCAAATAACATACACCAAGCTACATCTCCTTGGATGTTCTTGGTGAGCTCATCAATTACTACTACAAATAAAATTATGTTATATAATTTTTGACTTTACTCCAACCCTGTTTCAAGAAATCATAATAATAGAAATTTGATATATCAACTATTTCTTTATTTTTATTAATATTATTTTCATATATTTCTTATGTAAACAATAACCATAACAATTAATATAAGAAAAAGATTGATTAACTCTCATATAGATATAAAACTAAGAATAGTATAAAGTAAAAATTTAAGAATTTATAATAGGTGAATTTAATTTCAAATGTATTATTTACATATTTCAAAAGTTATTATAATAATATTTCATATGTATGTATTAAAAAAATATAAATATGGTCAATATGAAATACATAGAAATTTTAAAAAATATTAAATATTTAAATTATATTAAACTAATATATTTAGTTATATAATATATAATCTCATTGTATAAGTGCAATTACATAAAATTTTTATTTCACACATTCTTATTTTATTACTTATCAGATAAAATTGTAGACAAATTTATTAAGTCATTCCTTTTCATATACAGGTAAATATTATTTGTTTTAAAAATTTTAAGTTTTTCAATTTAGTCGTAATACTTTTTTAAAATTACAATTTAGACCGATATTTGATTAATATTTTAGTTAGTAACCTATATCAATTGGTACTAATTGAAAGAGTTAATATTGGCCAGTACACAAGTTCTGTATGAAACTCTTTTGCTCGAGACTATTTTTTACTGATACAATCAATACCGGTTAGTACAGTATGATATCCACAAGCTTGAGCAAAGTATGACCATTCATAAATAGAGCAAATAATTTTACATTTTGAATGTTTCTTTGACTTACAGCAAGAATTTTTCCTACCTTTTATTTGTCGTTCTCAAAGCCATTAAGTGTTCCATTATTCTTTTTTCCCTCTCTGCTGGTTTGAATAGGTGGTGAAATTTGGAGATATACTAAGGCTTCTACAACTGCAATTGCACTAAGGCGATATACCAACATCAAAGATATGAATTGTACCATGTACTCTTTCACTGATTTTTCTTGCCTTAAAAGCTTCAAAGCTTCCCTTGCTAGCATATAAATGTTGTTGAGGAGGAGTATATCCATTAGCTACTCCTTTATTTTCTCCCAAGTGTCAATAGAAATTCTACCTACACTTGTCATTGGATGTTCTTGACCTCCATCTTAGCTTTGCATTATTTATAATAGATATCATCATGATCAATATCTTTTCTTAATCATACACCTTTATTAGTGCAAAGTAATTCTTTATATCTTATAAAACTTTTAAGACCTTGGTATTCTGACAAAGACTTGAGGCTCTTACACCTTTACCTAAGTGCGTTTTTATCAAATCCTCAATTAGTGCTTAGATATAGCATGTTTAAGCATTAGTAAGTTATAACTCATCTCCTTATAAGCTTTAAAAGCTTCCTTAAGCTCTCTCTGTTTCATAAAATTCCAATAACAAAATTTGGAATCGTTCACACAAAAGAATTGTACTTTCCATTAGGGCTTAAGCACCAATGATTGTCCTTAATCTTGTTTCCCCACAAGATTACTTCCTCTAGCCATTGAAAATTAAAAATGTAAAAACTCCCCATTGAGATCTAACACCAATTATCACGAGTTTGCATGCAGTAAAATTGAATAAAATTACTAAAGTCCTTTATGGAAGTCAAGATTAAGTCCACTAAAGAATAGCTCAACCTTCCTTCATGATCACCAACTAACAAGTTTATTTATTTTTGAATACCTTACGCCACGTGTGTTTAAATATTGCACTTACTTTTAACACATACATGTTTAGCATACATTAATCAAATGAAATAAACAAGAGGCGTAATAAAAACAAACCTTTTATTGATATATTTACAAAGAAACAATATAAAAGACTCTAGTTACTTTCAATTTAAAGCACTTTACTATAATCAGTTAAGAACTCCCTACTTAAAGCTCTTAATAAGTTTTTCCTACAAAACTCTCAACTTTATCTTATATATGATTAAATTACCCAATGTTCCAAGTAAACTACAAATGATGATTTTATATAAATCTACAAGAACTTGGGGATCAAGTAGACTAAATTATCCACTTTCTCAACTAACCAACCTAGTTAGTAGAGAGTTATATATTTCTTAACTTCATTTCGTATAAGAAAAGTATGAATTTGGAGGATGCTTACTTTGTTGCCACATCATTACACCACTTTTTCACTACTTAAAGAAGTGTTCCTACTTTATTAAGTGACTCACCAACTTTATTTTGCTATTACTTCTTTTTTTCATATGTCACCACATTATTGCCTTTTGAAGACAAACACCTTGATGAGCCTTTAGTTAGTCATTTTGAGTCATCTTTACGCATGATTCATCCAAACATGTTCATAATGCAGTTCTATTATTTCATAATCTAAGTTAGCAACAACATGAGTAACTGTATAATAAATCTTGCAAACTTATATTATCTTCTTACCTCCATATTGAAGTTATGTGCCTCTACCCATCCTCAAAATTAACATAAATCAGGCGCATTAATTATCTTTGGTCTCATATACAAATCTTAGCCATCATTGAAAATTTCTACCAATGTGCACTAATGCATGTCAATCCTCTCCTACTCTCAAGTTTTTATCGATATTATTTATTTATGTTGCTTTATCATAGGTACTTACCTTGTTTCCCTCATCAACATAACATTTTTATGTCAATCAAGTTCTAATCATTGCGTAGGGCTCTTTAATACTTGTACGATTATGTCATTTAGACTTATAGATCTAATAAACCACTAGTATTAAAAGAATTCACATCCTTGTTAAAATAATCTGTAGGTACTCCTTTATTAGAATTTTTATTGAAGACACTTTATCTAAATTTTAAAGATAAGAACTAGTCTTTTTTTTCGATTAACACATCACCTATGTACCATTTTTCCTTCTTTATCAGGTTTACTTTTGCTTGTGTACTCCTTCATAAGAATCACTAAACTCATTGAGGTAAATTTTTTCGTTGATTCTTCACCTCTATTTCCTTGATCCTTCACAATTATAGAGTTGATTTGCTCCTCAACATGATTTTATTTCAGGAATTTATAAGCAAAATGGCCCTTCACAAATGAAATAAGCAATTTCTCATATTAAATGTTTCTTTGACTAACAATGAGAAGTTTTTCCCTACCTTATCTTTGACTTTCTATAAGTTATTCCATGTTTCACCATTCTTCTTACCCTTTCTGCCGGTTTGAATTGGTGGTGGAATTTAAAGATCCACCAAGGTATATGTAGTGATAATTGTGCTAAGGAGGTCCTTCACATTTTACTTTTAAAACTCAACTTACGCCTAACCCTATATTAAGGACGTCTTTCATCGAGCCACCTTACCTTAAATGTTGCAAAGCTTTCCTTGCTAACAAATAATTGCTATTGGGGATGAAATGACTTATAGGCTCCTTTTTTATTTTCTCCTGAGTTTCAATTAGATGTTTATCCGTATTGATGTCATTAGAGGTTCTCTTCCTCCATCATATATTTGCATCATCCATGATATATATTATTATGATTTATTCCTTTTCTTAGAAGATACCTTTGCAACTATAAAGTAATTCTACATATCTCATAATAAATTTTCAATCTCTTTGACAATTTGCTTACCATAAAAAATTTACGGCTCTTATACCTTTAATAAAATGCTCTTTGATTAGACACATGATTCATTCCTAACTATAGTATGTTTAAACATTAATAATCCATAGCTCATCTCCTCACGAACTTTTAATTGTTCCTCAGGTATTGTCTTTGTTTCTTAAAGCTTAAATACTAAAGATTTGAATTGTTCTAACAAAGGAATTGTACGCTCATCAATTTTATAAATACCATATCAATACCGGTACCAAGTTTAGTTATGATACGATACTGTACCAGTACCGTTAATTTGGGTATCATTTTAGGTTTCTTTAAGCTATAAACTAGTCCTTGAATTTTTTAATTACAAAATAGTCCCTCAATATATTGTGCTATACAATTTATAATTTAATATCGACCTATCTCCAAAAATCATAATAATAGAAATTTAAAATAATAACAATTTATTTATTTATTTATATTAATATTATTTTTCATATATAAACAATAACTACAATTAATATAGAAAAAGATCATTTCATCATCATACAATTATTAACTAAGGATAACGAAAAGTATTTAAAATTTTATAATTTTATTATATAATTAATAATAATTACATCAAAACATCAAATAAAAAGAATAATAAAGTTTTATGATTCTATACATATTACAATAAGAGTTCGTGCCTAGGAACATAATCAATTAAAAGTAAAACTTGAAACAAAAACATTATAGTCATATTTATATTATAGTTATAGAATTTAATGTATACATCAAACACAAGTGAAATTAAAAGAAGAGAAGAAATAAAAAATCGAAACTTCATTCAATCAAATGTCCGCTCAAATCACATTGACTCGAATTCTCATTTATTACAAAATTCTCATCATTGAGAGGAGCCTTATCATCACTCTCATTCAAATTCATTATATCAAATAATATATTAATACTTTTCCATATGAAATTATTTTCAAAGTCACTTTCATCTATCAAACTTGATTTCTTAGAAACTCAATATGCTAAAAAATCGATATAGTCAAAGAAAATTGGATATATAGAACTACTTGTTCTATTAAGAGTGTAATAAATTAATAAAATAAAATTATTAAGAAATTACAAAAAATTATATTCAACTTAATAATGATAATAGCACACCTTTTTCAGAGCTTTAAATTATATCGAACAAAAATCAAGTTGTTCAATATTTTGTGTTCCAATCATTTCTCTTCATGGAATAGATGAATTTAAATGTGCTCCAAAATCTTTCACACCTTATTGTACTAACACATTAACTTAATATTCTAATTGTAAATCTTTGCAATTTTGGAATATCACTTCCGAATTGGTCTTACAAAGTAACTATAAGACAACAAAAGTAACATTATGAAAATGTTGAAGTAATCATTTATTTGCAGCAAATAAAAATAGTGAAAAAATATATACTTCGATTAAATTTATCTCTTTGATGAATAGCAATAGGCATCCCAAAATTACCAAAAACATCCTTGTAAACCTCTATTAGTGAACTTAAGTAATCTTGCATCATTTCATGGGCAACAATTACTATAATAATTAATAACATTCCCCTATTAACTTTAGTTTTCTTTATAAAACTTGGTCTAAAATAGACATTAAGATTAAAATGACACGACCCGCCTTCTGGACCGTGTTGGCACTAGGGAATGGGTAGGTTTAATGCCACCAAAACCCGTAGTAAGCC
>JANZXP010000196.1:10908185-10924165 GCA_027576715.1 Erythroxylum flavicans | reverse complement strand
GATAAATAACATTAATACTTGCTATGTAAAAATGGGGTGATGAAGAATAAACTATACATCGCATACCTCAAAAAGCCCAATCCCTTGTCAAGACGTATATTCCAACGCTAGGATTCGAATTAGGCACATCATAGATATAAGTTAGCTCTGATATTACTTTGCTAACCAAAACTCTAGTTGAGGTTAACGGTCCCAAATCTACTTATACCAATTCTTTATACAGTTTTTGTTCTACTTCTTGTATAATTTGTATTTGTTGTTGATTTTCCTTAATTAATTGTTGAAGTAATTGTATAGTACTTGCTTGCACCTGTATTAATTCAGTCATTTTTGTATTTAATTTCTGTTGTTGTTCCTTTAATTCTTTAATATATTGTGTAACACTCATAATGTATGTTTTAGATAAGACGTTAATTCACTAATTTGATTTTTAATATCTTCGAGTTTTATTGAATTTTCTATTGTAGGATTAGGAATGATAGGGTCAGTAATTTTAACATTTGGTTCTATACTTTGTTCAAGTTCTATGAATTGAATTGGATTGGATAATCATAAAGATTGTGATTTTAATAATTGAGGAGATGAAGAAGATGACGGTTCTGAAAAAGAGTGCCTTTGACTTATGGATGTAATTGAATGGGATATTGAATTGCAGGTAATGTTCTTAATTTAGTTCTAAAATTTGTTCCTACTTTTGCAACTTCATTAAATAATTGATCAATATAAATTTATCAGTTTTTTTTAATTTGATACTACGATGAGAATTTGTTAATGCATAACTAATTTGGTAAGTGATAGAAAAAGGAAATTGTCCAGTTGTCATAAGATTTTCTTTGTAAAATTTATAAGCGATGGTTATCGTTTCGTCCAATTTATGGGATTTTAAGGGTATACCTAATTTTAAGCGAATATTAAATTTAATTTTTCCATAAGCGAGATTTCCATTCATAATACCTATAATTTGATCATTTAAAGTAGTCATTCGTTCATCTACTATAGCCATTCATATAGGAGAATCAATTCCTTCTTGGAAAGTGGATTTAACAGAATTTGGATTCTAGAAAGATGAATATAACCAATTTTGAAACGTTTTTCTAGAGGGATTTTTTGTAACTATCTACTTATTTGTTCTTGATCAATTAGGTTAATTCTTATATGTCCATTACATTGATCAATTCGTATAGGGGTTTCATGTACTATTTTAAAAAAATAAATAATATTTTTACGACTGATTATAGTTTGCAATAAAGAGTGTTGAATATCTTGACCAGATTTTAAATTTAATTTTGTTTTGACAATTTGTTTTTGCTTATCATTGGATAATAGTGTATTTATATGAAAGGTTCCTAAAGACTCAGTTAATTCTAAATTGTCAACATTTAAAATGGTTGAATCTATTTGTTCTTTTATTTCTTCAGATTTAGACTGACACGACCCGCCTTCTGGACCGTGTTGGCACTAGGGAATGGGTAGGTTTAATGCCACCAAAACCCGTAGTAAGCCTACCTTTTCTATGTTCTAGTGAAATTTCGGCATATACCAATACATAAACAGGTAGGAATCTCAAATGCGGCAATCACATGAGTATCAATAATAAATCTCAATATGAATTGATTACATAAAAAATGCCTCATCTATAAGAAATGGAGAGTGAAGTTGCCTTTCTCATCTCTTATTGACAAGTGCAAGATAAGGTGCATATAAAAAAGGTCTATTTTTTTAGTTTGACTTTGATTGCTTCCTTCTCCTTCTCCATAACATCATAAAATAACCTATTGTTACCTTCTTATCACTATCAGTCAGGTGAAGTACCCTCACCAAAGGCTCATAAACTTATATGACAAATTCACATTGGAATCAAAATTTATGATCTTCAAGTATAATTCTAGAAACCCCCAATAAAGCATTAGACCTAATATGCTAATATGTAATCCACTTATCACTTGTAAACGTTTGCATTAACTAGTTCTTCATTAGAAAAAAACATTAAAATGATAAGAACTATTTGCAAATCATGTAATAGTAGGACGACATAAATTCCTATTATTGGTGAAATCCTTTCTCATTAAATTTAGGACCCATGCATGATTATAAATGAACTTGATCATAATTTTGCTTTCTTCACAGTCTCATCAATGATACGAAATTATCTAACCTTTCCTATATTCTCTAATATCAGGTTAATGCAATATGTAACACAAGGACTCAAGGAGTACAATAAAAAGAATTTCACCTACTTTACAAACTTCTTCTGGTTATTTTGTAAACATAATTATTATCAGTAATGAACTGAACAATATTTTTTAGCCTAAATTTATTCACAACTTTATAAAATATTTGAAACACAGTATAAACATTTCTATCAAACCCAAATTCATTAATAGACTCTAATAACATGAATTAAGTAATTCTTATTTCATCCAAATAATTGTTGATTTCATCAACAGCGCTGCTTAGAAGTTTATATCTATAGTCATCAATTGGAGGAGCTTTATATCCTGTACTGTAAAAAGTAATAACATCTACCATTGGCTGGTAATAATAAGACTATGCAGTATTGAATGATATACCTGAATCATACCACCATCTAGCCATTATTATGTTCACATTATGGGCCACTTCTTTAGATTGTGAGGCTTTATAGATTAAAGGCTGAGCTTCAGGAGTTGTTCATAGTGCAAAAAAGTTAGAAACCTGTCTTATTCGTTTCTCACATTAAGTGCTACATTCTATTCTTATTGGATAGGAATACCACCTTCAATATTTGCACTTTCATCTTGACCACCACAAAAGGAACTTTTACTACCAATTTTGTAGTTTAGTCATTGCCTTCTATCTTTCTCATGCTGACACTCTTTAAGCAAAGTTTTCATTTGTCATTTGACATCATGACTTACTTTCTTACAAGGCTTCACATCACCTTGGATCCTAGCTAAATGTTTCTTTAATTTGATAATTGCCTCATCTTCCAAATGCCTATTATAATATAAACAAATGGTATAGTTCTTTATTCTAAGAACTAATCTAGCATAAACCTAAGTTGGATCATTAAATCTTCCTAAAGTGACTAAATTATCAGGAGTATTTGAAATTATCTCCATTTATCTATAAAATAAATGAAGAAAAATGCCAAAATTAAATTAATAACTTCATATCAAAATAAAGTTATCAAATACTATTATAATATATGTATTGTTCAACTAAAGATAAACATAGAATCACTATTAGATTCTAAAAAGTACACACAACTTAAACTCTAAAAACATACATACATCTTATATTCAAATTCAATTGTCCAAGAATGCTTACTACTAACCAACTACTGGTGACATGAAAAATTTGAAATAACTTATGTAAAATAACAAGAAGAAATAGAGTAACAACAACTTCTCAACAATCATATGATATAGATATGCAAGTGAATTTCATGAACATATATAAGTGAATCCTTAAGAAAATTCAAGAATTAAGCATGTTCTATCCAAAAAATTCAAAAAATATTAGTATAACTACCATACATGTCATTAAAAATTTATCTATAGATGTATATTAATAACATACATCATTTCTTGTATCTTACATTTCTTTGGCAAGAAACAATTGCACATTATAAAATTAACTTCATTATAAAAATTAAAAACATCATTATACTCTTATAATTACAATATACATAGATTATGAAAGCAAATCATTATTATAATTTATTCCATAATGATCTCAAATAATCAAATTTCAATTATTATGAATTATAGAATAACAAAATCATCTTAAAATCTTAATCAATTATTTATTTTAGAATGATAAATAAATCTCGAATTTTAACAATATTCCATAATCACAAAATCATTAAAAATTTAAACTATAACTTAAAGCCTATTTTTATTTCCATAATCATAAATTCATTCCAAATCCAAATCTAAATTATAATTTAAAACTTATTTTTGTTGCTTTAAACAAAATTAAGACACTATTGATTAGTAATTATTAAACACAAGTACATAATATAATTTATAAATTAACTAAATTCAATCCAATCATGAGAGTCAACGCAATAATTGTCACAACATAATCTAGAATTTGACTACTAAACTATAATTGCCATAATATAATCCACAATTTGATTATGTCAAACAAATTAAATCTAATTTAGTAATTGTCTAAACTCTAAAATCTAAATTGGATTCCAAACACACACAAATCACAAGCACAAGTGCACAACCAAAGCAATTGGCATTATTTGAGCCTAACGCAATTCAGAATTCACAAGACAAATTTAAACAATCTAAAACTAATAGGCTAAAGCTTAAAAGGCAATAAAGCATCAATTGTTGGAGTTTTAGAGAGGAGTAGATCACAACATAATCAGATATTAGACTTGTAAACTTCAAAGGCCAAAAAGAGGAAGGTAGGTATGGTGGTGGTGTGACAATAAGTTATGGCGAAGGTGTGATGCTATGGCATCAAGCGTGGGAGTGGAGCGGTGCAGTGATGTCTGGCCAGTGGTGATGACAGAGATTGGGAGGCAAGTTGGTGGTGGAGGTGTGTAGCAAGAGAGGCAATAAACGATTATGAGAGAAAGGGAGAGAGAGAGGTAGAAGTAAAAATTTTTGCAGCAGGGGGGTCGGGTGGGTAGGTAGGGGGCAAAGTTTAAGATTATAAATTTTTTCTTTGTGTAAGTTAGTCCAAAATTTTTTCATAATTTACAAAATCCACCAATAAATAACCGGTATTGATAATTTTAATCAATACTAGCTGGTATTGCAACTAGTTATGGTACATAATGGTTTCATACCATTTTTCAGTCGATATGGTACGAAACCAAAAGCACTGATGCTCATTCATTGGGGCTAAAGACCAATGATTGCCTTTAATGTACACTTTCCATAAGATTGCTCCCATCAACCATTGTAAATGAATAATGAAAGAGCTCCTCACTGAGCTTTGGTACTAGTTTTTATTGAAAATTTTCAAGCACAATAAAGTTAAATAAAATTATCAAAGTCCTCGTGCAACAGTTAAAACTACGTGAAAACCTATCTCAGGCTGCCTTCGAGATTGTCGACTAACAAGTCATTTTGTTTTTAAATGTCTTGCACCACTTGTGTTAAGTATTTCACCCACTTTTAACACACAAGTATTTAGCACAATTTAATCAAATAAAGGGGACAATAAACATATGACAAAACTAACATTTTATTGATCTATTCATAAAGAAACAAAAGAAAAGGACTTGAGTTACTTCCAACTTGAAAGCACTTTATAATAGTCACTCAAAAACTTCCAACTCAAAACTCTTAATAAGAACTTTTAAATATAACTCTCAACTTTCTCTTATGGATGATTGAATGTAAACAATGTTCTAAATAAATTAAAAAGGATGATTTCATATAGGCTTACAAGAGCTTAGAGGCCAAATAAGCTAAACTACTTATTTTCTCTACTAATCCACCAAGTTAGTAGGGAGGTATCACTTCTTTCACTAACTCCACCAAATTAGTGAGGAGTTATATATTTTTTATCACTAACTCCACTTAGCACATGAAAAATATGAACCTGGAAGATGACCACTCCATTACCATATCATCTCGCTACTTTCCTACTATTAGAATAAGTGCTCCAACTTATTATTTCATGTTCTTTCCATGTGTCACCACACCATCATTTTTAAAGACAACTGCCTTGACGAGCCATTAGTTAGTCATTCTGACTTATCTTTGTCCATGATCTATTTAAGCACGTTCACGGTGCAATCACATTACTCTATGAACTAAGTTAGGAACAATGTGAGTCATTGTTAAGTACTTTCTTGTACCCTTTGACTTAAAATGACTTAGTTACATAGATCATCTTTGATATCGCATCCAAATCTCGCCCATCATCGAAGATTTTCATCAATGCACACTAATGCATACTAACATTCACCAACTTTTTAGCTTTCTTCGATATCGTCTATTTATCTTTCCATCTTGTAGGTTTTTATCTTGTTCTCTTGTCAACATGTCATTTTCATGTCAACATTAGTGTCAATTAACGATCAAAGGTCATCAACAATGACAAACTTTTTTCACCTAAGACGTATAAATCTAATATATTCTAATTAGACCTTTTATAAAATTTTGAAAGAAGATTTGTACCTCTTTTTAGCTATTGAATGAAGTTACCAACGGAGAAAATTTCAACCAGCAAACTGTTATGGTCTAATTGTCCCACATCGGCCAAATAAGGGGCTGATGTGGGGTTTATAAGTTTATGGGTTCTCCCATCTTTTAAACTAGTTTTTTAGGGTGAGCTCTCTCATAATACTTGTAACAAATGGTATCATAACCAATATCACTCTTTCGAGTCCTCGTGTCACAGGTGGTGATGCCGGTATTATAGTGTTCTCCCGAGGTTAGAAAAGGTCTAATACATAGCTAACTCGCGGGTGCCTGGCTAAAGAGCGTGATAGAATGTTATGATCTAATTGTCCCACATCAATTAAATAAGAGGCTGATGTGAGATTTATAAGCTTATAGACTCTTTCATCCTTTAAGCTAACTTTTGGGGTTGAGCTTTCTCTTAAGACCTGTAAGCAAATTGAGCTAATAATAATGGACTAGAAATAGAAGGAGGCTTGGCCGGCTAAATTCCTTTGATAGATTGTACCAACGATATAAATTGAAGAGACACGCCTTCCAACTATCATATTAGTACAGAGTTTGCTTCTCAAAAGATTGAACATAACGGTGGAATCCCAGAATTTTCCCTTTAGAAAAGAACAATTGCAGAACAGCCACATGGATATAACTTTACGCAACTCTACGTGTATATATTTATGTATTCAGTATTTTACTCACATTCTTCTTGTCCTGACCTATAAATAGTTAGAATTTGTAGTCATGGATATGACGAGTATGCATATATAAAACAAAATATGGTAATAGCTTTCTCACTTCCTTATTTACGAGAAGTCGGTAAGCATTTATGGTGCCACTCTCATTAGATTCAGGCAAAAGTAGAGGCGATTGGGTGACGATTTCTGTGGAGGAGGGTGATTAGCAAGCATACTCATAATAGCATGTTCGGCTCGGAGGCTGAGGCTGAGGTAGAGGTAGGCAAAGCCGAGCCTGCATCAATCGAAGTAGGACAAAAGCAACAACACCACTTCGTGCTGGTTCACGGACTAGGTGGAGGAGGATGGTGCTGGTACAAAGTTCGATGCTTAATGGAGAATTCAGGCTACAAAGTTTCGTGTATTGACCTCAAGAGTTCTGGCATAGATCCAACTCATGCCGATTCAATCCTTACTTTTGATGACTATAACAAGCCTCTCATTGACTTCATATCATCCTTACCAGATCATCACCAGGTTACATCTAATCAAACATAATTACCATAAATTAGGCGATGCAATTGTACATATACATGTATAGCATGTAAAAAATTGTGTTTGTTGGCCAGGTGATATTGGTTGGACATAGTGCTGGAGGACTAAGCATAACGCAAGCCATTCACAAATTCCGTGGAAAGATTCGTCTTGCAGTTTATTTAGCCGCCACCATGCTCAAGCTGGGTTTCTGGACTCATCAAGATGTCCAAGATGTAATGTCTTCTTGTCCGTTTTCTACATTCATTAACTCTTTCTTTTTTTTTTTTGTTGCACATCTCTCTCCTCTAACATATGCATTCATGTCCATTTTCTTCCATCTTCAAACACTTTGTTAAAATCTCAGCAGATGCATTAACTGTCCGTTGTTTTAGACCAAGTTCTTGCTCTTATGATGTGTATTTTGGTAAAGTCGAGACTGTGAGCAAGTCAAAACTAAAAATAAGGTTCATGAGTAACAAATTAGCATGCTTTGCATAGATATTAATTGGATGAAATGTATGAGTGTACTTAGAAGACATAAGATTGGTTGAATCACCGGCCAGCTGTCTACACGAAAGAATATGTTACAGGTTGTTGCCGGCTATTTACCACCATAGGCATAGGCCACTGGCAGTCCCAACTCTTAACACTGCAACGAAAAAGAAAAAACGGTGAATAAGTCAACTCCGCCGTTTATTTCCGTTTCTGTGGAAAACTGGAGACAAAAGCTAGTGGCTTGAATGCCAACCCAATTCTAGACGACGTGATAAGATGGATTGGAGAATCTTCATAATGGAGATAGTGGTGCGGTGGTAGCTCATCAGCACTCAGCAAGTCATAGTGGTGCGGTGGTAGCTCACCAGCACTCAGCATTAGACGGACTTACTGAATGTTCTTCATGCTTGTTTCATTGCACTAATAGGACCAATTTTCTTTTCTTTTTTTTTTATTGCCCTTTTACTGTTTGTGGTTTGTGTTGTGATCCTCAAGTATGACATAGAAAGAGCATGACAAACAGGGAGTACCCGATTTATCTTCATTTGGCGACGTGCTTGAGCTCGGTTTTGGGTTGGGAGATAGGCAACCTCCAACCAGCGCAATTGTCAAAAAGGAATTCCAACGCAAAATTATCTATCAGTTGAGTCCTCCAGAGGTACGTAGCGTGTGTATATGTACTTGCCGCATAATCATTCATTACCAGCATCACAGATAACCTAAGCCACCCTGGCTGCTATGCAAGAGCAAGAGGGCTCATTTAATGTTCGTGTTTAGTTGGTTTCTATTTCAATACACCCAGAAAACACGAGCAAATATTTTGTCAAACGCTTCTTATTTGGCGACTCCACGTTAAGGCATAGACAAACTTTGTTTCGGCCAGGATACCACCTTAGCTGCCATGTTATTGCGGCCGGGACCCCTCATGGCGTTGCAGTCCGCGCAATTCACGGTGGGGAATGATGCTATAGAAGAGGTGCGACGTGTATACATTAAGACAACGCACGACAATGTTGTCAAACCTCAGCAACAAGATGCAATGATACAGAGGTGGCCGCCGTCTGCGGTTTACGTTATGGACAGCGACCATAGTCCTTTTTTCTCTTCCCCTTTTCTGCTGTTTGGCTTGCTTGTCAAGGAAGCCGCTTCCATTGATTGAATCACGTACATGTAACTAACATATGACAGGTGAATCCTTGTTTATCCCTCTTCTTTCGTTTCTCGTGTTTTTTTATGTCAACTACAATTAGTTTTCTTGCCATGCAAAGTGACCAAAATATGTAAAGGAGAACTAGGCAAACAAAACGATTATAGTTAGGATGTTAATTATAAACGATCGTTGTATGCTCAATAAGAAACGACTAGATAAACTTTTTTCTACCTAATTCGAGGCTAGTAACTCCATTATGATAACTGGAAGGAAAGGGGATTTGGGGTTTTAAAAAGGGATGTGAATGGATATACTTCGTTCAATGAACTTCTACCAGACCAGAATAAGAAAAAAAATCGCAACTAAACAATCAAACAAAGTCCCCTACCTGGAACCCCAATCCTTACCTCACTATTTCCTTCCCCCAAAAGCGCATTACATGACAGGCCTCCGCTGAACTCAGAAAATGTCCAAGAGGAATAAATCAGGAAATCTCACAGCACATAAAAAGCATAAATTGTTGCCGCCATAAGCAGCTTGTGCAAGACAGAAGAATCTCATATAATGTCATGTCATCAGGTTAAAGAAGAAAAATTCCATCTCAAAAGCAAAGTACGTCAATTGCATCGATTTATTGCAACCATTGGAGCCTCTTCAGCTTTTTAATTATGAAACTTACTCAGCAGGATATAGATTGAAGGTGTGCCAACATGAAGCCTCGGGCATCAAAAGGAAATCCAAGGGGCAAAACTGAAATAAAAAGGATGAAAGGGACATTTTCAAAAAATTTTGGAAAAAGGTCCACCATTAGCCTTCTTTTTCAAGCTTTTCAAGTTCCTCACGCTGTTTTCTTTCTGCTTCCTGAAGTTCTCTCTCATCGTCTTCTTCCTCCTCAATTTGGTCAAGATGATCAAATTCCTTACTAGCTGCCATTGCTTTTACCACAGGATCTCTTAGTTCAGATATTAGTCCCCCACCAATTTTGTACTCTTCTTCATCCCCAATAAGAAAAATTCGCTGGTCAGGTCCAGATGCCATTGGAATATCAACTGACAATAGCTTTATATCATACTGCCAAGGAGGAAAATATCAGACACAAAAACGAGGACTTCACTATTCAAGTACCTTGAACCATTAATTTTTTATGTGACGGCTTACATGGAAACCATCTTCATTTACATGGGTATACTTCCCAATTCCCATTCTTGTCTACTTAGTAAGCCTGAGTTTGTATTATTTAAACTTAAGAATACAAATCAAATCTTGCTACAACTTCACTACTCACAACCAGCACAAAAACCACAAAAATGAACATAACAAGCCAACAAAACAGGACTTCCAACAATCAGAGAAAAGAAACTTTCCTCTCAACAAATTTTGTTTTTAAAAAAAAAAGGAAATCATGGTCAAGGAAAGATTTACAAGGTGAGAGGTTGTGCCTGTCCATAAATCATCAAATTATAATTTTATGATTCTACATTCTCTCTCTGTCTCTATCTAGCTTTCTCTCTGGCCACAAACATTCAGTCAAAGCAATAAATCTTGGTAACTATATCTAGACAACTTATTAATAGATACAATAATCAGTCAAGTTTACTCGCTCTGATCTAAATAATTTGAAGAAATAGACAGACCTAGTAATTAGTATTGTGGTTACAACTAGGGTCAATTAACAATCTGTAACTGGATTAACTCGACAACTTAGATGCAGATGATCTAGATGTCAATTTAGAATAGAGCATGAGAACTAAACTTGGAACCTTTGTGAGCTTTTTTTCTATGACTTACTAGCACTACAAGCTAGATCTGCAATTAACCCAACTCATAATCCATCCAGTACGATATAGGTTCCACCTTATTTAACATGACAGTGCCACATGCCAAGTCAGAAATTTACCACAATTTGTTAGCATCATCACAGAGATGATCAGTTGAACTTCTAGAAAAGTTTCATATGCAACTCATGTGAAAGAAAAACGGAAGAGGATTAAATAATTAAACAGAAGGTTGTCCTTTTTACAGAATGTTTTATATTGCCTTCAAAGAGAATCTGGAAGAGTAAAACACTCTTAAGTTACAAGCTACAACTCTTCCCAGCAACTTATTTCGTTAAACTTTAATACAACAAATCAGCTCAAACATTTCTTGACGCTGAAGCCCAACAAGGAAAACCAAGAAACAGGAGTTATTTCAATTTGAGAAGCTAGTCATCACCAAGTACATAAAACGAAAAGAAGATGCAGTACAGAAGCAAACCTGGCCCCTTTTCTTCTTTACTTCAACACTGACTAGACCTTTTCTCTCAGAACCTCGTACCGGGAATATGAGAAAACATCGCTTGCTCCTATATCTTGGCTTGAAGTTCTTCAATGTAAGCCCACCTCCTGACATGACATATGCTCTTAATTCAGTTCCAGCAAGAGGAGCACCCATAATTTCAAGAATCCCAGCCGAGCTATTAAGCCTCCTCATGGCCATCCTATAAACTCTATCAGGATTGATTGTAAGCCTCGAGCGAAGGTATAAGCCCTATGGTGGAAAAGATAGTAAATTTCTAAACCAGTCACAAATCTAAGACAGCAACGATGCCAACAAAAAGACTAAATTTGCTAGGACTTTAAACGTGCACAGGTTAAGAGGATGTAAAATTTATGTCTTACCTCGGCTCCAGATGACAGTGATACATTGCTGATTTACTAAACATGAATCAAGTAGATCATTTGACCACCCAAATCGAGGAAAAAGCTACACTACATCGCTTTTCTTGTAAACAAGATTATTGTAGAATGCATTCAAGTGCAAAAGAGAGAAAGCGAAAGCGAAAAGTAACTTACAGAGAAGGCGACAATGGCAGAGGAAAGAGCAAGGAAACCGTACTTGGCCAAGCCTTCAGAGAGGCCAATAAAGGTACTTGCAATACCATACATCGTCCTCCAAAGTAAACCACATAAAAGCACTCCTCCGGCTCCAAACACAAACACATAATTTCTCCTAAAAAATGCATCAATCTGCAGGCCTATAGCCTCACGATAACTGGAGAAAGCAGAGGCAACAGCACTAGTCTGCTTGTCGAAGAAGCTTTTGGAGGAAAAGTGCTTGATCCCATAATAAGCGTGTTTGTTGAGGAATGAAGAGGATAAACTGGAATACCCAATTGGTTTAGAAGAAGGAGGAGGAGGAGGCAGCAGAAAAGGACTAGAGTTTGAACGCGTGGTGGGTGTCACCGTATGTGGGAAAGATCGGGTGGGAAATTTGGAAGGAGAAGGGGGTTTAGGAACCTGGGTGCTGTAGTAGCAAAATCTGAGCCTAAACAAAGCTGTCTGGAGACTAGTTCGTGATGCTTTTGACATTTGGTTCAAATCAAATCACAGACTTCGCACAATTACCTGAACCGATACCCAATTCCTATATCCTTTCTCACAACATGAAGATAGATAAAGAGAACGAGTTGTCAAGAAGAAGACTAACTTAGAATCTTAGTGAATTGTAACGAGTTCATGGACAGTAGGGGTTTCTGGACCGAGAAACCAGAGCTCCTTGCGGGAGGCTTTTTGCCTTGTTACTAACCGTCCTCCGTCGGCGGTGTTCAGGTCAATGTTTAGCTCATCGCGCGAATCACACTCCCAATGGTTTTTACGTTTATACCTTTAAATTATTTTATTAAACATAAATTAAACTTCTACATTTAAAATGAACTTTAATTTTGCAAAAAGTTCAGATTAAATTATTATTTAACGGAAAATCTTAATAGGATATATTTCCATTAATTTTTTGCCTGGTCACTAGAAATATATTTTGTCTTAATGTACTTATGAGTCCAATATTGCCACGTAGCATGCATCCATCATAATAAAATTTTAATTAGTTTTAGTGTGATTTTATTCATCATCATCATCATCATCACCCAGTTTAAAATCTCGCAATAAAGCGAGATCTGGAGAGGTCTGATAGTACGCTGCCTTACCCCTATATAATAGAGAGGCTGTTTCCGGTAGACCCACATGCAGATGTGACAATAGAAAGTGATGCAGATAACAAAACTGAAATGCAGATAACAAATAATACAAATAATAAAGATACAAAAACAAAATACTAATAATAAAATACTGATAATAAATAATAATAAATAAATAAATAACGAAAAAATAGGAAAGGGAATAGGAACGAAGGAAAGACCTGATATGGAGCCCAGTTCTACTAAATACCTTATAGGCTGCACCAGGTAGGCTCTGCTCATCGCTATGGGGCTAGGAGTGCTAGCGCTGCTACCTTGTGTAGATGACACTCCTACAAGGACCACCATTCTTATTGGATTATTTGAAGGGTTTCCTTTACCCGTATCCGATCCTGCCAAAATTTTCTATATCTGACCAGTTCCACTGTAAGAGCTAACTCTGACATATCCTCCTTAACCACTTCCCTCCACGTCTTGTATGGCCTACCTTTTCTCCTCTTGTAGCCAGTAAGAATAATTTGCTCACATCGTCTTACCGGAGCATTCGGGTGCCTTCTGCACACATGCCCAAACCACTGAAGCCTGGTCTCTCTCATCTTGTTGGCAATACTGGTCACATGTAGTCTGTCTCGCACCACACGATTGTGGACTCTATCTCGCCTAGTGATGTCACACATCCACCGAAGCATATGCATCTCTGCTACCAACAGTTGTCTTGTATGTCGACTTCTGACGGGCTAACACTCTGCCCCATATAACACGGTTGGTCTAATCACCATTCTGTAAAACTTCCCTTTAAGCTTTAAAGGGATCTTTTTATCACATAAGACCCCTGATGCGCTTCGCCATTTGCTCCACCCAGCTCGGATAAGATTGACTATATCATCATCAATATTACCATCTCCCTGGATGATAGACCCGAGGTATCTAAAGCTCTGTTTTTGTGGTATGACATCAGTTCCAATTTTTACCGCCGCCTCATGGACCATCTGACTTCCTGAAAAGTTGCATTCCAAGTACTCCGTCTTAGACCTGCTCAGTCTAAAGCCTTTCGACTCTAATGTCTCTCTCCAACATTCTAGCTTGGAATTGACTCCCGCCCTAGTCTCATCTACCAAGACAATATCGTCAGCAAATAGCATACACCAAGGTACTTCTTCTTGGATATGATTAGTAAGCTCATCTAACACTAAGGCAAACAGAAAAGGGCTTAAGGCGGAGCCTTGGTGTAAGCCAATATCAATAGAAAATGCTTCTGTGTCACTCCCTATCGTCCTTACGTTAGTCACTGCTTCTTCATACATATCTCTAATAACGCGTATATAGGTTGGGTGGATTCCTTTTACCTCCAAGCACTTCCATAAGATTTCCCGAGGAACCCTATCATACGCCTTCTTCAAATCGATAAAGATCATATGTAAATCTCTTTGACGTTCTCTGTAGCCTTCCATAAGCCTATGAAGAAGATGTATGGCTTCGGTAGTGGACCGACCAGGCATAAATTCAAATTGGTTGGCTGATATAGAAGCTGCTCTCTGGACCCTCTTCTCGATTACCTTCTCCCATAGCTTCATGGTATGACTTAGTAATTTGATACCTCTATAGTTGTGGCACTGTTGTTTGTCCCCTTTGGCCTTGTATATTGGAATCAACCTACTCAATCTCCATTCATCTGGCATTTTGGTGAAGTCTAGTATCACATTAAAAAGGCGAACTAACCACTCAATACCTATAAAACCTATCCGCTTCCATACTTTTATAAGAATCTCATCCGGCCAGATTGCCCTTCTGCTCTCCATCACTCTCAAAATTTTTGTAATTTCGCCCCTTGTAACCATACTGAGTTGGGACCAGTTTGAAAAATTTTTGTAATTTCGCCCCTTGTAATTCTCTATTGACCGAAATGCCTTCGTTATACAAGCCGAAAAAGTATCTCTGTTACCTACTTTTGATGGCCTGTGTCTTTGTGAGTATGTGACCTGTTTCATCGCGTATACAGTAGACTTGGTTGAGATCTTTCGTCACACGTGCTCAATCCCGCGCCAACTTGAAAATTCTTTGTGCTCCCTTGAACGTATCCAAATCCCTGTACATAGACTCGAATGCTTCTCCTTTCGCTACTGCAATTGTCTTCTTTACTTTCTGCTTTGCTATTTTATACCTTATTTTATTGGCCACCTGCTCTGCATATGTTGTACTTGCTACCAGGTCTTTATATGCTCTCTTTTTCGCCCTTACCGTCTCCTGAACCTCTCCCGACCACCACCAGGATTCCATCCGCTTGTCCCTCTGACCTTTAGAAATTCCTAGGAGTTTTGTAGCAGTTTCCCTCACTATAGGGGCTACTCCTTCCCACATCCGATTTGCATCTCCTCTCATAGCCCATGCTGCTTTATACCAGATTTGAGTCCTAAAACGATCCACCATGTCTCCTTTTAGAGTCCACCATCTAATTTTACGACATCGCTTAGTAAATCGATGTGTCCTCCATCTCTTAATCTCTAGATCCAAAATCAACAATTTATGCGGAGTTGATAGGCATGCTGCCGGGAGCACTTTGCAATCCTTGCACCATGCTCTAACGCGCTTCCTGACAAGGAAATAATCAATCTGTTTCTTAGTCGTGTTACTCTTAAACGTCACCAGGTGTGCCTCATTTTTCTTAAAAAAGGAATTGGCTATCACCAACTCAAACACCACTGCCATGTCCAGTAAGACATTTCCACTCTCGTTTCTAGTGCCGTATCCAAAACCCCCATGAGTTCCTGTATACCCATCTGAGGCAGCTCTTATATGACCATTAAAATCACCTCCTAAGATACCTTGCTCAGAGTCAGGAATTTATCGGAGCACTTCATCCAGTGCTGCCCAAAATACACGTTTTTATTGTTCGTCTAACCCAACTTGCGGGGCGTAAGCACAGACTACATGGAGAACATCCTTGCTAAGAACAATTTTTGCCACTATAATCCTATCATTTACCCTTGTGATCCCCGCCACTTGATTTAGAAGCTCTTGGACCACTAGGATAC
>JANZXP010000196.1:10895261-10908085 GCA_027576715.1 Erythroxylum flavicans | reverse complement strand
AATAATACAAATAATAAAGATACAAAAACAAAATACTAATAATAAAATACTGATAATAAATAATAATAAATAAATAACGAAAAATAGGAAAGGGAATAAGAACAAAGGACAGACCTGATATGGAGCCCAGCTCTACTAAATACCTAATAGGCTGCACCAGATCGGCTCTGCTCGTCGCTATGTGGGCTAAGAGTGCTGGCACTGCTACCTTGTGTATATGACAATCCTACAGAGTCCGCCATTCTTGTTGGATCGTTTTCGGACACCTAAAAAAAATCTAGAAAAGATAGATTAGAGTTCCTACACAGGTGAATAACGTGTGCGAGCAATGACAATAAATCCTCGTAATACACTGACTCGACTACCTTGTCGTACTTTGAAGGGTTTCCTTTACCCTTATCCTATCTCGCCAAAATTTTCTATATCTGACCAATTCCACAGTAAGGGCTAACTCTGACATATCTTTCTTAACTACTTCCCTCCACGTCTTGTATGGCCTCCTTTTCTCCTCTTGTAGCCATTAAGAATAATTTGCTCACATCGTCTTACCGGAGCATCCGGGTACCGTCTGCTCACATGCCCAAACCATCGAAGCCTGTTCTCTCTCATTTTGTTGGCAATACTAGTCACCTGTAGTCTGTCTCCCACCACACGATTGCAGACTTTATCTTGCCTAGTAATGTCACACATCCACCGCAGCATACGCATCTCTGCTACTAACAGTTGTCTTGTATGTCGACTTCTGATGGGCCAACATTCTGCCCTATATAACATGGTTGGTCTAATCACCATTCTGTAAAACTTCCCTTTTAGCTTTAAAGGGATCTTTTTATCACATAAGACCCCTGATGCACTTCGCCATTTGCTCCACCCTGCTCGGATACGATTGACTATATCGTCATCAATATTACCATCTCCCTGGATGATAGACTCGAGGTATTTAAAGCTCTATTTTTGTGGTATGACATCAGTTCCAATTTTTATCGCCGCCTCATGGACCATCTGGCTTCCTGAAAAGTTGCATTCCAAATACTCCGTCTTAAACCTGCTCAGTCTAAAGCCTTTCGACTCTAATGTCTCTCGCCAACATTCTAGCTTGGAATTGACCCCCGCCCTTGTCTCATCTACCAGGACAATATCGTCAGCAAATAGCATACACCAAGATACTTCTTCTTGGATATGATTAGGAAGCTCATCTAAAACTAAGGCAAACAGAAAAGGGCTTAATGTGGAGCCTTGATGTAAGCCAATATCAATAGAAAACGCTTCTGTGTCACCCCCTATCGTCCTTACTCTAGTCATTGCTCCTTCATACATATCTCTAATAATACGTATATAGGTTGGGTGGATTCCCTTTGCCTCCAAACACCTCCATAAGATTTCCTGAGGAACCCTATCATACGCCTTCTCAAAATTAATAAAGATCATATGTAAATCTCTTTGACGTTCTCTGTAGCCTTCCATAAGCCTACGAAGAAGATGTATGGCTTCTGTAGTGGACCGACCAGGCATAAATCCAAATTGATTGGCTGATATAGAAGCCGCTCTTCGGACCCTCTTCTCGATTACCTTCTCCCACAGCTTCATGGTATGACTTAGTAATTTGATGCCTCTATAGTTGTGGCACTGTTGGATGTCCCCTTTGGCTTTGTATATTGGGATCAACCTACTCAATCTCCATTCATCCGGCATTCTGGCTGAGTCCAGTATCACATTAAAAAGGCGAACTAACCACTCAATACCTATAAAACCAATCCGCTTCCATACCTCTATAGGGATCTCATCTGGCCCGACTGCCCTTCTGCTCCCCATCACTCGCAAAATTTTTGTAATTTCGCCCCTTGTAACCCTACCGAGTTGGGGCCAGTTAGGAAAATGCTCTAAGACGACATGTCCACCTAACTCTCTATTGACCGGGATGCCTTCGTTGTACAAGCCGAAAAAGTATCTCTGCCACCTACCTTTGATGGCCTTTGTCTCTGTGAGTATGTGACCTGCTTCATCGCGTATACAGTAGACTTGGTTGAGATCTTTCGTCGAACGTGCCCTATCCCGCGCCAACTTGAAAATTTTTTGTGCTCCCTTGAACGTATCCAACTCCCTGTACATAGACTCAAATGCTTCTCCTTTCGCTACTGCAATTGTCTTCTTTGCTTTCTGCTTTGTCATTTTATACCTTATTTTATTGGCCACCCGCTCTGCATCTGTTGTACTTGCTACCAGGTCTTTATATGCTTTCTTTTTCGCCTTTACCGTCTCCTGGACCTCTCCCGACCACCACCAGGATTCCATTCGCTTGTCCCTTTGACCTTTAGAGATGCCTAGGAGTTTTGTAGCAGTTTCTCTCACTATAGGGGCTACTCCTTCCCACATCCGATTTGCATCTCCTCTCATAGCCCATGCAGCTTTAGACCGGATTTGAGTCCTAAAACGATCCACCATGTCTCCTTTTAGATTCCACCATCTAATTTTACGACATCGCTTAGTAAATCGATGTGTCCTCCATCTCTTAATCTCTAGATCCAAAACCAATAATTTATGCGGGGTTGATAGGCATGCTGTCGGGAGCACTTTGCAATCCTTGCACCATGCTAATTATTAATGTGATTTTATTAATTTTAATTATTGTTAATTAGAGTTAATTAAAATTAGGGATAAGGTTTACGTACTACTAAGTCTTCCCAAACTCCGCGTACCAACGAGTTACACTAGATGTTGTTGTTGTAGAATTAATTAAAAATAATTAACCTAACTTAATATAATAAATTCTAGTAAACTTAGATTTCCAATTTTCGCAGGATCTAAATCTTAAATTCATCACCAATGACTCCCTTCATCCTCTTCCTCATTCCAATTTTGTAGCATTATTTGTGTTCTTTCTCCTTAAATTTCAATTTTATTTGTTCTCAACTTTCTTTTAAGAGAATTCTAAGCTTCTAAACTTCATGTACTCATTCACTGATAACAATTCTTCTCCAACCTTGCTTAGACCATTGACGTGCTTCAGTTTCTTGGCTGCCAAAACACTTCCATCGTTAAGTTGAGCCTTATACATAAACCCAAAACCTCTAGAGCCTATAAGGGTGTAATCATGGAAGCCATTTGCTTCTTTAAGAAGGTAAGTAAAAGTAAACTTTCACAAATGTAACAAGATTAATGCTTAAACCTCTCGGAGTAATTTGAGAATTTTTGTTTATTAGAATTTGTTAGACTAAGTTAGGTTAATTAGTTTTAATTATATTTAATTAAAATGACTAAAAATAATTAAATCACATTATAACTTATTAATTTTTATTAAAATGGATGTCAAGATGTGCCCCACAGTACCACGTGTATGCAATATGGCATTGTGGGTCAATAAGTAGATTATAAAATAATACATTTCTGACACATTAGCAATTATGTGGTAAAAAACTACCGAAGACATAACTTTGCGAGCTTTTTCATCTACTGAGGGTTTAATTTAAATATTTTTGCAAATGTTATGATTCATTTTGAATGCTCTGAAATATTAAGGTATAATTTATATTTTGATGAAAATATTAAGGTCAAAATTTTCAATTTTGCCTTATTAATTATACCATTTTTACATTGAAAACAAAATTTCCACTACTTAATATTAGGGTTCACAATGGACTGAATCAAGTAAGATCGTTTATGGTTTAAATTCGACTAAAGATTTTTTATTTCAACCTAAGGCTTGACTGAGCCTAAACATACAGTTCTAACTCAAGTATAATCGAGTTTTGCTCGATCTGAAACTCATCAAGTTCAAATTAGAAAGAAAGAAGATGTTTTTAGGATAGGTATAGAGTGTGGAGGCTCATTTATAATCCCTTTGGTACAAATGGATATACAATTATTTCATAAAAATAGGAGTGTGTGGAGTTTGTATATGAAGCACTATCCCTCTTCTACTTTGAAAGCAATCTTTAATATCAGAGAAAGATTCAGAATTGACTTCATTAAACTAACAGGAAATGAAGAATCCATTAGTTTTTGGCAAGATAATTGATTATTTATGGGTCCTTTAGATGAATCGGTTAATGGCTCACCTCTTAGGTTTGTGATTCACCAGAAAGCAACATTATCAACAACTTTAATGAAAAAGGAGATCATTAAACAAGCTCCTATTGTTAGCTCTATGAAAAATGAGATTATTTATACCATTATTAATATAGAAGAGCATAGATTCATTCGAAAATACACTTCTAATGACATATTTACCATCCCATCATGCAAAAAGGTTCTATTATGTGATTTGGCATTTAGATCTTAAACTAAAGTGGTGTGGTTGAGCCATATTCATCCGCAAGCTTCTACCACTTTATTGCAATGAAGAACAAGCTATCAATTGTGGATAAACTTGCTAGGTCTCTAAATTTCAGCAACCAGTGTACACTTTGCAGAAGTGCTCAAGAAAGAATAGATCACTTATTCTTTAAATACACTTTTACTATTGAAATTTGGAAAGTACTACTGATGAGATTCTTAACTACTTATGAACCAAATGATTTGAACAATATCAAGAGCTGGTGCTCAAAAATTAGCATCCAAACAGAACTATAAAATGGTGCTTCTATATATCATTGTCTTGCCTAGTTACAGGCACTTGGAATGAGAGAAACAATTGCATTTTCTAGGATAAATGACTCTCCAAAGAGCAATTATATAGTCATCTTATATAGTTTATCAAATATCAAATAAGAATTTACAAGCTTAGATTCCAAGAAGTGCAGTATCATCTCTCTAATGAGAATATTTAGAACTATTTCCTCTAAGTTTAATGACTTGTAATCCTCTCTAATTGCTAGTGCTCTTCTACTTTTGTTATTGAAGTTATTCTCCTAGTATGCCTTTTATGGCTTAATTCAATTCAGCTTTTCTAAAAAGAAAATATCATTGATTCTTATAAGTTACCATGGTATAACACTAAGGTTGATAAAGTTGAAATTCTTATAATTTTTAATAAACAAAGTTACAAATATTGCATCTATTCTATATTTAAATAGCAACTATTGTAATCTTCTAATTTCAAAATTTGTATAGTTCAATATCACTTTAATTTTCGCCTATTTACCTTATAGCTTATGTATATACTTTATGCATACCACCATTTAACATGCAACCTCCTCCTTTTAACTTATTATTCTTAACGTTCAACCTTTTATTGTTAGCATTTACTTCATTATTAATAGATTTGACCATCTCAATTAAATCCTCATCCACCCATATAAAAAATTTACATCCCTTCCTATAAGCATATAATGACATAAATTATTCATGTTAAAATAACAACTACTTAATAATCAATAACTTGCCTATGTTATTATTAGAGCATCTCTAAACTTTTCTTCCATGATTTTCATTAATATGAGAATTGATTATAAGACTTCAACTTCTACATTGAACCCGTTCATCATATTACTTTTGACTATGACTCCTTATTGGTTTGAAAGATTCACCATCTACTATTTTTATCAACTATCTATACCAATCAAATATCAAACATAACAAATTTAATCACCACAATTAATTACATTGTTTCAATGTTGCTACCTAGGAACCTAAAGCTTTAATCATGTGAATAAAAGTGTGTAAGTTTCAAAATTGCTTCAATCTCCCACAAGACGAAGAAAAATGAGTCGGCTTTTAATTCTTCCAAGTTGTGTTAAAATCATCACTCCTACAAGGTGGTTTTCGACCATGGTTTTAGTATGATCATGGTGTTTGAAACTATCACTCTATTTGTTAGGATATATGTTATATATCTAAGTAATTAGTTTTGACATTATTTATTAATTGGACATATAAGATATTAATTGGATAATGACTTGGATTCAAAAGCTATACGGATAATCTTCTAGTTGAAAAAGAATCCTATCTTGGATTACAGTCTATTATCATGCCTATCTTGGATTGAAGTCTATTATCATGTTGGTAATTGAATTGTGTTTTATGTGGATTTTGTGAATTTGGGATAAGAGAAGAAAACAAAGAGAAGTGGTAGTGGCATGTTGGCGAATGATTTTTAAAGTGTGAGAATCGTGCATATGCATCTATGGGGTGAGTTGACGTCAACCTGAATTGAGGAGTGAAATTGAATTGAAAAAAGATTTATATGTTGCGTCATGGAGGTGCTCTAGTTTTTACCATTCAATAACCGAAGTCAATCCTAGTTTAGTATGGAGTAAAGTGGTGGTTGCGTGGGTGTTAATTGATTATTGAATCAACAGTGTAGAAGTAAATCTTAGTTAAGCAGCAAAGATTGTGCGGCTGTGCGTTAATGGTGGATTGAGTAAAACACACGGTGACCATCTTACATCTCTGGGTTAATTGCTGAAAATAAAAATCGTGTGGTGTGTAAGAAGAGTTACAGTGCGGTGGTGTAGTGAGCATTAATTATATATGGGATTCTGTCATGTAATGAATAGGTCTGTGCTTGTTATTTATTATTTTGCTTTTGATTGATTTTGTTTTTGTTTGTGCCAGAGACGACCACGATAAAATTGAAAAGTTTGCGAAACTATTACCCCCTTCAGTTTTTCACTATTTAATGATTTTAACATGTAACATTATCAAATTGCCTTTCTAATAACTAATTTTATTAAGTAAACCAAATAATATTACAACAATAATATCTCCATAAAAGTCTCACTGAATGCAAATAATAATAATAATTATAGATTATTACAAGTGCGTGTTAATCATTTCTTGACAAATAATGAAAAAAGATCCAAATACTATTTATTTAACAAAAAGTTTAATTAAAAACTTGAATGCATTTAAATAAAAGTTTTAGGATCAGAATGAGTTTTTCTATTAGAAAAATGCTAATAGAATAGACAACGACAAACACTCAAGACATGAAGAACTCTTGACATTGAGACACGCAAGGAGGGGTAGCATACGTGGCAGGCAACTGCTGCTTTTCTCTCCAGTTCATTAATTGGACATTGTTCTTGTAAATAAATAAAAATATGTTTTTATCAAAAGGAAAAAGAAAAGAAAGAAAGAAAGAAATTCATTTCAACCCCCGTCTTTGGTCAAGAAGAGTTTGGATTGGAATCGAGAGACAAGAGGATGAAGATATTTCATGTGCCTTGCTTGGAGGACAACTATGCCTACTTGTGAGTCTAATTTTCCTACTTCCTCTTCTCTTGTAACATACGCAAATACAGAGATTGGGTTTAGTGGTTCATAATTGACAAACAATCCTCAGGATCATCGACGAGGACACTAAAGAAGCCGCAGTGGTGGATCCGGTGGAGCCCCTCAAGATTCTCAAGGTTGCTAATGAACACGGCGTCCATCTCAAGTTCGTTCTTACGACTCACCATCACTGGTTAGTTTCTATATTTTCATTTACTTTGTTTGTTAGAGACTACAACTTTGTAAAAGCGCGAGTGTAAATGCGTTCCCAGAGATTTATTAATTGTTCTTAGGGATCACGCTGGAGGAAACGAAAAGATGAAGCAGCTGGTGCCTGCGATCAAGGTGTATGGTGGTTCGCTAGACAAAGTTATGGCTTGCACTAATCAAGTTGAGAATGGCGATAAGTGGTCGCTTGGGGCTCATGTTCATATTTTGGCTCTTCACACACCATGGTAACCGAACTGTCTTCTTCTAGAATCTATCATGCCCCTTACAAATACCAAGTTATTCTCCATTTCTGGTCGTCTGTTAATGTGTGGAGCTCAATCTTGAATTCAGTAATAGTTATAAAACACACCTTTCTGCTTTAAAATAAATTTCTTACTCTTTTGTTTCTCTGATTTCCTCAATCAGTCACACCAAAGGTCACATAAGTTATTATGTGACTGGCAAGGAGACCGAGGACCCTGCTGTTTTCACTGGGGATACATTGGTATGTCCAAAGATGGATTCTTTTTCTCTTAATCTGTATGCAACTATTGGACTTGGAAAATTTATCTATTTTATAATTTTTTATTTTTGGCAAAACAAACCTTTCTTTCGTTCACCACTGCAGTCATCTATCCTTTCTTTTGGTATTATCAAAAAGTTAGGTTTCTGTCGTTTTACCAGTGCTGCAGTTGCTAGGCCTTAAATCAATTGGAATTCAGATGCTTATTATAATTATTAAGTGTTATAATTGCAATTGCGATTGTATTGTGATTACAATTCCAACTCTAGTTCCAACTCTATGATCCATACGCACCCCAAAAATTTTTTATTTGAGCATTCTTCATGCTTGAAGTTGTTCATCTGAATTATCCTCTTTGTTAGTAAACTATGGTTCTAATATGGTAGCTTTATTTGGTATTGTGTAGTTCATTGCAGGCTGTGGGAGGTTTTTTGAAGGCACGGCAGAACAGATGTATCAGTCACTTTGTGTAACATTGGGTTCATTGCCAAAGCCAACCCAAGTTTACTGCGGTCATGAGGTAAAGATCCCTCACAGCAATATCTCTTGTGAGTTGAGGACTCCTTCCTCATCCTCAAATTCAACCGAATAAGTTCCGAGTTTCTACCACATCCAATGGACTGAAATACTTGAAAGCACTTTCCCAACTGGATTCATCCAGTGGAACTTCTACTGATAAGGTTTAAAAGATGTGATGGTGAAGATACTTTTATTTGAAAGAAGGTCGTGTGAGACCAGTTATAATCAGAGATGCAATTTCCTCTGTACTTCAGAGCAAGCATGAAATTTATTCCCTTGTACATTATGGCATATTTATGCTTGCTGGCACTGTTTTCTTGTCTGGGTGGTGGTGAGCACTATATCTGCTATTGTAACTTCATATTGTTGGGCTTATGCAATTTAGCAACAACAGCAAGCATGTACATGATCATTGACATAAATATCTTTTTCTTTTACGAAGTTTTCTTTCCAGCACTGGATAGATCTTTGCAGAAAGAAATCGGATCATGTTCAAATTTCTCAACTCTTGTCTTGATTTTGCTACACCTAGTTCTGTTTTATTTTCTTCTCTGTGCCTTGCTTTTTTTTTTTTTCACAAGTCAGCTAAATTTTTGGTGGTTATGTTTTTCCAGTACACAGTCAAGAACTTGCAGTTTGCACTGACTGTTGAACCAGACAATTTAAAGACTCAGCAGAAGCTGTCATGGGCTCAGCAACAACGCCAGGCAGGCCTTCCCACTATTCCCTCGACTATTGAGGAAGAAATGGAGACGAATCCATTTATGCGTGTGGAGCTTCCCGATGTGCAGGTTCCTTTTTTACTATCAGTAGATTTGTATGTTACTTGTTTTAGGTAAGATGTTTACTGTACATCCGTTTTGATGGTGTAGGAGACATATTCATTGTACACTTCATGGCTTAGTTGTATTTTGATTTTTGCTCTTCAGCACCTTCGCTACTATTACGCATACATCTGGCTTAGTCACGCAAACTTTCTCATGTGAAACTTGTCTCGTTGACAGGTCAAGGTTGGCTGCACGTCTCCCGTTGAAGCTATTCAAAAGATAAGGCAGTTGAAGGACAATTGGACAGGCTAAATTCAAATGATGACGTTTTCTAGCTCTGTACCACCAAAACTAAAAGTCTTTGTTTAAGAATGTGAAACTTTTTTAATTGTAATTTCTCAAAAAAACTTTTTTAATTGTATGTTCTGTTTCCGCTTGGCTCTCGTGTGTTTGTCGGCCTCGAGTGAAATGGGTTGATATGGTATGCCGAATCACTTTAGCTGATGTATAGAATAAGTTGAACTTAATCCAAGCCCTTTTTTTTTAAACGAACGCTTAATTCGGGTATTTACTTGAGAAAAAAATAAATTGGAGTTGTTATTAATAACAACAAAATTTTGGTTTTTCATACAATTCACATTTTTTATGCTGTGAAAATTAGAAAATTACACTATAACTAATTAATTAAGGTATCAAACGTGAGTTTGGAAAAGAGAATATCAGAAATAATTAAAACATTCCACTCTCAAGCACAAAATATAGTTGCTAAAGCAAATTTGTTAATCCACACCTTTTTTAGGTGCTCCTTGTTAAGATTTATATCTCATTTTTGATAATTGGATTTCTAAGATGATGTAGTTTCAAATTTAAATCAAGATAAAGTAGAAGATATGTTGCATTTGATTGGGCAAAGCTAGCTGGACTATAAGTTAAGAATTGTTATTTTGGTGTAATTAAACAATAATTTTTGTTTGATTTGGATAAAGATTCAATCTTGTAAAAAAATATGGATGTGCACCACGTGACCAAAGTGAGTGCTAAATGAAGAACTCTACTAAGTGAAGGCTCCTTATATGATGAGATGATCTAGCTTGTGCATGTCCCACGGCTGCATAATGTTCATGTTCTTTTTGTTAATTGCCGTAGAACGTGGGTGAGTGGCAATCTTCTAATTGATTTCTTCATGCAACCCAAGTCTTTGTTCTTTGATGGGATTGTCTCATGTTGGCTATGATTATTGATGGTATCAGACGCAGTCGATTGTGAGTGGGTGCCGTGTTTTTGGTTAATGGCGTGATTTTCTGTGGCTGAGTATTCTTCCATCCTTAAACGACAATTTAGGGTTGTCTTGGGTAATTTTATGGCTATCGTTTTTTTGGTATTGGTGTGCGAAAATTCTAGAAGTTTTCGTGATTTTGTAGCTACTATCTTTGTTGTTGGTTTGTTATGAAAAAAATTCAGCAGTTGTCATGGTTATTGCAGCCCTTCGTGTATCACATTTCGGTGAAGAAATATTTGTTGATTTGAGACGTTTTGTGGCTATTGTGTGTGGGATTTTCAGTGACAATATTAAAGCCTCACAATAAATCTTTCGATGGACAACTTCCCTTTCTTTCGTTGATGAAGTGACATATTTAGGGATGTTGCTTTTTATCTCAAGTGTTGTCTTTGTTTAACACTTGAGTTGTTTATTGCATATCGTTATCATTAAACATTGTTGAGAAAATCCTCTGTTGAAGTTAGTACGAGGCGGTCGTACTATTGAGTGTGAAATACTTTCATGGGTTGTGAGGACGAGGGATAGTATTAAGGGTTGAGTGACGTCGGGTCAGTAAAGCTTTGTATAAAACTATTGTCATTAGTAAAAACATTAAACTAGGTAAAGGCCCCGCAGACGTAGGTAATCTGTGCCGAACTGCGTTACCAAATTTTAGGTATTGATCTATTTAATTTCATATTTATTTTTCTATTTTCGTTTGTGTTGAAAAATTAACAGTTGCTAATACAGTTGCTTTATATCTAGTAACCGACAGATACAGTTACAAGCAACTGCAACAGAACCAAGTTTTTGCAGAACTACGTCCTTCGGGATTTACAATTAGTATCAGAGAGGGCCAAATCAGAACTTGGTACATCAAGTCAATACAGATCCGTGTTTTGCAATTATGGCTATAAGAAAAGGGGCATCAACCATCAGGCCACTGTTGTTAGATCGTTCAAATTATCCTACGTAGAAATCACAGATGAGGGTATTCATTTAGGCACAAGGAACAAAAACATAGAACTTGGTTTTAAATGGCTTGACACATCCAGTGACGACTGATAAAAAGGGAGAAGCAGTGCTTAAAGATGTATCTGAGTGGACAAGGGCATAAGAAGACAGAGCGCTTGGAAATTCTCAAGCCTTATACGCCATCTCCAGTGCAGCTGATGAAGATCACTTTGTTATGATATCAGCCTCAAAACTTCAGATGTTGGCTGTGAGATTTGAAGACTTCCATGAGAGATTGCGTGACATAGCAAACTAAGCACATCAACTCGGGAAGAAATACTTTAACCTGAAACTGGTTAAAAAGACATTAAGATCGTTGCCTTTGAGGTTCATACCAAAAATTACGGCCATCGAAGAAGCTCATGATATCATTAAATTGTCTTTGGATAAGGTAATTGAAATTCTTACCAACTTTGAGATGAATTTGTTGAGAGATAATCGAGGGAAGAACAAATGATTGACACTGCAAGCTGAGATTGGTAAAGCTGTGATTGACTTCGAAGATAAATCCGATGAGAATGAGAATATGGAGTTATTGACAAGAAATTTTAGCAAATAGTTAAAGAAAGTGAAGAAGGATAGACCCGAGTTTAGACAGAACGATAAGAGTTCATCAAATAGCCACTTTAAATAAGCAGCTAAAACTAAAAAGGGTGAAAGAAAAATAAAAAAAATTCAATGTCATGAGTGTCAAGGCTTTAGACATGTGCAAGCAAAACTGTGTTAACACCTTGAAGAAAAGAAAAAGGAAATCCTATACAAGAACTTGGAGTGAGAATGAATTTGAAAGTTAATAAGAAGTTATGAATAACACTGTGTTAGTTGCTTTATATAGCAAAAGCCCAGTTGCTTGCTTAACAGAAACCAAGAAGGAAATAACCAATGACAAAAATGTCAGTAAATAAGATAATTATGGGAAAAATGCAGACGAATCAGCTCAAAGCTTAATCTCAGATTATGATAGTGATGATAATGGATCAAATGACAAAAATGAGGATATCTATGAAGCTTATAAGTTGATGTATGCAAAATGGGTGCAAGCGCATAAAAAGAATGAAAAGTTAAAGAAGGAAAACTCTTCTATTAAGAACATCATTCAAGATTTAGGGATGAAATTATTATCTACAATAGATGAGCTTGATGAAACAAGTTAAAGCTGGTCAGTACGGAAAAGGGAATAAGAATGTTCAATGGAGGTGTTGAAAAGCTAAAAAAGTTGTTGGAAATTGGTAAGACTAAAGGAGACTTTTAAGGCATTAGCTATAAAAGTGAATGCTCTAAGTCTAATGATGAGAAAAGTGGTGCAATCAGATCTGTCCAAGGAGAAATCTCAATGAAAAATCAAAAATTTATACCTACATGTCATTTTTGTGGGGTTATC
>JANZXP010000196.1:10843834-10884813 GCA_027576715.1 Erythroxylum flavicans | reverse complement strand
AGAATAATACAAAGTATTTAAAATATTACAATAATACAATTTCATCATTTTAATAAATAATAATTACATCAAAATATTCAATAAAAAGAACAATAAATATCCTTAACTCTCAAACTATTACAATTTATAACAAGAGTTTATAATGAGGAAATAATCAAGTAGAAGTTAAACCTAAAACAAAAACATTTATAATTAAATTACATATATAGAATTTAACATAAAAATCAAATATAAGTAAAATTAAAAAAGGAAGAAAAACAAACACATAGAACGAAATTCGATCGTCTACGAGAGGATACTTGTTATAACCGCACTAATCTCAGTTATCATTTGGTACAAAATCTTCATCATTGAGAAGAGTTTCATCATCATTATCATTTAAATTTAATACACCAAATGACATGTCAACGCTTTCTCATCCAAGATTATTTTCCAAGTTATTAACATCTACCAAATTCGGTTCTTCAGAAACCCAATCCACCAAAAAATCAATATTATTAATAAAAAGTGGATCAGTTGAACTAGTTGTATTATTAAGACTCCTAGTAAATAATAAAATTTAATTATTAGAAAATTATAAGAAATTATATCGAAATTAATAATAATAATAACTTTAAATTGTAACGAACAATAACCAAGTCATTCAACCTCTTATCCTCCAATCTGTTCATTTTCTTAGAGTGGATAAATTCAAATGTACTCCAGTTTCGTTCACAACGTGTTGCGTTTACACACACATTGACTTAAAATCCGAATTGCAAACCTTTTCAATTCTGGAACACCATTTCCGAATTGATTCCACTAAGAAACTGTAACAAAAGTAGTGTTATAAACAAAATAAAGTGTTAATTAATTTCAACAAATAAAAAAAAGAAACAACTAATACCTGGAGAAAGTTTTCCTTTTCGTCAAATAGCAATTGGCATTCCAAAATTTCCATAAGACAACTTATAAAGCTCCATTTGTGAGCTTAAGAGATCTTACATCACGTCAATGCTAACAATTGTTGTAATAGTTAAAAGCATTCCTTTATTAACTTCAGATTGCTTAGTAAGATCCAGTCTAAATTAGACGCTAGGATTAAAAAATGTGTCAGTTGCAAACAACGGAGAAGAAAGTTGTCTTTCCCATCTCTCATTAATGATTGAAAGATATGGTGTGTACAAAAGAAGGCCTATGTTTCATATTAGCCTTGATTGCTTCCGTCGCCCTCTCCATGGCATCAAAAAAATAACTCATTGTTGGCTTTTCTTCACTATCAAACAAGCGAAGTACCCTCACTAAAGGCTCACAAATTTAGATAACAAATTGGCATTGAGACCAAAATTCTCTATCTTTCAGTATAATTTTACAAACCTCCGCTCCACTATTAGACCGAGCATGCTGAGATTCAATCCACTTATCATTTGTAAATATTTGTGTTAACTCTTTCTTCATCATAACAAAAAACTGAAATGATAAAAAATTTGTTGCAAATCTTGTCACACCAGGTCAACACAAATTCCTACCATTGGTAAATTCCTTTATCATCAAATTCAATACCCATGCACGATTATAGATGAACTTTGTTACCTTTTTAACTTTCTGCATTGTCTCATCAATAATAGGAAAATAATTATGATCCGTTATATTCTCTAGCATTAGGTGTGCAACACAAGGAGTCCAAAAAAAAAGAATTATAATTATTCTGCAACCTTTTTCCTGTTGCTTTATAAGCGGAATCGTTGTCAGTAATAAACTGAATAATGTTTTCTTGCCCTACTTCATTCACAACTTCATCAAATATTACAAACAAAGTCTCAGTAGTCCTAATAAGACCAGATGCATCAATAGATTTCAAAAACATAGAGTCATTTGTAGAATAAAACAAAAAATTAATAATAGGCTCTTGTCTCCTATTTGTCCAACTATCACACATGATTGAACATCCATAAGTAGCTCAATTCACTCTTCTTTCTGCCAAATAACTTCTAATTTCATAAACAGAATAACTCAAAAGTTTACCTTTTAAGTCATCAATCGAAGGACCTTTGTATCTTGGACCATAAGAGGCTATTGCGTCCATCATAGGTTGATAATATTAAGACTGAGAAGCATTGTGATGAACCTGTATCATACCACTATCTAGCTACTGCCATATTGACATTATGAGTTGCATCTCTTGATTGCATTGCACTACGAATTAAAGGTTGGGCTCTAGGAGTTGTTCGTGGTGCAAAAAAACTAGTCTGCCTTCTTTTTTTCCTCACATGAGGTCCAGTTACTTCTTCAAGGGCCTGGGATGGAACACTATCAGTAACAATACCACCACTACCACTACCATTTTCAACATTTCCACATTCACCAAGGAAACCAGAAAATGAATTTCCACTACCATTTTCAAATCAACATTTTCCTTCTATCTTTCTCATGATGATATTCTTTAAGCAATGTTTTCATTTGTCATTTCACATCATGACTTACTTTTTTACAGGGTCCTACATCTCCTTTAACCTCAGCTAAATGCTTTTTCAATTAGGTGATTTATCCACTTTTCAAATGCTTGTTACAAAACAAGCAAATTGTATTATTCTTTATACTTGGGACCAATGCAACATGAGCCCAAACTGGATCATTATATCTTCCTAAAACAGTTTGATCAGGAGTAGTTGAACTTCCTTCCATTTATCTGTAATAAAAAATGAAGATATTAGTTTTGTATGAAATTAATCATTTAATAGTTTCATCAACAAAATTAGCAGTGCTAACGCTAAGTCCTTCATAAGCAATGCAACATAAATAATGTCTTTAACTCTTTATATTAAGCCTAAAGAAGTAAAGATTCATGAAACTAGAGTAAAATTCATAAATAGATAGACTTTCTTATTAGAGAGTAGTAAATTCATGCTAAATTTAAAATTAAAGTACCGTTCAAAGATTTAAAATGATTGCTCAACGAATCCAAAAATTCAAGTCATGACTTAAACATCATTAACTTCACTTTCATCTTTGTTCTTTTTTTTCAGGAATATGATTATTGTCATTGACACATCTTCATAAATCCTTGCCTTTAATAAATATCTTGAAATATAATACACAAGCTGAGTAATTTTTTCCATTAAGATGAACTAAAAAACTTTCACACTTATTCGAAGAGTTAATGCCAAAGTACTATAAATGAGATAAAAATGGCATAATAAGAAAATTAAATTTTGAATATGCAAAGACTATGAGATGGACTAATTTTAGGATAAATAAAGGTTGATATGCAAGAGACTTGAATCCTTAAGGAGATGGACTAATTTTGGGATAAAAATTAAAGACAACTTAGAAATATAAAATAATTACAATTACAAAGGTTCCTATTCGGCTTTTCTACAAGACCACAACTGAATTATTATTATACTCAATCAATTATTTACCCAATATCCAAATACCATTTCAATAATTTTAAGATTATGTCAATTAATTAGTTACTTGAATTCTTTCCAATTTACATTCTCAGTTTGTTAGTTTTAAGTTAAGTTGAAACCTCAATTTGTTAGTTTTAAGTTAAGTTGAAACTTGAAAGTCTTTCTAACTTTTAAATCATACATCATAAAGTTAAATTGAAACTTGAATTGAAAGCCTTTCTAACTTTTAATGCATACCGTCAATGACCAAAAACTTTAACATAAATCAAGTCATCAATTATCAATAACCGAACCACAAATGAACGAAAACCATACTCCTTTGGTTCAATTCAACTCCAAATCCAATCCATTACCCAACATTCTATCTCTAACCAATGGCAAATCACAAATGCTTCACAATTTCATTCCAACTTCTCATTCACAATCACAACACAAATGTAATAATAAAAAAAATTCAACACAAAATGAAAACACACCTAAACAGAAATTCATAATCGGTATTATTCGGGTCGAGTTTACATATAAGTATTATTCCCAGATCTGACAGCTGCGGATGCGTAGGCGACAGAGGAGAGCAGAGGATGGTGGCGTGGTGTATTGGTGGTCCTCATGGACGACGGCTAAAGGCTGATGGAGGTCCAGATGAGGCTCGGTGGCGACAGGTTTGTGTAGTGGAGGAAGATCCAAAGATGACCATCAGAGAGGATTCACATGATGCACCACCAAAGAGGTAGGACGTAGGAGCACCGTCGCAAAATTATCCACGAAGACCCCAGATAATGGAAACATCAAGAGCTTCAGTGGAGGCTTTTAAATGATAAGAACAGAAAAAATTTTCATGAAAAGTTTCCTATGAAAACCCCACAACTAACAGAACAAAAAATTTTCATAGAAAGACTCCCAACCCTAAAAGTTAAAAGAACAAAAAAAAATTTTAAATGCTTTTCACATTTAGTTAAATCAGATTCAAATTGTGTTTCTAATCTTATACATAATTAATTAAAAGTTAAGCTATTATATGTGAGGTTTAATTAAGGCTATGATTGGTTAGATGTAAAGTTTTTAATGGAATGAAATGGAATGATTTATAATAGAATGGAATATAAATAGATGTAATATTAGAAAATTGTTATTTGGGAGGGATGGAAGGGTTCATAATATAATATAGTGAAATATTGTTTGGATGAAGGGTTTATAATGTAATATAATGTAAAGTTGTTTATAATTTTACATTCCATCCTAAACCTCCCAAATCGGGAGTTTTTTATTTTTACTGTTTAGGATGGAATGTGATGTAATATGAAATCCTTCTCTTCCATCTCATTCCATTCCATTCCATTATAAAACCTCCTCCCAAGCGATAGAATAATATTACATTCCATTCTATTCCATTATAAAACCCCCAACCAAACATAGCCTAAAGGATTTTACAAACTCTAACCTCCATTAGGTTTAACACTTGCTTGAAATGTTCCATTTTTAATTTAGAGTCTATTTGTTTTTATTGTATTTTTATTTAAATTTAGTAAAAAAGTTTGTTTGATTTCAGGCTTTTGGTCCTATTTGGTAATCAGCGAATTGCGTTAGCTGTTAACTATTAGCTGATTCTATTAGCAGTTAGCTAACAATATATTAATATAGCTGATTTGACCGACGGATAACATCCATGGTTTGTTTAAAGATGTTTGATAAAATTAGTTGTTTAGTATTAGTTGTTTATGTGAAGATGACTTATGAGAGTATGACTTTAAAAAAAATTTATTAGGACATGAATATTAGATGTTTATATCTTAGTATTCTTTGAATGTTCTCATAAGAATTTAAAAAGAGTAAAAAAAGTCAACATCATCATTTTATCCAATATTTTCCATCGAGCCTTAAGAACATCGAAAACCCTCTCAATACTTCTCAATAATGAATGAGTTTGAATAAAAACTTTTCGAGATTTTCTTGGATTGGCAGGGCCAACTAAAAATCTTGAGAGATCACTAAAATGTCACTAAAAATAAGCTTGAGAATAAGTTTGGTCTGATCACACTAAGAGTTTTTCTTCAAATATAGTGCAAACTTAATATAAAATTTGATATGTAAAAATGAGATCGATTTAATTTCTAATTTAAGGAAATCTAAATTTTTTGTTATTTTAAATTTATTCTCTTAAAATTTAAACTTAGATTAAAATAATTAATTTAAATTTGACTTATTAATTTTAGATTAAATTGAATTGAATTAAACACAATATACAAGTGATAATAATATTATATATTAAATATTGATATAAAAGGGACCTAAATAATTGATGTAATATAATTAGAAATAACAAATTTAAAAGTATTTAATTTTTTGAAATTTTTAATTTTTAATTTTTTATTAAATATTTTAAAATTTTAATTTAATGACTAACTTTTTACATTTTGTATAAATTAAGTCAAATTTATATCTCTATCTCTATCTCTATCTTTATCTTTATCTTCATCTCGTTGAGTAATTTCTAATAACTTTTAGATATAGTAGTCTTTTACTTCCTTAATTTCTGAGTTGTTGGACAAAAACTCTCCTCATAGAAGTGTTTTTAAAATCAACGAATTGAGTTCAACTGAATTAGCTGATTACCAAACATATTTATTAGCTGTTTGATATGGTCAAACAATTAAAACATTTTAATTCGCCAAAAAATGGCTAATAAGCCATCACCAAACAAGGAAAAAATCTAGTTATTCTACCAATGTTAAATCTAGTATTAATTACATCAGGCTTCAATAATTGCCCCATACATTATACTCGAAATTGCATAGTGCTCCATTATTTGAGAAAGAATAGTGGAAAGACTTAAAAATATTTGCAATATAAGATTAAAGATTCAGACTACACTTTTTAGGTAACCAAAGATGGATTACTTATTTCGTGGCTTCTCTATACAAATAAAGAAGAAGCTTAGTCATCAATTGGTGAAAAAGCAACAGCCTATAATCTTCAGAGTTTATTAGAACTATTGTTATTAACAATCATTGAAAGAAAGATTACTCAAAAACATGCTTATGATAATTAAGACAGGATCACGTTCCTTAGATGAGTATTTAAAGAAATTTAAATCAATTTGTTTCAAAAAGCTAGTTTTATATTTTAACAAAGTTTTTCAATTTGTTCGGGTCTAAGAAAAAAATGTGAAAGTTTTCATCTGGTTATGGTAACAAAGCCAACCTATCCCACTTTTAATCAATTTAGTCTTACCCTTCAGGGATGTGAACAAACTCTTTTGACTTAAAAGGAGGATGAAAGAGTTTAAAATTGAACATAATCAAGCCTAGGCATGGTGATAGTGGAGGTCATGTTTTTAATTTTAAAGAAAAATGTTTCATTCTAGCAAGTCGCTACAACAATTCAAGTAATACAAAAACATGCCTCAAAAGAAGAGAGGGGAGTTAGAAAGAATTTAACTATTAAAAACAATGTAAGGTAATTTGTGAAAAAAAATGAATCATATTGCCTGCCTTTCATTATTGGTGCAAATTCTATTATTTACACTAATCAGAGGATCTTCTCTAAGCCTTAGTAGCTCTCACCTTGAATAAAAAGGCTCATCCTTTTATATAGATTCAGCTGCAACTACTTATATAACAAATGATACAAGTGTATTATTTCAACTTAAATCGTATAAAAGAGATGATGTGTTTTATCTTAATAACGAAAATAAATTGCCTATTATACATATTGGGAATGCTCACATTGGAAAAATAAACTTGAAAGGTGTGCATGTAGTTCCATAATTAAAGAAAAACTTTGTATCTTTAAGCAAAGCTTACTTTAAATAATGCTTGTACTATTAAATTTTCCTTCTCTGATTTTGTTGTTAAGGATCAAAAATAAGAAAATAATAGGAAGGGGCATAAGTAAGGACAAGTTTATGGCTTGGATCTAGGACTTTAAGAAGCTTTTATAGCAATCAAAGGAAGTGACTCATTCTCTTTATTTCACTACTGACTTAGTTATCCAAATTCAAATATTTTATGTTTCTTATAAGGAAACAATATCATTGATGCCATAAATTGAAAAGCTACTTCTTTTATTTACGCTATTTGTCAATTTATAAAAAGTTGCTAACTTCCTTTTACTTTAAATAATAAAATATCACAATTTCCTTTTGAAAAGATATATTGTGATTTTTAGAGTCCTTTGCTTCTAATCAGGATTTTCAATTTTATGTTATTATCTATTGATGTTTTACACACTTCACTGTGCTTTATCTTTTGTGAAGGAAATCTGAAATTTTTTTATTTTCTCAAGTTTTAAAACTTGTAGAAAATCAGTTTGATGAGAAGAATATGATTTTTCAATATGATAGAGATGGAGAATTCAACTCCAATGCCTTTTTTTAACTACTTATATAATTGTGTGATTCAATTATAAGTATCTTGCCCAAGGGCTCCAAAACAAAACAGATTTATTAAACATAAACATTGCTATATAATTGAGATGAAATTAACCATATTGCTTAATGCAAATTTGCCATTGTTTATGCGAAGTGAATCTTTCCTTGTTGCCATATATTTAATTGATAGTATGCCTTATTTAAGATTGAAAAATAAATCTTCATATTTTAAGTTATATTAAAGGGAGGCAAATTATGATGGCTTGCACAAGTTGGGATATTTATGCCCTCCTTATTTCCAACATAAAGGGAGCTACAAATTCATCAGGAAAAATTATCCTTTTATCTTTATTAGTTATATCATAATACACAAAGGATATCGATGCTATGATCCTCGTTCAAAGTGAATTTACATCTCTCGACTTGTTACCTATGGTGTGTGTGGTTGCCTGGGTGGACATGGTTGTGCTGGTCTGGTGTGTGTGGCTGGTGTTGACATGTGTGGTGTGGTTATGTTTGGTATGCGTGGGTGGACGTGCTAATGTTAGTTTGGTGCATGTGGCTAGTGCTGGTGAGTGTGGTGTGGTGTGCTCTGGTAGTGGTGCATGTGGCTGGTGACTATTGTGGCCTTATGCATGTAGCTGGTGGTTTGGTGTGGCCTTGTGTGTACGGCTGGTCTAGTATGGCCTTGTGTGGTTTGATTAGCTAGGTTCATAATTGAAATGTTGATTAATTAGAATGAATGGAAGGATTGTTAAGTTTTAACTTTTTATTAGATAAAGTTTTTGTGTTTTCTCATTTCTGCTTTAGGATTGCATAATTTCAATTAAGAGAATTGAATCAATTAATTGATGCATAGAAAATTGATCAATTATAGTTTGCAAATCATAATCTTTTTCTTTTATTTTTTGGCTTTGAAACATCAATAATTAATAATTTTTATTAATAATTTTGATTATATGTACTTTGGATTAGATAATATGTTAATAATTAATCATTCTTATCATTAATTACATAAAAATTAATAATTAAATATAAGATAACTTAAATTTTTTATAATTATATTACAACAACAACAATAACAATACCCAATGAGAGTTTCGCTAAATTGTCTAGTAGTACGCAACCTTACCCTCACCTAATAGAGAGGTTGTTTCTAGTAATTTTCTATAATTATATTAAACATAAATATTAAACATTATGTAATTTATTTTTTATAATTATATTAAACCTAAATTAACTTAATTTAATCTTGATTACATTAAATAATTTCTAAGATTTGTTATGAGTATACTCAATTCATTAGTCTAACAATTAAACACATTTTCATATTCATAATGTAAAAATGTAAATATTTAAACAAATCTTAATATTCATGTCTTATAGGTATATTTAAATCACAAATTTTGTTTGATTTAATGTTATATATCTCTTTGAACAAAAAACTTCTATTGTTACCATGAAGTTATCTACATTTATGGTTTTTTGTGATGCTTGGAGATAATTTATTATGGAGTTATCTATTTTATGTCCTTAGAGACATAAATCACTATATGAATGATATTTATTTAGGTTTATTGACTATAGTATTGATTGTTAGACTGTTATACTTTAAATTTTGGAATGATTCATTTGAATTTTTAACATGTCTACTCCACATCCAAATTGTTTCCTCTACATTATTAATTTAATGTTGATATACGTACTTATTTATTTTGCAAATAAATGGAGGAAAGTTCAAGTACTTTTGATAATTTAGTTACTTTAAGTTTAGGAAGATTTGATGATGCAACTTGAGCTCATGCTAGATTGATTCCAGGAATAAATAATCATACCAATTTGTTTGTATTGTATCAAACACTTAGATTGTGGGGAAATCACCAGATTAAATAACCATTTGGTTGGTATCAAAGGTGAAGTGACGTCATGTAAGAAAGTGAGTTATGATGTGAAATAACAAAGGAGTATCAACATGAGAAAGATAGAGGGAAAAGATTGAACAACCGAAATTGATAGTGAAAATTTCTTTTTTTTGGTGTTCACGATGATAGTGAGGATGTTGAAGGTGGTAATATTCCTATCCAATAAGAAGGAAATGTTGCATCTAATGTTAGGAAAAAAAGAAGACAAGTGTCTAATTTTTTTGCACCACAAACAATTCTTAAAGCTCATCCTTCAATCCGTAATGCATTACAATCTAGAGACGAAGCTCTTAATATGGACATAACAATGGATAGATGGTTGTATGATTATGATTATTATTATTATTAGCCTATGGTGTATGCTATTACCTCTTACAATCCAAAATATAAAACTCTTTTAATTGATGACTACAAAGGCAAACTTTTGAGTATCTCTGTTTATGAAATAAAAAGTAATTTAGATGAAAGAAGAATGAATTGACCTATTTATGAGTTTTAAATCATGTGTGATGGTTGGAAAAATATAAGATATGAGTATGTTATTAATTTTTTAGTCTATTCTGCAAAGGGAATAATGTTTTTGAAGTTTGTTGATGTATCTGGCCTTGTTAAGAACGATGATACTCTATTTTAGATATTTGATGAAGTTATGAATTAAGTTGAGCTAAAAAATTTTGTTCAATTTATTACTAACAATGATTCTACCTATAAAGCAGCCGGAAGAAGATTGCAAAGTAAGTATAATTCTTTTTATTAGACTCTTTGTGCTGCATATTTCATTGACTTAATGTTAGAAAATGTAGGAGATGCTAGTTATTTTTCTATTATTGACGAGAATGTGTAGAAAAAAAAGGTTGACCAAGTTCATTTACAATCGTGCATGAGTCCTAAATTTAATGAGAAAGGATTTTACCAATGATATGAATTTGTGTCATCCTATTATTTTAATATTTGTAACTAATTTCTTATCACTTTAGTGTTTTATTATGATTAAGAAGAAATTGAGGCAAATGTCTACAAGTGATAAGTGACTTGCGCATCTTAAAATGTTAGGTTTAATGCTAGATTTGAGATTTCTAGAATTATACTTGAATATGATAAATTTTGGCCTCAATATCAATTTGTTATCCGAGTTTGTGAGCCTGTGATGAGGGTACTTTATTTGGCTGATAGTGATAAGAAGGCAATAGTGCATTATTTTTATGGTGTTATAGAGAGGATGAATGAAGTAATCAAGGTCAATATGAAAAATATGTCTTTTTTGTACACATAATATTTTGCGATCATCAATGAGAGATGAGAAAGGAAACTTTACTCTCTGTTGTTTGTAGCTGGGGCTTTTTTGAATCTTAGTATCTATTATAAACCAAGTTTTACAAAGAAAGGTAAAGTTAATAGGGGAATGTTATTAACTATTACAATAATTGTTGCTTATAAGATGATACAAGATCTCCTAAGCTCGTAATTGGAGATTTATAAGGATGTTTCTAGTGATTTTAAGATGCTAATTGATATTCATCAAAGAGACAAACTTAACCTAGATATATATTTTTTCACTTTTATTGTTGACAATTAATCATCACTTTATTTTGTTTGTTATACTACTTTTATTGTCTTACAGCTGCTTGGTGACATCAATTTGGAAGAAGTGTTTTATAATTGTAAAAGTTTGCAATTTGAATTCTAAGTCAATGTGTGAGTGCAATAGAGAGTGAAATGAATTGGATCACATTTGAATTCATCATTTCAAGAAAAAACCAATAGATTGGAGCACAAAAGATTGCATAACTTGGTTTTTGTTCGATGCAATTTAAAGTTTTGAGAAAGGTATGTTATTATTATTATTAAGTTGAATATAATTTCTTATAATTTTTTAATAATTTAATTTTATTTGTTTATTAGGACTCTTAATAAAATAAGTAGTTTTGTAGATCCAATTTGTCTTAACTATATTGATCTTTTGACTGATTGAGTTTTCTGAAGAACCATGTTTGATAGATAAGAGTGACTTGAAAAATAATCTTGGATGAGAAATTATAAACATGTCATTTGGTACAATAAATTTCAATAATGGTAATGATGAGACTTTTCTCAATGATGAGGATTTTGTACTAAATAAGAATTGATGTTAATGTGATTTGAACAAGTATTCAATTGAGTGAAGTTTCAGGTTTTCATTTTTCATTTTTCTTTTAATTTCACTTATATTTGATGTATATGTTAAATTTTATATATACAATATAAATGTTTCTTTCAAGTTTCACTTCTAGTTAGTTGTTTTCTTAGCACGAACTCTTGTTGTTAATTGTAATAGTTAGTGAGTCATACATATTTATTATTATTTATTTGATATTTCAGTACTTTGTATTGTCTTTAGTTTTATATTTATATAATCATTAAATGATTTTTCATATTAATTGTGGTTATTATTTATATGAAAATATGTAAAAAGTAATATTAATAAAATAAATAGAATGTTATTATTTCAATTTTCTATTATTATGATTTTGAAGACAAAAATGATGTAAAATTATAAATTATATAATACAATAATATAATGAGAGACGATTTGTAATTTTTAAAAAATTTAGGGACCATTTTATAATCCTAAAAAATTATTCAAAATAGTATTTGATATTGACCTATACCAGTGAAATACTATATCAAAAATAAATCCCTTAACATTGGTATTGTTCTCTTATTGAAACGTAACTCCTCAAGAAAACCTCTTATTAGTCTGATCTTCTATTAAAGGGTATGTAGTGGAACGCGGCAGTGACAATTGTGCTGGCTGGCCATAACTTCGACACATGCAAATTTTGATTGAGATATTAAGAAGATGGGCTTGTAATGCTGCGATGATTAAAAATATGACTTGTACAAGTGAGGCTACGTGATACGGTTCTAGACCCCCACAGCCACATAGGCACTTTGTGCGTTGGAAAATGGCTAGAAAGATCAGACGTATGGTTTTGTGGAAGACTTCAACGAAGCAATTGAACGTAACTTCTCTCATCTTTCACAGAGAGCAGACCAAGTTGCATATTTTAACTCGATGCTTGTTAAGGAGGCCCGGTTCTGACATACTTGTTCCCAAATGGAGCCCAATCCCCACCTCCCTTCAACTAACTCTTTTGCTTCATTTTGCTTAATGTAATTAATCCGACTTTGGATCAATTTCATAAAGTTCTTACTAATTTGTGCAATCTCTTTACCAAAAGTTTCAATACATATGCATATATATAGTCTTAAGAATTTAAATGACTTTTCAATTTCTGAAGCATAAATTCCACAGAAATAAGAGGTGATTCATTGACATCATTCAAATGTTTATAGAAATTTATAAATTCATGTTCACACATTATTAAGAGAAAAAAAATCAAAAAGATTAATAAAGAAAGACGTGGCCCTCTTTATCCGTCTGCGTCTTCCGGTAAGATCTGCTGTCGCTTTCTGGTCCGACCGTCACGAGAAGCGCTGCCACGCTCGTCCATCAATGCCCTTTTGAACGAGAAACAAAACACTTGTTGGTACAAATTTTTCACTTCTCTTATACAACAGGACTGTTCACTTCTAACTACTGTTCCAATGTTTCCCTTCTAACCTTATTCCTTTGTTCATTTCCTCTTTTCTTTGCCTTTTAATTAACTCACGTATATTCTTTCTCAATCAAAATTGCAGCTTTCTATTAAGCTCACCTTCTTCTCGTTTTCTTATACCACATCGATCTATATATCGTTTCAAAAGACAGATATGATACTCCTTTTTGTATTTGTTGCAAAGCGAAATGTCGCAAGTAAATAGGACTGGACTTGTCTCTTTTTGTTTTTTTTGTTTTTGTATTTTTTTGGCTCGTGCGTGGTTGATACATAATGCATCATTTGTTTCATTCTAGTGCTAATAGAAAGTCTTCTCGTTATGTTTTTGGTACAACTTACGTATGAGGAAAATCATCTGTACGTGATAGAATTTGATGATCGCTTACAAATCCCTGTTTTCTCGAACTATCTTGTATATCTATTCAATGCAGAAAAGGTCGAGCAAGGTAAGGAAGCTTTCTTCAGACCTTTTTTCTTTTTTTCTGTTACCCTGAACACTTTTCCTCGCACGTTTTACTGCAAAATGTTAACATAAATCAACTAATCGAGATTGGTAGTAGAGGAATCTCGGAAGCCACTCCCTACGTACATATCATTAGGTGGTTTTAGTTGCAATTTATATTTAGAATATTGAGGGTCTGACATTGATTTGGCCCCCATTACCAAGAATTCACAAACATCTGTTATTGTTATGCGCAGTTCACGTATTCTATTTCTTTTCAGGTTGGTATCCCAATCCCACACAAACAAATCATGAATAGATGTGTTGCTGCAATTTTCGTTTTTAGCATGGTGAGAGAGAGCTTCCTTCAGCCCACTCATGGAGGGACTATCAAAAGAGGTGTTGGATTAGCTGCCGACTCATTCAATCAAGCACTAGTAGCTAGAGAAGGGGTAAACAATGGGGATCTTGCTACTGTGCTTGTGTGAATGATGCGGGAGATAATTCTGCATCCTTCTTTTTCTGTGCTTGGACTGAAGGGAGCTCCTTCTCTTTTTGCTATCTGCGACCTGTGCACACTGTCAACAATTTGATCCGAACCATAAACAGTCGTTGCAATATAATTAACTATATGCCCGCAGGAAACTGGAGATCTTCGTTGTATTGCACACTAAGGAGGCATAGATGATCTGCTTCATGCACTCATATTCCATCAATGCGAATTCTATGGAAGCTGGAAGCTAATCTGGCTCATCCTATTTAAATAATTTTCAATTTGTTTGTGTTGTTTATAGGCAAGTCTAGTGTACTCCATGTGGAATTAGTAGTGCGCACCGCATCGGAAAAATGGAAAGTTGTACGTTAATTTATGGTTTTGTTGCCTTTCTTTGGGAGACTGGAAGAGTAGGGAGGCATGGGGAATGAGACATTTTGCCGCATATGGGCGGAACCTAACACATCTTCCACTTTCTAGTTTTGGACGTTGTAACTTTAATTTGACATTTCCTCTTCTTAGTATTTTCCATATGGAAAGATTTGTAATATGAGTATGACACGTTCTTATTGTCAAAATTACTAATCTCTCGTTTTCTCACTACAATGTTACAAAATATTAATTCAAGTAAAAACAGGCTGCCCCTTCTGTTTGATTAATTTTCTCTTATAATTTAATATTAAATTTCTTATAAAAAAAGATTAAATAGAGTGGTAGTATTATTTTTCCAACCACAAATATATGCATTATCCTGATTTATTAGCTGGAATTGTTTCATACTTTCCTATTCATCAATGATTACAAGAATAACCATGGATCTTTTTATTTTCGTACTTTCATATTCATCAATGATTCCAAGAATAACCATGGATCTTTTTATATAGACACTCTTTTCTTTCCATTAAAATCCTAACTTCATGACAGCCGACACTAGAACTTGTGATTTTATATGAATGAGAAAAAACACTAACATCAACAAACCAAGAACAAACAAGAAGAAGAAGAAAGTCACACTTGAACTTTCGTCCCAATTCACACAGATTTGTTAATCTGTGGACTAGGGTTTGTGTTTTAAGATTGAAGTGGAGAGAATCATTTGGATCGAGCGGCTAGATTTTGATTTGTCAAGATTAGGGAAAGCACGGTACCATCCTCAGGGTCGAGGCTACGGTGAGTCTAATTTTACGTCTCTTTAATTCTTGTGGTGTTTGCAGGCGCGCATGTTTTTAAGTTATTTCTTATCATCTTCCAATCATTCGCATTTAGGTGTTTGCGTTTGGTTTTGAGATTTTCTCTCTCATTCTTTCGTGGATGGGGATCTTCAAATCTACTGTCATCTTTACACTTTCTTACCTGTTCTGGCAGACCTTTACCGGTTATTCTCCACCATTCTCTGCCCTGTTTCCAGTGGATTCTTGTTGTTTTCGATTACTGCAAGCATGTCTTGGTGTCATCCGGCTTGTTTCCCATGAATTCGACTCTGTCCACTTCTCGAGCATTCCCACCAACTAATGTGTCCTTTGAAGACCCAAATGTTGCTTCTTTAGCTCTGCCTGAACCACAATTCAATTATGGCTACGACACGGAATTGATTTCTGTGTCATGGAACCAGGACTATCGCTGCTTTGCCACTGCTACACCTCTCGGGTTTCGAATTTATAACTGTGAGCCATTTAAAGAAACTTTTAAAAGGGATGTTAAGACCGGGGGATTCAGAATTGTTGAGATGCTGTTCAGATCCAACATATTGGCACTTGTTGGTGCTGATGCCAATTTGCAGTATCCCCCGAACAAGGTTTTGATCTGGGATGATCTCCAGAATCGGTGCATTAGTGAATTTTCATTCCGTTCTGAGATTCGTGCTGTGAAATTAAGAAGGGACCGAATTGTGGTTGTTCTTGAGCACAAGATATATGCTTACAGTTTTGTGGATCTGAAGCTCCTTTATCAGATTGAGACCTTGGCAAATCCAAGGGGACTGTGTTGTCTTTCTCACCTTTCAAATACATTTGTGTTAGCTTGTCCAGGTCTTCGGCGAGGCCAAGTTCGAATTCAACACTTTGGGCTGAATGTTACAAAGTTGGTCAATGCTCACGATTCGCATATTGCATGTATCAACCTGACGATGGACGGTCTGCTTCTTGCCACTGCTAGTGTGAGGGGCACTCTGATAAGGATTTTCAACACAATGGATGGCACACAATTGCAAGAGGTAACTTCTTGTGCCACTCTTTATTACCATTATGGTACAGTTGTAGATTGCGGTGTGGTACTCGATAGGGTACAATAAATCAGGTTTGGGAATTATTTGGATGTGTTAAATCTTGCAGTGAAGAAGCACAATGCTCTAATTAGTCAAATACTGGATCATTTCATGAACTTGAAGATGATTGAGTGTCAGGGTTGGAGCCTCTTAATAGAGTATATGTTTTAAATTTACACATAAACAAGCTGCTTCCTAAACAAGAAAAATGGAACTAGCATTAAAAATATTTAATTTCTTCTGGCTTTCATTCTTTAAGAATTCCTTACCTGCAGGAGATTCTTTTCATCCAGATCATTATTTTCTGGTAAAGAGGAACTTGAAACTCTGTTAAATAGCGAGGCCTCTTCTTCTTACACCTCTTATTTCCTTACCGGTGGAAGTGTAATTGGCAGTCCAACCCAATTTAGAATTGATGGAAAGATTTCTTTGGTGGCTAAGAATCATTATTTTCATTTGATTCTGCTGCTAGCTTTAATTTCCCCTTCTTTTGCTGCAAATTGGACTTTAACAGGATTTTTTAACACTACACCAATGGATTAGTTTTTGGTCTCACCTATATGCCGTTATCTATAGTTTTCCTCCAATTTGTTTATAAGTAAATAAATTATCATCTTAGCAGATCACAGATCCTCCACTATCCCCATCAGTAGTTGGCTTCTCGGAAGCTGAACAGCATATATTTTTCTTTGCAAATTAGATTCTAAGGTGATGTGTTTTTGTAGGTGCGAAGAGGTGTGGATAAAGCAGAGATTTACAGTATTACATTATCACCAGATGTCCAATGGTTGGCCGTGTCTAGTGACAAAGGTACTGTTCACATATTCAGTCTCAAAGTTCGAGTGGCTGGGGAGGACTCATCCTCTAACTTAGTTCCTGCTCGAGCCTCAGCGTTATTAAACCAGAATTCATCAACTTCCCTTGATGCCCTTATTTCTAAGAGCAATAGTGCCAACCCAAGTTCATCACTTTCATTTATGAGAGGTAAGTAAATATTGTTAAGAAGTGGTTCAAAGATGAAACTCTCATTGTTAGGTTACCTTTTATCATGAAAAATTCCTTATAGAAAGAGTTGTTTGCCTAAACCTCCGCTCGTTCTGTGACCTGTTTTCAAAATTTTAAGGCAGTGACCACCTTTAATTTTCAGTTTTCTTAGAAGGTCAAATTGAGCGATAATTTCTCATATAGAATCTTTTCTTGAACTCTAATATTCTTATCCCAATTGTCCAGGTATTTTACCGAAATACTTCAGCTCAGAATGGTCATTTGCTCAATTCCATTTACCAGAGGTTACCCAATATATAACAGCATTTGGATCTCAGAATAGCGTGATTATAATTGGCATGGATGGGAGGTATGTTATCATCCTCTTTTTTAAGCCTTCTCCTGTGAATGGTGCATTTGTGTTTGGATGATCTCAGAAGGTTTATAGAAGAATGATGTGTTTAATTCTTACTGAGTATATCAAGCCATGTGTTTCAGAGGCATATATAAAGTATATTCAGGGTGATATTGATTTGTGTTTGTAACATTTAATGTAGAAACCTATTGCAGAAGCATATATCCTCAAATGCATTTTCTCTATTTGCTTTCATAGCAGTATAAATTGAATAATGTGTAAAAGTTAATTGGTTCTCGTTCTGGATTCCCTGAAATAGTTTACATTTAATAGTTGCAAAGGTTAATTTCTCCGCATATTTTCTCATAATTTAGACAGTTGATTCCCATCCATCGTTTCTTAGATCTCCAGAGAAAGTTTATCTACTCGCAGTTTCTCTCTTATATTTGGTATATAGTGTATGAAGATGCCACAGTATTCAAGATTTAACATGCTGCCAATCAGCTGTAAAACCAAAGAGATTCTACGTTATGTTTGTCCTTGTTCAATTAACTGCTTCAAAGAACAGAGGACTAGGTCCCTATTAGATTATATTTTTTATGGTCGTTTACGTGCAAAATTGAACAAATGGAAGAATTGTGTTTCAGTTGTTTCCCTTTCTCCTTGAATAAACGGTTTCCACTGCTTTCATCCATTCCATCACTCATGCAAATTTCCTTTTCAGTTTTTACAGGTGCAGCTTCGATCATGTTCATGGTGGTGAGATGCAGCAACAGGAATATGTCCACCTTTTGAGAAAAAGGGGCTGAGCCAAGTAGTGGCATAAACAATCTTGTCGAGACTAATTCATTTTTTTTCCTTGTGTAAATGTGAGTAGTGAATGCCTATCAATGTGAATATGTTGCTCCAAAAAAAGAAAAGATTTGATTGTACATAATAAACTGAGAAAATTTCTGGTAGTACCATAAATTGCATATAGCTGCTGTCTTATATCTCCATGGCAAAATATCTGCTATCCATGACACGGCTATAGTTTCTGATATAGTGAAATTGCCTAGCTGCCAGTGGCTAGTATTTCAGATCCCTTGGGTGATAAAACCGCAGTTTTCTATTTCCATGCTTGAAGCTATTCGATATGCACAATTTCAATAGATCTTGGTTCACTTTTGGAGCCTACTTTGTGATAACGAAAATAAGCTATCTCTCACTGGAAGCCACTTGTTGATGCTGCCTTCTCTATACGTTACTTTTGACTGCGTCTTAGAAGCCCAAATCCTTCTTGTATTCGGCTGTTAATATTATATGTTTCATCCTATATGTTCCCAAAGCACGTAGATGTTAGATTCTTTTGCCAAAGCTTTTCCTTACTGCTACTGCCGTTTCCTTCTTTGATTCCTTTATTTGTAGAGATTTATATTTCTATATTTAACTCTCGTATAATTTGTATTCTGTAAGAACGTATATTTCTCTTCTCTAATAAGTTAATATAACTTAAAAGTTTATTAATAAATTTAAGTAAATTGGCTCAAGCCAGACATAATCTTAGGCGAGTTAAATCAAATCCTTCTAGTCATTTTTTAAAAAATATATAGAAAACTTTCTTTTATCTCAAAAGTACCATTCTATAAAATTTTGATAGGTTCAATAATATTTATTTATATATTTGGCTACACACATTTTCTATTATTTTATAAATATAAATTAATGTATCTTTTAGAATAAAAACTTAAATCATTTATTTAAAGAAAAATTAACTTAAATTGCAATCTACATTAATATCGATTTCTAAGTAACAGGACCACTTTTAATAATTCCTTGGACTAGGACAGTTAACATGGTCCAGACAAGATGAAAAGCCCAAAGTGATCTATTATGGGACCTTTGCACTTTGGCAAGGGAGTCAATCTACAGGCCATTGTAGTAAATGGGCGTAGCATTGAGCTCACAATTTCTGTGAATGGGAAAAATTATTGTAAACTGCCATAGTCGATACAATACAATGCAATCTATTGCCTATTCCTTATCTCTCACTCAATATTTATTTATTTATTTAAAATTTAAATATCCCAAACTCTACTTTCTTCATTCCCTAGGGCCAGGACCCAGGATTACGATAACTAATAGACTTTTATGTTATTTTCTTCCATTCTGCAGTTAGGGAAACATAATTAGGAAGCTGAGTGGAGATTGACTGTCTTTTTCGGAACTGAGACACTTTAGTGCCATAATTAGAGTAGTCTCTTCGAGGGTTGTGAAAATGGAGAAGCACCCATCTCTGGCTTAAAGTTTATGAACGAGTATGTCTTCTTTATGCTTCTATTTGGAAAGGAGCTGGACATGAAAATGATACTTCCATACAACTGTGAGTATTGTGATCAAGCTTCTTTATATCTAACTCTCAGTTTTAATAAAGATCAATATATATCACATAACCGAAGCCTTAGTTATGTATCCTGGATCAAACGAGAAAGGAAAATAACAAAGAAATGCTAAAATACCTGATTCCGGTTCTATAACTTTTGGAGCTTTCAAAGTCGTAATGAGTGCGAATCTACCGAGATCTTCACGAGAGTTGCTCACTGCAACCTTTCTGTAGTTTTCTGTACATATGAACCTCTGAATGGATTAGAGTATCTGTATGTTCATGATTTGCTACAACAGCTATAGGAGACCTTAACCTTCTATATATAGCATCTATATCGAGCCTCCCATCACGTGCTCAATATGGGTGCGGTTCACACTGATTGAAGTCCATTTTCCTCCTAAACTTAGACCCATTAACCTAGATCCTTTATTGAGTTACTTTATTGTCTTTATTCAGATCAAATTATGTAACTTAACCGATAAATTATTGAAAAACTGAAAATTATAATTAATTGATGTCTACCAAATGGGAAAATTTCTAACATTCTCCTCATTAGACAATAATCAATTATGTAATTGACTTGAGTTTAAAACCAGTTTGAAAATATAATTAAGCCACGTTATCGAATTAGTACTAAGTTTAAAAATAAAAAATATTTGATCTAAAGATAATGAAAGTCCATTATTCCATCCCGCAAGGCTTTTGATACCAAAAAATATGAAACACATGTGTCATGCATAACACAGGTCCAATATAATCATGCATATCTAATACCTTACTAATATGAATGAGAAAATGGAGCATGGAAATAAGGATGATACCTATATTATCTAATATGTATCATCTTTCTGTTTGTAGGTCTCGATTTTTCTAAAATTTATGCTAAAATGCATACATGAAAACTACGTAAGAGAAATCTTGTTTTCTCTCATCGAGTGCTAAACTGCATAAGAGAAAACCTTTATGTTCTTTCACTGAATGCTAAACTGCATTAGAAAACCTTTATGTGATTAAAAACTTAGATCTCTCTATGTCATGTCAAATCTATAGATATACGTATTAAATTGTATGTGTCCTTATGATATAGGTTTAAGGTCAATTTGTATATATGCCTAATGACCTTTAAAATGCTTAGGAGTGACAAAGACCTTAAGACTTTTACTTGTATTATGACAACGTATAGTAACAAGTATGACTGAGGATAAACGATGATCATATTTGTTAATAATAACCATATTATCATAATACATCAAAATGTATAAACATACAAGGAGCAAACATAATGATTACTAACTAATAGTGTCTAAGGACTTTAATGCACCCATACTATATACATGTCTTTCAAACACAAATGGGAGAAGTCCTTTAGTTAAAGGATTAACAAGCATCTCCTCAGTCCACAAATGCTGCACCTCAATGTCACCTTTTTGTATCAACTCCTTTATGGTCAAGTATTGGACCTCCAAATGCTTAGACCCTATGATATTCTTATTGTTGTTATTGAACAACACAACAAAAACATTATTAAAATACAACTGAATAGGTCTAGCCACAGAATCAACCACAGATAACTCAAAAATTAAGTTTTTGAGCTAAAATGCCTGTGAAGCAGCCCCATAACATGCAACAAACTTTGCATTCATAGTTGAGAAAGTCATAAGTGTTTTCTTGACACTCTTCCATGGTATTGCTCCATCTGTTAACATAAAAATGTAACTTGAAGTGGACTTTCTATCATCCTGATACATAGCAAAATCTAAATTTGCATACCTTAAGAGGTTTAGAATGTTGACCCTTATGTATGTCAGCATATAATCCTTGGTTCCTCTTAACTAAATTCTAGTCGTTTATACCTTGGTTAGCCAGATACCGACCCAATAGTTCAGCAACAAATACAATGTTCGGCCTAGTGCATACTTGGGCATACATTAGGCTACCAACCACACTAGAATATGGAACATTCCTTATAGCCTCCCTCTCTATTTCATTCTTTGGACATTGTGCCAAAGATAATCTCTCACATGAGAGATATATGCTACAATAGATTTACAGTCAGCCATATTAAATCTTTGTAATACTCGCTCAATATATGCACTTTTACGAGAGCCCTAATGAGTGTTAAGATCTATCCCAGTGAATATGCATACCCACGACAAAAAATGCTTCACCAATATCCTTCATGTGAAAATGCTTAACTAAAAGTTGCTTAACCTCATGCAACATGGTCAATTCATTCAACGTGAGCAATATATCATTCACATACAATAATAGGAAGATAAATTTACTCCCCCTGACCTTATAGTACAAGTATCCTTCAACTTTGTTCTCCATGAAGCCGAAAGAGGTTAGAACCTCATCAAACTTTAGGTACCATTTTCTAGAAGCTTGTTTTAAACCATATATCGATTTTATCAAATTGCAAACCTTTTCAATCTCTCCTTGATCCTGAAATTCATTTTGTTGATGGATCATTACTGATGAAAATAATATCGTCAAAAATTAGTGACAAAAAATCAAATTCTGTTAGTAACATTGTCGTAAGAAATGTTAATTTTCAATGGACAAAATATCTGTCGGTAAAGCTGGATGGAAATTATCCTGGAAACTTTTGCAATGGAATATAGTGAAAGAATAGGAATTGCCATCAGTAAAAGAGGCATGAAGGATAGGAGGCAAAATAAGCATTGTCGTCTACTGACAGAAATGTATTCTGTCAGTAAATTGAAAGTTAAACATCGTCATTTGATTCGACTTAAACATTTTTAATAAAATGTAAACAACATCGTTTGGTGTCAAGGTTTGTCGGGATAAATTAGTGACGACATTTACCGACTGATTAATTTTTCGTTGGTAAAGTTAATCAATATTAGTAGTGTTCTTAAATTTATTATAAAACGACGTCGTTTGATAATTATAAAAACCTAACACCCAAAGCCGAGCCCCCTTGGTTGTCTTCTCTAGGTTTTAGGTTCTTTCGTTTTCTCCTGCACGATTAAAATTTTTGGTTCTTTCATTTTCAATTTTTTCATTTTTTGTGTGGCTTTCAGTGGCCTTGCATCTGTTGTTTTTGTCCTCGCTATCTTCCTATTTGGTGGCTTTCAATGATTTTTGCTGTCGTCTTCCATCACTCGACATTATCGTCATTTTTGTTTAATAGTCAATTGAGGTAAGTGGTCCATATAATTTTATGGTGACATTGTTGTATTTGGGTTTTGTGTACGACTTTGATTGTATGGATTTTTGTTTCTTTTTTTCATCATTATGCAGTTGGGATGGTGATTTGTGTTTTGTGTTTTGTGGTTTTTACCAGTGACATTGTGTTGGTGGTTTCATTTAATCGTCTTCATTTGTTTGTGGAGGAGATTGAATTTGAGAGATATGGAAATGGAATTTCGGAGCTCGGGTTTCTGTTTTTGATTTGGTGGTAAAATATGAGATGAGGTTTGAATTATTGATTTGGATACTTTTATTTTTATTTTTTATTCTTAATTTGAATTTATGATTCATCCAACAATTTTTGATAAATGAGAAATGGAACAATTTCAGGGATTATTGTTTTTTTAAATTTCTATTTGAATATTTGTTTTCTTTGGCCAAAGAAACAAATTAAAAACCTACTTATCCTGCCTTCTTTTATTGGGGATCTTTCTTATGTCTTTGATTTATCAAGGTTCTGCTTAACAATTGGCTTAGAAACTTTTACCACTTATTGATCCCTAATATCTACCTTTGAGTCTATAGTTATTTGTATCAACGAAAACAAAATCACTTGAAGTAGCTGAGGGTTACATTAAGGGTGTAACTCCTTGGTTTTCTTATACAATAGTTTGTTTCTTATAAGTTATATATGCATCATGTTTCTTTTTCTTACTCAATTCATTAGTGGAAGAATTATTCTCCAATCGTAGAAGTTAAATATAGTCACCATTTTCAAAGAGTTTACATATTGGCCTCTAAATTTACCTAGCTCAGTTAGTGATAGCCTTTGTTGATAAGAAAATCTCAATGAATATTTATATAGAGAATCATTAGCTCCAATTCTGGGAAAGAGAATCACATTATGGAGTTGCTTACTAATATCCACCACTATGCAAAGATAGATATAACTGATTCTTTTGAGTGATTTTATTTATTATGAATGTTGATCTAGATAGAAACATGCTTCCTCTTAATAGGTTTAAACTTCACATTAGGACGCTATAGTTGAATATGAATGTGTTTACCATAAAGGTGCCAAGATCCTTCATATAAGACCTTATGGGTAACTTCTCTAGATGTGAAGTTAAATGAGAATAGGTTGTTTTTTGGAAAATAGTCTTTTTCAGTCCCATTTGTTTCCACTTATTCTAAGATTAAGCACAATAATTAGGAAACTAGGCCTCTTTCCCCAAAAGTAACCAACCAATGAGGTAATTTACTTAAGTGCTAATGTTTAGGAAACTAGGCCTCTTTCCCAAAACTACTAAACTGTGCTAATGTAAAGGAGTTAATTACTAAGTAAGAAATATCAAGGGGTTCTTAATTATACCTTACAATATGCAAAACTATAATCCTAATTCTAGCTTCAATAACCCAGTAAATATTTAAATCCCCTTCTCTTTAAGACACTTAAAATAAGTTAGTCTAGTTCAAATAAACTCTCGATCCCAAAAGATGAAGGAACTAATCTAAAGACGAGGTTTGAGAGTTTTAGACTTTACTTGCCTATTTTTCTATGCTTTTAAGTTAAAAGATTCTCACCTTTATATCTTTGTGTTTTGGGCTATGATACCTAGAGAATAGATTAAACATGTCAACTTTTGAACTCTTAGCCTGTCAATTATAAAGATTTAGTTTTGGTCAAAATGGTATAAGTAACATGGTATTGGTTTTCATCATGTTACACCTATTAATTATAAAGATTGTAGTTGCTTTAAGACGTGGTACTTTTTACATAGAGTTATGGTATTGTTTGTGTTAAAGAGCATCACTTATTCGTATTTTTTGTAGTCTGTGGTTGTCCATCCATCCAGGTAAGTTATCCAACTAATGTCTACTATATATGTTGTTTTAATAGTACGAGTATGTGTGCTTAGGTTTTCGGTGAATTTTTGTGTTCTTCTTTAATACTGTAAGTATTTATCTTTGGGTTTTGTTTGAATCATTGATGAGTAGATGTATGAATTACATAAGTAGTTACTGTATGTGGAATGAGTTTGAGATCTTATGGATGATCCAATACATAATAAACCCCTAAGACAGTACATAGGCTGGAAACTCGTGATGCAGCTCTTATGAGGCTTATCAGTGAAAAATTTCACGAGTCTAGGAGTCACAATGAGAACTTGCTTTCTTGATTCACATGTATAAACAATGCCACATATCATAGTATTAAAATCAATGTAGGCCAGAAACTCAATTAATTAGTGCTTGAACTTCAATATGATTATGAATATGTTGTATTAACATTAGAAATTCATAGGTTTAATAAACATGATGATCCAATGCATAAAAACCCCTAGGATGATATATAGGCTGGAAACCCATGATGCAGCTCCTATGAGGCTTATTAGTGAAAAATTCCACGAGCTTAGGAGTCACAGCGAGAACCTACTTTCTTGATTTACAGGTGTAAACAATTCCATGTACCATAGTATTAAAATCAATTGTAGGTCATAACTTCAATTGATTAATACTTGAACTTCAATGTGATTGCTTGATGTAGAGTTTGAAGAGAAATGGTTAGAGAATTGTTAAAACTTAGGGAATGTTGTCTAAAGGTTAAATGTTCTGTAAACTTTAGGAGAAATGAAGGATACTAACTATGAAATCACTTTTTTAATTGAATAGTTTTGCAGAAATGAGTAATGTTGATAGATCTTGGATGTATAGACGATTAACACCTAATGGTTTCATTAATCCTGAGTTTGTTGAGGAAGTTGAAGCTTTTATTCACTATGCATATTCTCAACCTGCATATATGGATAGCCCAAAAATCACATGTCCATGTAAAAAGTGCAAACATATTTGTTTTCTTCCTATTAATGAAGTGAAGGTCCATTTGTTAAGAAAAGGGTTTGTTCCAAATTATTTTAAGTGGACACGACATGGGAAGCCATTGATTTGTAACACCTCAAAGAGTAATGAAGTAAACTCGTCAGTAAATGAGGATGAGTTTGAAGGGGAAAATGGATTTAAAATAGATAATGTAGGTGCAACTGAAAATCTTTACATGAAAATAGTTTATGATGTAGCTAGTTATACCTTTCACAAAAATATAGAAAATCTTGAAGAAGAACCAAACCCATATGCAAAACAATTTTTTGACTTACTACACTCAACTGACTAAGAATTATGGCCAAATCTTAAGAAGATGACTCAATTGTCTTTAATTGCTCGCATCTTGAACATAAAGTCTGAAGAGCATATTTCTGATCGAAGTTTTGATAAAATTCTTGGTTGGTATATACAATACGAAGAAACTTATTAGGTGTTTTGGTTTGCCAGTTGAAAAAATTGATTGTTGCAAATTGGGAGGTATGTTGTATTGGGGAGATGATGTTGAATTACAAGAGTCCAAACTTTGTGGTCAATTTAGGTTCAAGCCTAGAAAGTGTTATATGAAACAGAAATTAGTACCGTGGAAGTGAATGTATTATTTCCATTTAACTCCAAGACTTCAAAGACTATATGCTTCTGATGCTACTGCATCTCACATGAGATGACATGATGAACACGAATAGGAAGATGGAATAATAAGCAATCAATCAGATTCATTGGCATAGAAACATTTCAATAACACCCATTATGAGTTTGCAGCTGAAAGTCAAAATGTTAGGTTAGGATTATTGACGAATGGATTCCAACCTTTTGGTCAATCGGTCCAACAATATTCATCATGACCAATCATAATTACTCTTTATAATTTGCCCCCATGGATGTGTATGAATGAGGCATGTGTGTTCTTGACAGTGATTGTACCGAGGCATACAAATCTAAAGCATAAAATTGATGTATTCTTATAACCATTGATATCTGAATTGTAGCATCTTTGGGAATATGGTCTGGAGACATAAGATGTGTCTCTTAAACAAAATTTTATGTTGAGACCAGCTTTGATTTGGACTATTAGTGATTTTTTGGCGTATGCTATATTGTCTAGACGAGCAAAACAGGGAAATTTACTTGTCCTTCTTGTGGTAATAATTCTGATGCGTTTTATCTTCCAAACAGGAGCAAAACATGTTGGTTTGACAACCACAGGAAATTTCTTCCTCCAGATCATCCATTTAGATGCAATAATCAAAAGTTCATTAAGAATAGGATGATAAAAACACCTCCCTTATAAAGCTGGTGAAGAGATATTGTAGGAGATTGATGAATTAGGGTTGCTGAAAGTTAAAGAACTTGAAGCTGATAAAGTTAATACAAGAATTAGTAAAAATTTTGGTTGGAGAAAACAAAGCATCTTTTAGGATTTGCCATATAGAAAAACTAATTTGATACGTCACAATCTAGATGTGATGTATATTGAAAAAATATTTTTGACAATTTGTTCAATACCATCATGAACATTTAAGGGACAACAAAAGATGATGTAAAATCACGAGCTGATTTGAAACTTTTTGTAGAAGGAATGAGTTAGATAAAGATTTTCACATCGACAAATATTCGAAAGCATGCTACACTTTAGACAAAAAAAAAGGAAAATTTGTGTGAATGGTTTAAAATTCTAAAGTTTCCTAATGGTTATGTTTCAAACTTGGCAAGGTGTGTAGACATGAGGAAATACAAATTATTTGGGATGAAATGTCATGATTGTCATGTTTTTATGCAAAGGCTCATTCCAATTGCATTTCGAGAGATGCCACCAAATAAGGTTTAGGAAGCTCTCACATAAATTAAATTTTTTTTTCAAAAGCTTAACATCATCTGAAATAAAGTTGGTTGAAATTGAAAAAATGGAAAGGAAAATTCTAATAGTGTTGTGCAAATTACAAGGGATTTTCCTTATAAGCTTCTTTAACTGTATGGAGCATCTACCGATGCATTTGGCATAGGAGGCAAAACTTGCTGGTCCAATTCAATATCGATGGATGTATCCATTTGGGAGCTAATTATAGGGTCATGTTTAAATTGGAGTTATAGCATGTTTTAATAACATAATTGTAATAACCTATTTGTTAATGTAGGTATTTGCATCACTTGAAGAAAAATGTCAAAAACAAGGCTAGAGTTGAAGGTTTGATATGTAATGCTTATTTAGTAGAGTAAGCAAGTACATTTTGTTCACATTATTTTGAGCTGCATGTGTAAACAAGAGAAAGAAAAGTTCCTCGTAATGACGATGAGGGAGGAATGGGTGATGTTGATGGTAACTTATCCATTTAACATATTCTAGATGAACATATGGACGATTAACTAGAAGAATGTTAACAGAGGAAGAAATAGAGGCTGCCCATGGTTATATTTTATTGAACTGTCAAGAGGTTCAACATTTCGTGCAGTAAGTTGAAGTTGATGTTGAAATTGATTATTTGGGTTTTCGAAGTTAGTGTTCATAACTACAATACATAATAATGCTTTCAGATTATACGAGTAATGGTTATGCAAGCTAATGCCTGAAAAAACACAAGGTAAGATTAATACAAAAGTTGGAAGACACTTTTCTCGATGGTTCGAGAAATATGTAAGTTTTCACTTACAATTATTGAAATGGTTAAATTATTAAATCAAAGTGTTCAAACGACATTATACTATTTAATATGATAATTTATTTTTATGTAGGCCTCAGAAAATCTAACAGAGAACAAGTTCATATGTGATCTTGCAAAAGGATCATTGCGAATTATTAAATAGTATCTAGGGTATTTCGTTAATGGATACAAATTTCATACAGAATATCATGGTCATAGCATAACAACAGTAAATAGTGGGGTTTGCATATAGGGAGAATTATGGATTACTATGGTAAAATTACTAAGATACTTGAAATTAAGTACCCTGCATTGCCAATAAAGCAGAGTGTGATATTTAAGTGTGACTGGTTTGATACAACTCCTAATGTTGGTACAAAAGTGCACAGCTGATACAATCTAGTTGAAATCACCAACGAAGAAGATTAAGACAATTTGAATCTTTCGTGTTGGCGATGCAAACGAACCAAGTCTATTATTTCTCTTTTTTCAGCTTACGACGAGATAAGTTAGATTGGTTGGACGTTTGCAAAGTTAAACCTAGAGGTGTTTTTTAAATATATGGAAAAGGAGAAAATAAGAAAATTGAAATTGAAGCACTTTCGGAAGAAGTTTATAAAATAAATGCATGTGTAACATATGACGAGAATAAACCTTTAAACGATTGAAATAATGAATATGTTGAAATTTCGTCCAAGGAGGATCAGGACGGTGAGAGATTTGAAGAGGAGCCTAAGTTTGATTCTAATTCTTTAGCAAAAGAAGATGATGATTTTGATTTACAATTAAGTGATCATGATAGCGATTAATTTGTGTTTGTAATGGAATTTTATATGAATAAATCTATTATTGCATTAACAATATATTTTTATAGTTACAATCAGAAATTTTCTATTACTAAAGTATGCAACAAAATCCACATTTCATATTAAAATTATGACTCATAAGAGAAAACAGGAAATGTTGTGGCCAAGCTTCAGGCTACCACCTTTTGCCCGAGCTAGTGTAGCTCCAAGTGAAGCACCATCTTCTCTAGATCCACCTACCACACATCCAGATGAGACATCGCCTTCCCGACCTACAATTCTTGTAAAATCACCTTCTGTACTTGATGCTACACTATCCACCTTTTCTCCTTCATCCACCACCCCTATTCTGACAAAGCTATCAGGGGTAAATGTTGCAGATGAAGGAGGTGGCCTCTAGCCTAAAGCTAAGAGAGTTGCTGGAAGAACTTAGAGCACAATTGTCAACAATTTGTAAGTGAAAATACATGCATGACAAAACCATAGGTTTATACTAAAGTTATAGGTTTTAATTTGAAAATAATCTAAAATTTCTTATATATTAGGTTGGCTCTATCTAGAACGTGCTCAAGAAACATGACAGCCAAATTCAAGGAGAAGATTGATCTTAAGGGATATATATGGAAGAATATCTCTTAGGCGACAAAAGATTTTTATTATTAGGAGTTTGAGGTATAAAAAATATATTCTTTTGTATTTTTTATCTAATTAATTTTATACATTAATTAGATAAATATTGTAGGTTATAAGTACTTATAGTATGTTTTTCATTTTTTTCAGAAAGCATTTTTTTGGGATTCTAAATTTGACGAGGTAATTTATAAAGTATGAGAGAGGCGAGCTCGTACACATTATAGAGACTTTCTTGTTGCAATTAACAAGGCTGGTATATAACCTTCTTATATATCGGAAGAATTATAGAGTCGTTAGCAGTAGTATTGGACATCACCCGAAGTAATGTCCATTTTAGAGCTTAATTCTGCAAACAGACGTGGAGCGCTAGAGGGAGAGAGTCTTCCTGCACACAATGGAGGATCTATTACCCACCAAGAGTATGCAGAGAAACTTATAAGTATCTACATTTTACACTTATATTCTATTTTTTACTTTGATTTATGAAACTTGATTTCAATTTAATTTGATTTGTGAATTTTGGAATGAAAATATATATGTATTATAGAAAATCATAATGTTAATAAATAGCTGGTGCCATATATGGCTATGTTGTTGAGTATGTCTGGAACAATATATGTCTGTGTTGTTGAGTTACTTTTTTTATTTAAAAGGGCGTAATTATCATGAAGATAAAGGAAACTTCGTCGAAATGTTTTAAAATTGTGGTTCACTTATAACACTTTGTTCTGATGCAGGGAAAGTCTATGGGCAGGAAGCTTACACCATGCCAGCTCTTTTTACACACCAATACCGAGAAGCATGATGGTGTGACCTTTGTCAACACCCGATGTAGAGAACTTAATGTATTTCAAATTTATGCTTTAATATTAATTCTTAATAATTATCACTTATTATCATAAACTTTGCTTCCTGACAGGACCAAATACAAGAAAGCATTCAGCGATAGTCTCAGCACTCTCAAACTGTTGATAAGAGTTAGACATATCTTGATGCAGTGGGTGGTAGGGATCGTCATGGAAGGATCTTCGGCTTAAGATCATTTGCAAACACATGTTGTTCATAATCCTCCACATCTAGTACAACTGCATCTAGTAGGCGGTCCACATCTAATGAGATGGTCGTTGAGCTTTAGAGCACAGTACAGGCACTGGCAAATCAGTTGCAACAGTGGATGGAGTATATAGCCCAGCTCCGTAATGAGGTGGATGAGTTAAAAGGGAGGGGCAACACCTCATCCCAGTAGTCAGAGCATCCGCATTCACAGTTACATAGCTTAGTCATTTTGTATGAATTAGATATTTATTGTTGTAGATGATAATTTTTTAATTATAAATTAAGGTAATTTTTACTTTATATTATCAATTAATTTACTCTTTAGACAAATTAATGTATAAATAATTCAAAATATTATCAAAAGATAACTGTAGAAATTAATTATCAAAAGAGTATCAATCAAAATTAAATATACAAACTAAATGTAGGAAAATATTAAAAAATAATATCCCTGAATTAACCGACGGAATAACAACATTCGTTAGTAAATTTAGTGGTAAACTTACCGACAGAAGTGTATATTCCGTTGGTACATTACCAACAGAATACAAGATGTCGTCACTAAGGTTTCCAACAATTTTCCCCAATATCTACTGTCGCTAACTTTGCGACGAAAATTTCAAATTCTGCCAAATTTAGCTACGGATATATACACTTCTGTCAGTGAAGTTACCAACAGAATTTATAATTTCTATCGTTAAATATTACCTGTGACCGTTTCTTCGATGCCTCTGTTCGTCGGTAATTTTCATAGCAGAATTCACTTTCTGGCAGAAATCCTTCATTTTTTGACGATAATTTTCATTTCTAAACCTCAATTTTCTTGTAGTGCATCCCTTACAAACTCCCAAATTTAAATATAGAACTTTAACAATAAAATAATGCAACAAGTACTACACTCACTACACCCACTTCTTAAAATAATGAAAACAAACACTAGACCCATCACACCCACTTCTTAAAATAACGCAAACAAGGACCAGACATAACAATGTGACAAAACCATGTAACAAATTCATGCAATCTATACACCCACGTCTCTTAACAACAAACTACAACACTACCATGTAAAGAAAACCACTTCAAACTTTAACTAGTTTCTCATCTTTAGATTATGCATCTAATATACATGTCCCTTGAATAATCTACCTACCTTGTCCACGTGACTGTTACTGTTGCTTATAACATTACTACCCCTATCAAAATTGTGCTTGTCCTCAAGCATTAATGAAGGAAAACGAAGTTGTAAAGAGTAAACTTCTTCCGATGAAGCTTCAGCTAGTGAAAAGGCCTTCCCAATGGATCAAAGCTTAAGGTAGATCTTTAAATGTATGATATTCTAGAACAGCTTAGGGATTGGGGTCAATTTCTCATCTTGAAATAGAGGGAAGGTCAGGTTTAGCCATAACAGAGTTACCATGGAATGGTTTCAAATAGGAGACATGAAAAATGGGGTGTAATTTAGAAGAAGGTGGGAGATTCAGTTTGTAAGCCACAGTTCCAATTTTTCTATGACTTGAAAGTGACCATAATGTCGAAGAGAGAGTTTGGTGTACCTGTGAGATGCAAGACTAAAGAGCTCTGCCCTAGCGAAGGCGTACGGGAGAGATTCACCAAACTAGGGACATGTTCTGGATAACAGGATGACCGATTGTTTTAATGAAAAGACAAGATAGGACCTCAGGGGTAACTCCTCTTTGGTAGGGATGGCAAACAAGACAGAAAGATTCCGAGCGCCCCAAGAAAGGAGATTTTTGCTAACCTCCATAAAGTGATTTATTTCAATGAGGTGATTATAGCATCGATAGCTCTGTTGGTGTACCTGTGAGATGTAAGACTAAGTCGTCGGTAAGGATGGAGTTTAAGCAAGACCATGTTGCCAACTCGATGACATCCCCATGTTTGGCATCATAAGCTATCTTTATGGAATTTTAAGCTTGAAGAAGGCAATCTCTAAGATCTTTTAGCACCAAATATCTTGTTTTTAACTCTTGATCTACTGCTTCCAATTTGGCTAACCTAGGAAAATAAGAAAGCATGGTTGGAGGAGAACGACCATACACCACTTCAAAAGGTGTAGCTTTCAAAGAATAATGATAGTTGGTATTGTAACAATACTCACATGGTAACCATTGAAACCAGCAACGAGGTTGATCACTACTAAAGCAATGTAAATACATTTCAATGGCTCAATTCACAATCTTGATTTGACCATTACTTTTTAGGTGGTAAGTAGAACTAAAAGCCAATTTTGAACCACTGAAACAGAACAACTCAGTACCAAAGTAGCTTGTAAAATTCACATCCTAGTCAGTAACAATTGATTTAAGTAAACCATGGAGCTTAAAAATATTGTTAAAAAAGAGATGGGTAACACTTAAAACAATATAAGGATGAGAGGGAGGGATGAGATGGGGCATATTTGGATAAACAATCCACAACCACCAACAACACGTTTTTACCTTAGGAAGTAGGTAGCCCTTCAATGAAATCCATAGAAATATCTGACTAAATTTGTAAAGAAACAGACAAAGGTTGTAGAAGTCCAGTTGGGTGCAAGTGTTTTGATTTGTGTTTTGACAAATAGAGCATTGCTGTACAAAGGATTGAACTGATGTTTTCACACTCTTCCAATAAAAGTCTTTAGTGATGCGGTGAAGAGTCTTTTGGCACCCTTCATGACTACTATTATGAATAACAGCCAAGACTAATTGAACAAGAGGAGAAGGGGGCAACAAATACACCCATTTCTTGAAGAAAATCAATCCATCTTCGTATTCCTATATACCACGACTTCACCTTCTTGGAGAAGTAGTTGTTACATCTGATCAGATTGTTGGACTTTAAGGCAGATGGACTCAAAGATAGGCAATTTTGGAATGGTAATAGATGCCAACATTGATTGTTGTTCTGCTATATGAGATAAAGCATCTGCTACTGTATTATGTCTTCAAGCTCTATGCTCCACAAAAAAACAAACGCTATTAATTTGCTTAGCTAATGCTATTGAGGTGAAGTAATGATACGTTGCTTCAACAAAAATTTGAGGCTATAATGATCAGTCTTAATTAAAAAGTGTCTCCCCATAAATAAGCTCGCCAATGACGGACTGCCTTAGCCAATCTAATGAGTTCCTTTTCATAAGCTAGAAGACCCTTGTAGCAGGAAGCCAATGACCTACTAAAATAGGCTATTGGTTGTCCATCTTATTGAAGAACTGCTCCCATACCCACATATGAGGCGTCACATTCTAGTATAAATAATTTCTAAAAATTTGGCGGGCCCAACACTGGTGCTCTAGTTATAGCCACCTTCAATTTCTCAAAAGCATTAGATGCCTTCTTTATCCATATGAAGGAATTTTTACGTAACATTGATGTTAAAGGATTTGCAATGACACCATAATCCTGAACAAAATTTTGATAATAGATAATAAGCCCAAAAAAGCCACGTAGTCCTTTCATAGTGTTGGGTTTTGGCTAATCTGTCATTACTACAATTTTTTCTTGATCTACTGCCACCCCTTCGGTTCAAATAATGTGTCCTAAGTAGGACACTTGTGTTTGAGAAATCAATCATTTCATCTTATTAAAAAATAATTGCTAAGTTGAAGATAATTAGCAAGTATGCCAAGTGAGCTTCCCAGTTCTTACTGTAGACGAGAATGTCGCTAAAAAAAATAAGAATGAATTGACAAAGGTAATCTTGAATTACCTTATTCATTAAGGCTTGGAAGGTGCTTGATGCATTGGTGAGACCAAACGACATTACCAAAAATTCAAAGTGACCATGGTAGGTGCGAAACATCATTTTCTCAATTTCTACAGGAAACATTCTAATATGGTGGTAGCCAAATTACAAATCAAGCTTGGTGAAGTATTTTGCCCCATGTAATTCCTCCAATAGCTCGTCAATCACCAGAATAGGAAATTTGTCTTTAATTGTTTTGAAGTTCAAGGCCTTATAATCTACACAAAATCTCCAACTATTATCTGCCTTTAGAACTAAAAGCACAGGAGGATATCTATAAGGCCTTGCTCAAGCATGACCTTGCCTTTTAATCTCATCCTTCTGGGCATGTGGATATCTATAAGGCCGAACTACTATTGGACATGTTCCTGATTCAAGGTTAATCCAGTAATCATATGCATGAGTTGATGGTACCCTATTTGATGTGGCAAATAAAGGATCAAATTCACTAAGAAGTGAATCCAATGTCGTATCCTGTGGGAACTGAAGTTTAACAGATTAGTATGGCAAATCTGAGATGGCATTGTCTTTTAAAGTTCTCCCATGTAATCCCTAGTCTATCCCTATCTAGCTTGAGAAACCACACCTGTGCTTCTCCATCAAGGTGGCAGCAAGCAATCTCTACCTTCTCCTCCTCAAGTATGTGTTGATGTCAGAAATAGTGTTCACAGTGCTTAACTAAACCAGCGGGTCATTTGTCCCATCATAGAGTGGAATTCCAATCTAGCATATTGTGGGATCTACATTCATCCTTCCACAAGGTTGGCTACCTGTGTTGGATCCTGGGCTCCTCTATTCACACTCCCTAAATGTCCTTGTGCTTCTTCTACTTGTGTTGCAGTTAATTCCTAAGAAATTCTTTAATGTGAGTAGAGAGTTGTTCCCACCCCACACGATCTCTTTAGCGATCATCTTGGTATATTCTCATAAAGGTCTCTAATTGTTGTTGTAGGTTGTTAAGTAAATTGTCTATAACTTCAAGCTCTGATACCAGATTGTTACGATCCCGTTCTAGTGATCGAGTTACGGGGCTATCAGCACCAAAGTTAGCCTGTAGAGTTTGTAGTAAATATTGTTTTTGAGTTTTTCTTCCTTTGCTACCTATCTTGTAAAGAAAATAAAGGGCTCAGTTAGAGAGAACCCAACGATCTTGTAAGCATAAAATTCTAAGTTTGGAAAAATACTTTTTCTTTTCTGTTCCATGCCCTTATAAACTCCTAAACTTAAATAGAGAAATTTAATAATAAAATAAGGGAATAAATACTAGGCCCAATACGCCCACTTCTTAAAATAATGAAATAATTACTAGACCCACTACACCTACTTCTTAAAATAATACAAACAAGGACTAGACATGATAAGGTGACAAGACCACGTAACAAATTCATGCAATCTATATACCCACATCTCTTAACAACAAACTACAACACTACCACGTAAAGAAAACAACTTCAAACTTCAACTAGTTTCCCATCTTTAGATTACGCCTCTGATATATATGTTCCTTGAATAACCTGCCCCCTTGTCCATATGATTGTTACTGTTGCTCATAACATCTATCAATTTTTCCCCCAGTTAGGGGTTGTTTTGAATGTTTTCCAAATGTTAGGGTTCATTTTGAATGCTCCAAAACATTAAGGTCCAACTTAGATTTTAGTGTAAACTTAGGAAACGAAATTGCCCTTTTGCCCACTGTATTTATCATTAGATATAAGTACCCATTATTACATAGGTCATTAATCAACATTACCTCAATAAGCAATTTAGACCTAATTGTGGTTCAGTTTAAGTTCAAGCTTAATTAAGTTTGGTCAAGCATGGGCTTAAAAATAAGTTAGGAAACTTTGCTTATATGATAATTATATGGGGTGGATTACGGATTAGATTGTAACAAACTAAAATGCACTCAAGTTTATGGACCATTTTGCCTGCTTGTTTTTAACTGACAGGTTTATGAGCTAAAAATCAATAATTTATTACAAACTAGGTTTCTTCCCATATTTTTTATTTAATAAGACAAAAAATTATAAGGCTTCATTTATTTTTTATTACAATATAAGTGGTGGATTAACGTTATTAATATGTTTGATAAAAATTATAATACACAAAAACATATTACAATTCTAATCAAAATATTCTATGTTTAGATGTATATTGAACTACTTCTGCAATACAATATAATGATGATTATATATATATATATATATGAAATATGTTGCAATTTTATATGAAATCTTATCCGATCAACAAAACATAATTTTATGTAGCCTAGTTGAGCTGATCTTAGTAAATGAATGTTTAACAATACAATTTTCAAAGATTTATCAATATTTGGAGAGAGAAAATATAATTTTTAATTTTTTATGAAATTAGAAAACTTAATAAAAGAAGTTAAGTTAGAAAATATAACTATATTTATGAATGAAAAATGGTAATAAGGTAGCCAAAATAACATCTTATCGCATAATTAGTGGAAAATATTCACCTGATTAAATTGCTAACTCATAAAATGTTACACCAACAAATAAGGAAATTGTAATAAAATTTTTAACATATAAATAAATACAAGATCTTTTAAAACATAAGCATCATACATAATCAAATCACTTGAATTTGATTGTAATCCACGGGTAAAAGGAATCTTGGAAAAGAAATTTGTTTCTCATATAAATTCTTAGTTTAGCATTTTTATGTTTTTTTAAGATTGTGATCAACTCTTTTAAGTGACCATTATCTCATATTTATAGATAATGTTAAGATATTAACTGATTATTAATAGTTAACAATTAAAAGATTACATCCTAAACTCATTAAATGAGTCCTTTCATTATCATCTGCCATTCATAAATAATGAGTTTAGGTAATATGATTTTTACATGTTCTCATACTTGTCCAATAACTTATACAACTACCATACAACGAGAGCTTGTTATCATATATCTGTTAGGAATATATGACCTTTTGATTAATGAATCGATCACTCAGTAGATTTTGTATGCTACACTCCAGGTCATATCTCGTATTTAATCTCCTTTTATCTCATTTATTTAATCATGTTGTAAATGTATTCAATTCTCTTACTAAGAGTCGTAGTTACCTTTGAATATAGAATTTTTCTTTGTGATTTACAAATCAAAATGACCTTCTTTATCTAAAAAATCACTTTAATTGAATTTAATTTACTTTCTTAGAATTATTCCATGAGATCATATTAAACATAATCTTTTAGTAACATTCTAAATTAACAAACCTTAAATTTAATTATTAGAAATTAGACAAGAGTCCTAAGGGTATATTAAGAGGTTCACTTAACCTCCAGGGTCTCACACAATATAAGTTAAGATCTTTTAACTTACATTAATACCTTTTATAATCGTTTCTGTGTACATGATAAGAATCATATATTACAGTATTAACTCATACTACTTTGGAGCATATGTCATTTATAAATATAGTACCGTATAAATGTTGGTTCTTACATATTTGATGTATAACTTGAGTTCACTTATCTACTCTTAATTTTATCTCTTCAAACTCTCATTTGGCAAATTAAGATAAACGCAATGATCATATGATCACTCTAAACCAATTTCCTTTTGACTTATCATCTAAGTTGATATTCACAGTTCAAGTTTCTTACTTTAGCTCAATTAGCACCTTGATATTAAACTTAAAATCTGTCTCTTCTCCAGTCATCATAAATACTATAGTTGATTTCCCGTATGAGAAGGTCAATATTTTATTTATCTAGCATAGTTTTTTATTCATACAAAAAATATGATATACAAAGTAAACGTATTTAATAATCAAGTATTAAGTAATTCTTATTACTAAATAAATAATGTCAACTTATATATTTATTTATACATGACAGTATATTAAATGAACACATATGGAGAAACGTTAATCAATTACGTTTCAATATCTACGTAATCCTAGTGACCTTATATGCCCAATATATGTATCTCAAAAAATTGGTTTTTTCATTGGGTTTACCATTATACCTCGTGTAGATATATATTTTATGTTCACTTCTCCTCGTACAACTATATCTTTCACATAATTTTTACAAATATATTTAGGGTCTTTTGTATAAGCAATTACTACTTGATTGTCACAGTTGATTATTACTCGATTAATCTTACTTTAAGAAACCCCTAAACTACAAATAAATTTAGGGTCTTTTGTATAAGCAATTACTACTTGATTGTCATAGTTGATTGCTACTCAATTAGTATTGCTTTAAGTAACTAAACTAACCAAGAATTGTATAAGCCATACGACCTCTTATACTACTGTTTGAGATACTATAAATTTAGCTTCCATTGTAGAAAAAGCAATACGTGATTTTTTCTTATTTTTCCATGATATAGCATCATTATTAACTAAAAAACAAATATAAAGGTAGATTTTCTCTCATCTGATTCTCCTTCCTATTCTACATCTGTATGTCTTTGTATACGTAGGTTGTTGCTTTAATAGCACAATGCAAAATCAACAGTACCTTTTAGATACCTTAATATTCTCTTTACTGCTTTCCAATGTGCTTGTCCTAGATTTTACTGATATTTTCTCATCATTCCAACAATATAACAAATGCCTAGTTGTGTACACATCTTGACATATATGAGACTAATAACTGTACTAAAATAGGAAGTTTTCTTCATTTGTTCCCTTTCTTGTGCGTAGTTAGGCTAAACTTCTTGCTGAGACTTTCACCTTTAATAATAAGATTTTCTATTGGTTTGTAATCTTAAATATGGAATAATTCTAAAATCATTTGAATATAAATCGCTTGAGAAAGTGACATTAATCTTTTTGAACGATCACTTGAAATCTTAACTCTAAGAATGTATGCAGCTTCACCCATGTCTTTCTTCTTAAATTCAATGACAACCAAATTTTGATTTGTTTGACAAACTCACAATTATTACAAGTAGTCAAAATGTAATCTATATATAAAGATAAAATCACAAATTTATTTGTAAATCTCTTAATATATACAAGATGGTCTTCATCAACATATAAAAATCATATAAAACAATCACATTATGAAAATGAATATAGCACTGTCTAGAAGACTTCTTCATATAATAAATCGATTTCAATTACTGACAAACTTTATGTTTTTGTCTTGACAAACCTACAAGTTGTTCCATATAGATTTCTCATCTAATTCTCCATTTAAAAAAGTATTATTTACATTTATTTAATGTAATTCAAGATCTAATTTGGATACTATATCCAATATTAGATGAATTAAAGCAAACCTAACAATAGATGAAAATGTTTTTGTCATAATTGATACCTCTTATTGTGTATATCATTTTACCACAAGGTAGGTTTTGTATCTTTCGATACTACCCATCATTTTTTTTATTTTGAGAACCCATTTGTTCCTAATAGCTTTGCATTTATTAAGGAGACCAACTAAGTCCTATACTTGATTCAAGCTTAAATAAGTCATTTATTTTCTTTCATTGATTTCATCCATTCTTCTTTAGCATGACCATTAAGAGCTTATGTACATTCCTTAGCTCATCATCTTTTTATGGGATAATCATATGGATTTTCCCTTCTGTTTCTAAACGACATCATGGAATCATACCATGATTACTTGGGCATAAACATGGTTAATGAGAAGAAAATTGTTGGCCCCCGAAATTTTTTTGTTAAATTAAGCATAATAGTTTATGAAATAAGCATGAGATTTGAATTTTTGCCTTAGAATAACTTTTTGGGATCATGATAGAATCATTTTTGGAGATTAATTATTTATTACAATGTGAGTAAAATTCTATTTCACTAGTTAGTGAAATAAATGCATAAGAATGAATTGAGGGCATTTTTGGCATGTAACTTAAGTATCAAAAGA